>CAHIKZ030005350.1:2500000-2715000 GCA_903632075.3 Acanthosepion pharaonis | reverse complement strand
ATATATTTAAATGTGTGTATGTATATATATCTCTGTGTGTGTTTATGTTATATACATAAATGTATATATAATTTGTGCTTTTTTAGTGCGTTTGTAGATCTGGGTCTCTATATGTATAGAAATGATAGCGTATATAATTTTTTCAGAATGTGGATTCATGTATATACTGTATTTGTATGTTTATACGTATATAGATCTATATTTGGTTTGGTTTGGTTCGTTGCAACATCAATAGGTTACTTAATGCCGACAAAATTTTTATTGCTGGTAAAAAGTTTTTTCAAAAATATATTACTGGTAATTTTTTTTTCGAAGAAAATATTTCTTGTAATATTTTTTCTTCAAAAATGTATTACTGGTAATATTTTTCAAAAATGTATAGCTGGTGATATTTTTTGGAATATGTATTGCTGGTAATGTATTGTTGGTAATAACTTTTTACGATGTATTTCTGATATTAAAACCTATTTTTAAACTTTCATAGTGTTTTGACCGCAGTTTAAGGGTTAACTATTTGTCCATAGCTGGGACACTAACAGGTGCTGCCACCCCAGGTCATATATATATATATATATATATATATATATATATATATTTCTCAGAATAATTCTGAAGGTAAGTCAAATTGAATAAAGATAATTGGAAAATAGTTCTTAGTCTTTGCTGACGCGTTTCGTCATTCAGCTTTATCAAGGTAAGTCATAATAAACAGAAGCGAATTGTTGTGTAGTTTTTTTTTTTAAAAAAAAAAGACGCTCCTGTGTAAGCCTCTTTTCGGATTTTGATAACTTTTTCCTTTTTTTTTTTTTCTTTTTTTGTTTTAAATACAAAATGTAAAAACAAACTCTTAGTAAATTCTTTGTTGATGCTGCCACGTCAAAATTGCGATCAGTTTCGTTACGGTAAACAACGAATGCGTTTTATGTGTTGTTTTTTAAAATGTCCCTTTTGTGTTCATATAGTCTTTCTTGGGGTTTTCCCAATGTATTCATTTTAGCAATTCCTACACTTGATAGGGTAAATTCCTCCTGGCTTGTTGTTTTATTTATTTTTTATTATTAAGTCTTTGATTGTTTTAGTGGGTAGAATAATATACTTTTTTGATTCGTTGGGTCTGTCAGGAAGGACAGCTCTTCTATTTTGGAACATTTTATGATCTTTTTGTTTCGCATTGAATTTAAAATAATTAGGGCATTAAAGTTTTTTGAAAGTATTTTCGATATATTTCTCCTCTTCGTGTAAATACTGAGGGCTGCAAATTATGAGTGCTCTTAAATAGAATTTCAGTGGAGTGACTGCATGTATTTTCTTTGAATTTCTCGTATGTGGTTCTTGTGCATTAAAGCCTTTTACTGACAGATATATTAACAAATATCTCGTCACTGCTATGTCACAAAGTTTGACATTAAAGAATATGATAATTTTGGCAAACTTTAATTACATTACCTTCAACATTGTATTCTTCACTGTGCAAGTCAATAACAAAAATCTGCTATGTCCATTGTCAACATTGGCTTTGGTCACTTATAAATATAAGTTTCTTTTTTGTGAAAGTAAAATTCTTCCTTCTACTCTGTTGTCAGTCAGGCCATAACAAGAATATAGAAACAATAGTAAGATTAAACAAGAAAAAAGATTAATCTTCTTATAATTCTCCTGTCTATGTAGCAACGATAAATATCTTTAAAATGTCTTGACATTCATGAAAGACCGGCGACATTATAGAAAGAAAGAAAGAAAGAAAGACCTGAGCAGACTGGAATAGAAAGAAAATGGTGCTAAGAAAGAAAGAAAGAAAGAAAGAAAGAAAGAAAGAAAGAAAGAACAGACTGGGACATATGCTAACAAAGAAGAATAGATAGATAGATAGATAGATAGATAGATAGATAGATAGATAGATAGATAGAAACATGAAAAAAGAAAGAAAGAAAGAAAGAGAGAAAGAAAGAAAGAAAGAAAACCTGAACAGATTGGGACATATGAAGACGCTAACAAAGAAGAGTATTAGATAGATAGAGAGAGAGAGAAAGAGTGAAACATGAAAAGAGATAGAAACGAAAAGAAAGAAAGAAAGAAAGAAAGAAAGAAAGAAAGAAAGAAAGAAAGTTTAATAACCGCTATCAAGGAAATAAAAAAAAAGTTAGAGAAAAGAAAATGAGAGAAAAGTTTAAAATGAGCGAGGAAGAAATATTAAGACAAATAAGAGACTGGTGTCTCTCGATTAAAAGAGCTTAATGAAAGGGAATCAATGAAGCAAGAAAGTTGACAAAGAGGAATTAGACAACAGAAGAGATCGATATTTCAATCAAGAGTGATCTTGTAATCTACTGCTGAAAGGTCTTCATGCTTCAACGACAAAAGAAACAGCTACAATCAATACAAAGCTTATGCTACCAACATGACACGTCTCCTCACCGGGTGATCTATATTTGTGGACTTAGTTGGGGGCCAATATATATATATATATATATATATATATATATATATATATATATATATATATATTAAATTGTGTGTATTTAGGCAGCATCTTTTCATTCATGCACGTTTCATTAAATAATATAGACAAGTGTTGTCTATTTATTTCATGTAAAATCTTTCATAACATCTGATAAGTTTAATAACATTATCGTTGAACGAAGAAAGAAATTCACAATATTGATCCATATTATTTTAATACAATCTAAGCTTTCGGCTTACTTAAGCCATTATCAAAGATGTCAATTACAACATATTAAACAATATACGGACACGACAGTGATGATAGTCTGTCATTGTTTACACTCTCCTTTGGGAGAGTGTATCTCCAACGAATTAAATAATATTTATGTTGGTCACACCACAAACTTGCTTTCACGACGCTTGACACTACATTTGAATGAAAACTCTAACATTTTTAGACATTTAAAACAACATGCCCGCACACACAATTCCGTAAAATACTTGTCGAAAACACAATTATACTTGGACATGAAAACAATAGAACAAAAACTAAAAATCCTTGAAGCATTATACATCAAGCAGTTGAAACCTAACCTAAACAAAATCAGTTATGGCATCTCTACAAATATTCTTAAATGTCTATAATTGGTAACAGAAGCCATTGGCTTCCTATACTTCTACAATTCACTCTCGTGTGGTCATATGTGACGTCATGAGATGCGGTGTGATTTTCGCTTCTAGCGTCTTATATGCGCGTGTTTATCGTTGCTTAGAAATCATCTATGTAAACAACGACAGACTATCATCACTGTCGTGTCCGTATATTGTTTAATATGTTGTAATTGACATCTTTGATAATGGCTTATTGTGAATTTCTTTCTTCGTTCAACGATAATGTTATTAAATTTATCAGACGTTACGAAAAATTTTACATAAAATAAATAGACAACACTTGTCTATATTATTTAATGAAACGTGCATGAATATATATATATATATATATATATATATATATATATATATATATATATATATATAGGACTGTTTCATGCTAAACGCAATCGTCAGACCACCCTGATGATTTCTTTTAGCATGAAACAGTCGCTTCTGAGTGCTGACTTCAATGTTCACTTTTATATTTACATGCGCTTTATCCCATAAATATAGCATACCTTAAAACTACATATATATATATATATATATGTGTGTGTGTGTGTGTGTGTGTGTGGATGTGTGTGTGTGTGTGTGTATGGATGTGTGTGTGCATATATATATATATATATATATATATATATATATATATATATATATATATATATATATACATGTGTGTGCATGTGTATGCATGTATATATATGTGAAAAGTGTGTATATGGATATAGATGGATATGTGGATATATTTATATATGTGAGTACATGGGTATATGTATGTGTGTATGTGGGTACACGCCTATGTGTGTGTATATATTATTGTGTATGCGTGTATTCGCATGTGTTTTTGAACATAAAAATATAGGTACTTGCTAGATTAGATAATCGTTATATTTATTTTTTATATGTTTATATTTGATTTGTAACCTGTAGTAGATATTAAATTTGTCAAATTTTCTCAATTACACAGCGTCCCTTTCAGTAAATGTAGTTCAATTTTACTTTCCTTCGCCCCATCTTTCTCCCCCACCTCGTCTTTCCCTCCCTCTTATTCTGATCTTCAACTTTAAATCGTCTATGGTGTGTGTATGTCACCACGAAATGTATCTTTATGCATTAGACATCCGACAACATTCATATTTCTCTTACTTAAACCCCTTCCACTCACCTCTCCTAAAATTCTCTCTGTTAAAGATTCCATCTTGCATATTTACAATTCGACCATTTGGCCGTACATTGAATACTGTTGCCATATCTGGCCTACTGCTCCTGCTATTCATCTCAAGAATCTTGACTAAATACAAACAAAGATCTGCAATGTAATCAATCCTGATGTGGCTTCCCTCTGTCTTTTCTAAAAATTATTTTATAGCAACTGCTCTGAAGAGCTTTTTTCACTGGTGCTCTGACTATATGAATTTAAGCGTGCTACTAGATTGGCATCTAGGGTCCCACCTTTTTACTGTTGAATTAGTTAAGTGTAACCCACCACTTCTACTCCAACAGTTTCTTTTCTCGCACTAACCACTTGTGGAACTCCATCCCGTTTACTTGCTTCACTGAAAACTACAATCTTCTGTCGTTTTGAACCCCGTTCATCTTTTATCCTTTCCTCAATCACCTCTACACCCACTAGTCTTCACTCTCTGTAACCCCATGTATACTAGTGTCTTTCCCGCCTTCCTTGGGGTGAATTGATTAAAAAAGCATAGTCTCTTCTTTTTTCATTTGAAAACAGAAAAAAAATTTTTTTATTTCGTTATTAGAATAGTTGAAAGTTATTTTAAAAAGTCTTCTGAGTTGATTTAATTATTTGGGCACTTCTGCCAAATGCATTTATTCCTATATTATAAACAATATTTGTAATTATTGTGTCGAGGTTCCTGCCAGTTTAAGAATGTAGTTGATAATGTTACATGTTCTAGTTATATCAAGAAAAACATTCCCATATGCATAAGTGTATAGAAGATATTTGTGGGCTTACTATTCACAAGCATCTTTGCTATACTATGCACCAATTTCAATGCGTTTTCCAAAACAGTCAGTAAGTTAAATGTTATACGTGATACACCATGGGCAATTATGCCTCTTTCGATTTATGACTGACAAAGTAGAAGATTTTCCCGCAGTACGTTGCCATTTCTTTCTCAGCCAAGGCTATAGGACCCAGTCTGTTCTGCTATTTAATCCATAGCTGGAAGGAGAAGAGATGGATTCAATCCTTTCCCAATGGTATTTGAGCGTAAGTGAATGTAACGAACCCGACCGGAATTCGAACTCGACTTACCGATTTCTCATTCCGGACCAATATCCATTTCCATAATACCACACCATAAATATAGATGCATTTATATATATATATATATATATATATATATATATATATATATATATATATATATATATATATATATATATATATATATATATATATTGTATCCATTAAACATTTCGGCTGATTTAACATGCATTTTTTAATAAGTGATATCTTTTATGTTGTCATTTTATTTTACTACTATAACTATCACTACTAGTAGTAGTACTAGTAGTACTAGTTAGCAGTAGTGGAAACCAGCCATAACGCATAATGAAACCATGCAAACGAACATATATACTAGCATAATACCCGTAAAAACTTATGGGATTGTCTGCACATTGGTCAGCGCTTCTGTCTAGATTCAGAATATCAGTGCGCTTTGCTTAGGATCAAAAAGTCTCTTTTTCCAGTATTTCTGTCGAGGATCAGCGTAATATCTGTGCATGCTGTGAAAAGTCTCTTACTTACATAAAGTGTATAGTCATCATAACAAAAATGAATTAACGGAGCCAAATTAATCTTTTCACCCCAAACAACTGCCTACAATGAAATAGTTAACATTAAAAACACTAATCAATAAGAGTTTTTCCAATATATATATATATATATATATATATATATATATATGTGTGTGTGTGTGTGTGTGTGTGTGTGTATGTATGTATGTATGTGTGTGTGTGTGTGTGTGTGTGTGTGTGTGTGTGTTGTTAATTTCACTGTTTAAGAAAACACAAAACGGGATCCAACCTCAAACAAATGTACCCACTAAAATGACGTTTATAGTAATATGTGTGTGTGTGTGTGTGTGTTTGTAGATAGCATAACATCGGCGCAGAAAGTAGAATCGACATGAATTAATCTTCCTCTAACTAGGGGTTAAATAGTAGAACAGACTGAGATCTTGAGTGGCAGCCACGCTAGAAGGAAAAGGCCTGTCTCTATGATGGACTCTTCCGTCGATTTCGAGAATCCGACATTCAGTTTTTAGGTTTGTGTCCTATGTGATACTTCAGTCCCTCTAGTGACCTGCATGCAAATCCATATATTGTGCGACACCAAGGATATCGGGACAGGATTATTTGCTGATGATTCTCGCCGTTGTCTTTCGTCTCTTAGCCGGTCTATACGACTATTTTCGAAATTTCTGATACGACTCTGTCCAGTTGTTTCTATCCAGGGCAACTCGCTCGAAGTTAGTATGAGGCACATTGACAAATGAGAGGTCACTTTTTAGCTTGTCTTTATGTCTGAGCCACGGACGTCCAACATTCGTTTGTCAAATGTCAAGCTGGCTGTACATGAGGACCTTAGGTATACTGTCGTCACTCATCCTTGCAACATGAGCAGCCCAGCGGTGTTGTAACTGACCAGGAAGGTTTCATTTCCACCAATGTTGCATTTTGCTAGATCAGCACTGGACGCTATATATATATATATATATATATATATATATATATATATATATATATATATCAGCTTACTTCTAAATAAACGTGAGCAGGAGTCACAAAGGATTAACGGTAGTGGAGACGGCAGGGCGAGTTGGGACATCCTGACAACACGTCGCAGATCCTCGCCATATCCATCTTTAAGTTAAAGCTCTTTGACTATGGTGGAGGTAGAACTCTGAATTAAAAACCAACTTGAAGTGGGTTGGGCTCCTTCAAGTCGTCTTAAGTGTTTCTATATTTCCTTTGTTTGTATATTGACGACAAACATTTGTTAAACTTATTAAATTAAAAACACTACTACAGCGGATATCCGATCCATTTTGAGATTCCAGCTCAGGTACATTTGTGTTTATTTACACTATTTACATTGCTCTGGCTGTTGTATTTACTGTCACATTCACGACGTTTCGGCCGTTGTATGCGCCGGGTTTCTTCAGGTTATATTTGTTGGAATTTCGAACGAATCCTTTATTTAAGCTACGGGGGTAGAATGTTCTAATTCCGCGTGCCATGCTTTTGGATATTTCAGTTTTAGTTAATTCGCCTTGATAACTCTACAAGTTTTTATTCTCTCCGTTGAGACAAACCACTCTTTTCGATCAATTAATCAACGCTTTTATCCTCTGGGCTATGTGTCGTGGGGACACTTGGTCGTAGCATATAACGGCCGAAACGCCGTGAATGTGAGTGTAAAGATGCGAACAACAGTCAGAACAATGTAATTAGTTACAATACGTCATCTCAGAAATTTGTGTTTGTTCAACATCCACAGAGCCCACCTTTGGTTTAACAATGATGAACGGACCTTAGAGCGTATTATCTCGGTCAGAGCAATCATTGATAGCTTCCAAAAATTACTGTCTACCCAATTTCACTTAGAAGGCTTTAGTCAACCCGTAGTATGGTTTCAGGGACTTTTCAAAGGTACCTCACGATAGGATCGCTTCAAGAATTCTGACCATGGTAAGATTCGAACCCGAGTCTCATGATCGGAAAACGAACGGTCTAATTACCCGGCCACTTAACTATAATCAATTACTTACATATTCCATACCGACTCTTGCTTGCATGCCTCAATGCAATCATTATCTTTCATTAATCATCATAGAGTTGTCTGGAACTCCACAGTCGCAATGTGATCATACCAGTTGTTAGTTAACAAGATTGTAAATAAGATTGAGTAATAACAACATCTTTAACTTTTAAATTTATGAACCGTCGTGGAACTCTTCTTTTGTAAATTCAATTAACCCATATCTTCTTTAAGTCAGTTTAAAATTAACGCCTGCTTTTTACGCATATATTGTAACCATTTAGCTTAAAGTTCGTATTTTCTTGATCAAAGGGAAATTTGGACGTTTTCCAGTATATGTCAGTGGAATCTTCACTTTCCAAAATTATATTTCTATGATGCGTCATATAGCTTTTATTACTCTATATTGTTATAATTGTCCTATTTTATTATTGGTAATTTAAAAAGTAGTCGAATTATAAACACGACGTCTGGGTTACCTAGCGCTACTTGGCCTTGAGTTAGTGTGTTAATTGCTCGTTTACTTTCTGCGTTGGTAGCCGATTGTAACCGGGGCAAACAGTTTTTAGACACAATCCAAATCACTTAGTTTCTATTGTATCGGATCTCTTTCTCGTTATGCCAGCCGACCTTAACGAGGTGTTGTTGTTTACATTTTACAACCCAGGCCTCAAAATACAGAAGGTTTTGAAAGTGCGGATAATAACACGACTGTGACAGCTGCTAAAACATGTTTTTAAAAGACTATTATTGATAAATAAACGACCGAAAGAAATGGCTAGAAAGTAAGCACACCTCCAAAAAGTGCGGCATATTTGTTTAAAATGCATTTAAAAAAAATGAAAAATCTTTACTGAAGCTTTAATTAGTTTTAATTCCAAGTTAATTGATTAAATTTAATATTCCCAATAAGCAAACCATTTTAAGTATTTCAAATAGAATTTAAACTTATTGGAATTGTTTATCTTTATCAGTAAAATCTATAAATTCATCCATATTGACAAATCTGCCAACATAAAACATAGTAAAAATTTGTTTTTATTAAGTGTTGTATCGTATGCAAATACAGACAAGTATAAATAGAGAACAACTGGTGAACATAGGAGGTTATGTCTAGCAACCCCGGTTGCTATTTAGGACGCGGAGAACTGTACTACGACTACTACTACACAGAGAGATATGCAAAACATAGCAATTAAGTTTTGGGTATTTTTTATAATATATGCTAATTTTTAACGAATCTTTTAAATTTTTAAAAATACTGTATCAAATTGTCTTCCTTATATAAATTTCCCAAACATCAGGTTGTCGATAAATGTGTCAATACCTCATAAAAACTCACCTCTGCGTTAAAATTAAAAGTTAGTAACATTTGATTCCATTCAAATTAAGCAAACTTTGAATCATGTATCTTTTTTCTCAAATAACGTTTCAGAAAATTATATTTCATTTTTGAAAGATTTTTTTCAATAACGATAATTATGTTGTGTTGACATATTGGTCGATATGGATGATTTCATCGATTTTGCTGATAATCAGAAAAAAATAATTCCAATCAATGTAAATTCAGTTTGAAATTCTTCAAATTATTTTGTTTATTGGAAATATTAAATTTAATTTATTAACTTGGAATTAAAAGTAAAATAAAACCTTCAAGAAAGATTTTTCATTTTTAAAATTCATTTTAAACATTAGGTATGTTTAGGATGGGATGTTATTCATTCTACTGGACAACGACGGGTAGCCCTACTAGTATTTATTAAATTTATTGTATTTTTTATAATGATTATTCTAAATGATGTATCAAACTTTGTTTAACATAAGATTTCAACAAGGCAAAACTATGAGAATCGAACTTATAACACAAATTGTCGTCTGATAACAACCATATTGCTTTGGCGCCGAAAGGTATTTATAAACTTACTTCATTTTGGTTCAAGGCTAAAAATATGGGAGCTCAGGATCGAAGGCACTCGAAGCGTAATTGTCTGTCAGTCTAATTACTAACCATTATTCTATCCTGTGGAACTCTAACTTGGTTAGAAAATAAAGTTGATAACACTGATCTACACCAAATTTATTTATTTATTTTTATTTATTTATTTATCTGAGCTGATTTAGGAGAATTTTGTTGTGCTGAATCCCAACAACACATTGGTTTTGCTCAATCAGGTCAATTTTTTAAGCTACGGCTACATGCTGATTTTTACATTTTTGCTTACATTGTCATGCCCATTAAAATGTCTAAATATGCGACATATTTCACTCAGTAAAAATAATTATTATGTTAATTATAAACTTATTAATTTTAACCCATTCGAAGTATTTTCAGCCAAAAATAGTTACATAAATATTAAAACTCGGTCCCAAAATATTTATAATTCAATAACACACAATAAATTGCTTACATCTCAAAATACGATAATTAAATTGTACAAATAATATAACAAATCATACAATACAAATCAGAAATGTTGTTTTATTAGTCATTATAATTTAGGTATACCGCCAAAATATCACTCAGGCGTAATAGTAAGCATACCACGTGACATTTTAGGGCCAATTAGGACTAACTAAAATCATATAATTCAGGAGCCAATTTCTCAGGAATAACGGGATAAAAATCACGATATTTGACCTCAACGACAGTCTCTCAGATTCCGCTAAGGGCCATGTCACTCTGACTGCTGATATTGGAGACCTCATTTGCTTCCACACACTATCAAGGAACGACTCAACAACTTGGTGACCAGGGTAAAGACTGGATGACACACATGGTATGTACCGATTACCTGCGTCGATGGACAAGGAAAGTTGTCTGAAATTTGGAATTCCCATGGTTTGAAGGTAGCCAACAAACCCTAGCACTGACTACTTCTGCGCTATTGACGTGATTGGGATCAACAGAAACAGACAGAAGTATCCTGGTCTTCAATCAGCACATCGTCCTCTAGCTCATCGTGATGAAATTCCAACACCTGTCTTTGGAGAACTTACTGACATTAGTGAGGAAGATTTCTTCAATGTATAAGAAGTGTTTTTTGGCGATGATGCTCCACATCCTTTTTCCCAAAAGGAACTGAATGATCTCATTCTCAGTCTCAGCTTGTTAAAATCCTCTGCCGAAATGTTGGCATCCAGACTGAAGGAAAAAAATCTCCACTCTGACAGTTCCCGCCTCAACTTCTACAACAACAGGCATCGAGATTACCTCCATTTTTTCTCTGAAGAGAAGGATTTGGTGTACTGTATATTGAACAACTTCTGCACAAAATTGGAATGTCATAGTATGAACCCAAAGATTAGAAACTGTTCATGGACCTGTGTCCATGAACAGTTTCAATGATCCTGTGAAAAATGTTCTTCTGCGCAATGGCAACCAGTCTGTACCCCTCGATCACTCGACTACACTGAAGGAGAAATATGAAGCAGTGAATTATGTGCTGGAGAAAATTCATTATGGTCAGCATGAGAGGCTTATTTGCGTTCACCTGAAGATGGTGAACTTTTTGTTGGGACAACAGTTCGAGTTCACCAAGTACCCATGCTGTTATGGGGACCTACCTTCATGGACAAAATAGACTCGTCTTATGACTATATTATGCCTCGCAAGAAGACTGTAGACAGCAGACGAGATTGACGACTCTACTTTGCCGTCAGACGGACAGGCAACACTTCTGTATTCGCTCTTTTTCTTTTTGTTAATAATACGTTTTTCACTGAATTGCTGAGTTCGAGTTTTCTTTCGGACCTCTTCCGGGTCGACAACACATGCTTTCTGTGCATGTAGTATAGTAGGGATACTGTTCAGCATTACACAAAAAAAGAACTGGTCTGCTGGGGAGCAACGAACGTTATCAATATTGCCTCTGACAGGGACAGAGACAGGATACTTTTCTCACCATTGCACATCAAGCTCATCGAACAGTTGTCCAATGCTCTGGACAAGGATGGTGGCTGTTTCACTTACTTGTACCAGGCTTTTCCAGGATTGATGCTGGAGAAGTTGAAATCTAGTATCTTTGATGGTCCTCCAATCCGTCAGCTCATCAGAGATGCAGAGTTTGAAAACTTAATATAAGAAGTGGAACTGAAAACATGGAAGGCTTCTGTTCTGGTTGTGAAGAACTTTCTTAACAAGAACAAGGCCAGGAATGACGCAGAACTTGTCAGAAACCTCAGATGCAACATAAGCATCAAAATGTATTATTTATTCTCACATATAGATCGCTTTCCTTAGAATCCGAGATCAATGAGCGATGAACAGGGTGAGAGATTTCATCAGGACATGATGGAGATCAGATATCAGGGACGCCAGGGTGCAGTCAGGATGGCTAATTATTGCTGGAATTTGAAGAGAGAGACACCCCCTGCCACTGATCATTCTAAGGGTTTGAATAAACGGAATTTCAAGCCCTGAACTTTAAACAAAGATGGCGTAACATGCAATTTACTTGTTCTTACATTTATCAATGTATACGATTCAATTTATTGCATTCGATGTTTTTAACTTTTAATTAATAAATTGTGTTGGAAAACTTTATTTATTTCGTTTGCGAAATATTAACAAAATTCAATCGATAATGTCACAAAAATGTAATCGATTAAGTCAGAAGATCATATTTAAAAAAAAAACAACATAGCACAAAATATGATCTTCGAGAGAAACGAATGTCATTTTAGGATTCAGCGGTGAAAAATTGTCTTAAATCATTTGGAAAAACATAGACAACTTAAAAAAATGTTTTTTGTTTCCTAGTGTAATCATTGCCAAAAAGATAAATGTTAAAACACAACAACGATAATGACGAAGTCAGTAATAATAAGCAGGCTAGTTCATTAGAACTTAGTCCTGGGTATAACGATAAACTACATCCGGTAGCAAGGCATCTGATCGGGAAATTGGAGGTTTTGAGGGACCCAAAAACCACCTCTTAATTGCTGTTGTTCGCAGGTCCACCCTGACTCCGGGGTGATAACACCTGTTAGAGTCCCATCTATGAGCAAATAGTGAAACTCCAATAAAACACTGTGAAAGTATAAAATACATTTTAATAGTAAAAATAACCAGCAGTACATTTTTATGTAAACATAAATAGCAACAATACCTATTTATAGTAAAATTACCAACAATACATTTTTAAAGCAACATAACCAGCAATACATTTTATATGTAGTTGAAGGCATACAATTGCGTTCAAAATATATTTAGTGGAAGCCATAAAATTGTGTTCAAATTATTTACATTTCGGCATTAAATAACTGTTGTAGCATACCTACAGATGATAATAGGTATGCCCCCATTCACATAAATGCAGTAGTAAATACTGTATGTTGGTCTGCAGTTGGACATTCGTGCTGATGAAAATCTCTGCCTCTGGGCAGAGAGGATCCCCAGACGAGGTCTACGGGGATTTTTTGGCCGTGCCTACGGGTTCGGATACCCCACATTAAATTCGGCCTTGGGCCACATCTGACCGCGTGGGACAGTTGGTAGATATCCTACAGTTGGAGATTCATTGTGAAATTCACTTGACTCACTTTTAGCAGTGGTCTACTACTTCTACGCGCCGCTAGCGAATCTTATATGTGATTTTCTTGTCCATGTATTATTGTTCATTACAAACCTTCGTTTGATTATTCTATTCGGTATCCTTTCTTAGGTTACAACAATAACCCATAGAGATTGATATGCTGCGAGACAAATTCAACCAATCAACCAAATCATTAGAAGTAATTAAGGAAAATCAACAACGGATATCCTCTCCCCAAACCCCACAAAAATATCAGAAGACTATTTTCTCCTGTGAGTGATAGTCTTTTTTTATGTACTTTGTCCCCTCGGGATATGAATAAGAATGGCTTTCCATAACTTCCTTTCATTTGTAGCTGTAAGTAAGGATTGTCCCAGTGCTATCTGGCGTAGAACCTATTTTCATATCCGTTTACACAAACGCGTCAGGTTATTTGCTATTGAATCCAAAAATTTTAGTCTGGCAAAAGACCGCAAGTATGAAGCACTAAACTGTCTACAGTCATGATCTGTGAATGGCGAACGATATGCAGATGACATAGTGTTGATAGCAGACACAGAAAGGAAACTATACGAACTCCTACAGAAAGCGAAAAGACTAAACATCAATTGCAGGACAAAATACGTGGTTGTTAGCATAAAGAGACAGTCCAACATGTAAATTACAGATTGGAGATGCCAATTTTAAAAAATACAACAATTTAGGTATCTGCAAAATGTTTAAGAGAGTACAGAAAGTGTAACACTGAAATCCCAATACGCATTGGGATAGCTAAAATTGCCTTCCAAAAGCTAAGCAAAGTATCAAGAAACAGGAAATTTTCGTTAAAACAAAGAAAATAGTACTGAACTGTTACATAATATCAGTCCTATTATATGGCAATCAATGCTGAAGAAAAATATTATTAAGGAGCAAGAACAAGAAAAGAACAGGAATTGAGGAGAGAAAAGATAACGATTGGCATTGCATTTAAATTTTTCAAGATATCAAGAAACCAAAAGAGGCGAAAAGTGCGAGAGAAGAAACTGTTAGCATAGAACTTACGGTTACATCTCGGCATTTCAACAGTAAAAACCTAGTTGACAATGTAGTATTGCACTTAAATTCGTAAAGTCTATGTTTAAAAAAGGAAAGCTTATTAGAACAATTAAAACTTAAAAGCCTAACATTTTTTTGTGTCGTTTTTTCTAAACTAAGAGTTGGATTAGATTGGCGACTTTTACGATATATCAGAGCTTATTCGATCATTTAATGTCGAAATATTTTTCATTCTTTTTATCCCTGAATCAATAGGAAAATTTTAGTTGTGTTTATAGTTGAGGCAATAGATAAACATCGACTGTGTTTAGACTTGTGTCAAACAATTAGTCGAGTTTATATTTGAATCTATAAGTAAACAATGGCCGAGTTTATATTTGAATCGGCAAATAGCCAACCGAAATGGGGTGCAGGTGGCGTTTTGTATCCTCCACCGACACGGTACGTGTACCAAGAATAAATACTCGTAAATGCATCACCTTGAAAAATTATCGACCATGCTTACTCGAAGCTATCAATTTATATTAATGATAGTAATTCTAGAAGAATTCTTATAAAATAAAGCCGTGGAAATTTCATGGTTGTTGATAACTAAGATTATACATTATCTCTTGACTTCGATTTCCTCTTAGTTTTTTTATGTTTTATCAGTTTCTTCTTTATCCTTTCCAATAAGATTAAGATTATCCATTATTTTATATATCTGATCTTCATTACCCTTTGAGTTTATCCTCTCGTTTTTCTTCCTTATTCCTTCCGATAAAACTAAGATTATCCATTATCTCATATCTTTAATTTCTTACCCTTTGACTGTAGATTATCTATTATCTTATACCTCTGATCTTCTCTTACTCTTTATGACTTCACAATGTTTTCTTTATCCCTTTCAATAAAGCTAAGATTATCCATTATCTTATGCCTCTGATGTTTTCTTACTGATACATTGAAGAAGATAGTTTTGTTATTCATCAGAGCTAGCGGAAATACACTTTGTTTGTGTTGTAACTTAGGAAAGGTTACTGAATAGAATAATCGCACGAAGGTTGGTAATGAACGATAATACGTAGGACAAGAACAACACATATAAGATTCGCCAGAGGCGCGTAGAAGTAGACAACTGCTAGAAGTGAGTCAAGTGAATTCCACAATGAATCTCCAACTGCATGATATCTACCAACCGCCCCACGCGGTCAGATGTGGCACAAGGCCGAGTTTAATATGGAGTATCCGAGCTCGTATGCTCGGCCAAAAATTCCCCGTAGACCCCGTATAAAAAGGGGTCAGGTAGCTGTTTCCCGAGACGAGACTCTGCCCTTCGACATAGCCTCGTCTGGGGATCCTCTCTGCTTGGAGGCAGAGAGTTTGACCAACACAGCTGGAGACGAATGTCCAACTGAAGACCAACATACAGTATTTACTACTGTATTTATGTGAATAGGGAGATACCCATTATCGTCCGTAGGTATGCTACAACAGTTTGGATTTCAATTTATCAACACGACAATAATCAAAGGGAATACAGTAATTTTTATTGTCATTAACATATATGTAGGATTCATGTTAAGAATTGACATTTACAAGCATAAATGAATATATTTTTCAGAGACACATAGCGTTTTATACATAATCAGCATGGCGCCTGTAAATACAGACTTAAGCGACATACATCAAAAACAAAATGCCTAATGTTGGATCGACGGGGAAACGGACACATGAAATAAAATATTTCTGTTCCCAATAAAATTATAACTAATAAATATAAATTTACATATAAATATAGCAAATTTTAAGTAATAAGTGTGTGTGTGTGTGTGTGTGTGTGTGTGTGTGTGTGTGTGTGTGTGTGTGTGTGTGTGTGTGTGTTTTTAATCATTACACCCCAAGCAAGGAATGCCACTGGTACGCGAGATGGGATTGCAGGGAGTGAAAGTGAGAGAAAAGATAAGGAAGACTGACGAAAGGATAAAAGATGGACAAGGATTTAAGAAGATAGAAGATGGCGATTGACATTTAAAATTTTAAGATTATATTTATCAGGGAAACAAGTAAACAGCAGAGAGTTCCACAGGTGGGAAGTGAGAGAAAATAATCTGTTGAAGTAGAAGTGGCGGTTGCATTTAGCTATTTCAACAGTAAACGTGTGAGACATAGATGCAAGTCTAGTGTCACGCTTAAAGTCATGCAGTCGAGGCAACAGTGAAAAAAACGCTTGTCGGAGCAGTTGCCATGAAAATATTTATAGAAAAGACTGAGGGAAGCCACGTCACGCCGGTGAGAAAGTGACTGAAATCGAGATGCCAAGTTAGGATCGATTACATTACAGATCCTTCTGTGAATTTTGTCAAGAATCTTGAGATTTACAGCACTAGCAACAGACTAGATATGGCGAAAGATACACGACCGAATGGTAGATCTGTAAATGTGCAAGATGGACACTGAAGAGAAACATTTTCTGGCACGACATATGTGTGTGTATTTATATGTACGTATATTTATGTCTGTATATTTGTGTATGTGTTTATGTGTGTGAGTGTGTGTGCATGTATAGTGAGAGAAAATATTTTTACAGTTGCATTGTATATGTAAAATGTCAAAATCTTCATGGTGTTTCGTGTTTGTTTTTTTTTAGTTTATGTTCAATCGGCGACGTCAAAAACCGATTCAGCACTGTGTATATCAAAGTATATATAACCACTTCACTATGCACTTTACTGTTGCATGTTATTTTACAACCCCAAACAACTGTTTTTTTGTAAGTAAACTATTAGAAGAAAGCTGTAAAACATCGAAAGGATTGATATCAGCATCCTGTGACTTTATGAATCGAGAGGAAAAAGCAATGGAGATTTACTAAACGAAAATCATAAAATCGTATGTGCAATAAGAGAGAAAAATAAAAGAGGAGCCAGACTAATATTAGATAAAGACAAGTGGAAGTTCAACTAACAGACAAAGTTCTGGTGAATCTTAATGAAAGTCAATCACAATTACGAATATAGTGTTATATATACATAGGTCAGAAAGCACCGAAGAAAAATAGGATCTTACAATAGTCTAAAATAAACCAAACGTAAAAATTAATCATAATTTCTTTCTTTTTTATCGACTTCAGACGAAATCATAAAGTTCAAAACTTCGGGTAGCAGCTAATTGTAAACTCCATACATTTTTCAATAGCTGTATAGTAGGCATTTCGCCAGAGCTAAATAGTGACTTGGATTTACAATTGTTCTTCTCCTAGACTGGTTGCCAACGTTGAATAAAGAACCCACTTTGCCTTGCTATTAACAAATTTCTGATGGTGAGATGGATTCATACATTTCCCAAAAGTATTTATACGAAAGTGAATGTAGCGAAATCTGCCAGAATTCGAACTCGGTTTGACGAGTCGCTAACTGTTACGCCACCGGTACATCGTCTTGAGGGACATAAATGCATATGCACGAAAGAATATTTCTGAGGAGTCAATATTGAATAAGGGTCTCAACTTCGCCATAACCATCAGGCGGGTGCCATACTTGGACATCATTGCCAGAGTCGAGGAGGTGGCCTTGAACTTCCCTCAGGCAAAGGCGGATGAACTAAGATGGAAAGTAAGACAGGCCTTGGAGAGGGCCAAGCTGCCCAGGTCTAACATAACAAAACTGGAGAGAATGACGATTGGATCCCTACAGAGGAACGAAAACATCATCATACTACCGGCTGACAAAGGTAATGCGACTGTAGTGATCGACAAATCAGAGTATACAAGAAAACTGGAAGACCTCATTAGCAATGGTAGCTACAGCAAAGTGAAAAAGGATCCTACTATGAAAACGGAACGCAAACTGTCACAGATCCTAATCAAGAATAAGGATCACTTTGCGCCCAAGACATCTAGGCTGTTATCGCAGCGTTACACCAAGCTACCTCACATATACGGTCTCCCTAAGATTCACAAAGACGGTATTCCGCTCAGGCCGATTGTTAGTTACCAAGGCTCTGTGTGGCACCCTCTGAGTCGCTTCCTTGTAGATATAATTGACCCATTGATCGGAAAGTCTCCTTCATATGTCCGAAACTCCGCCCACTTCGTGGAAATAATCAAAGATGCTCCCATCCTATCCAACCAGATGGTGAGCTTGGACGTGGTGATTTTGTTCACCAAGGTACCCACGGAGGAGGCACTCTCAGTAGTCAGAGACAGATTGACTTCTGACTCTTCCCTAGAAGAACGGACCAGTATTCCAATAGATAATCTGATGGAGATGTTGACTTTCTGTACACAAACAACACACTTCGGAATGGGCTCACACATATATCGACAGGATGAGGGCTTAGCATCATCACCAGCAATGGCGAATATATACATGGAATACTTTGAAGAAATGGCATTAGAATCTATATCTCTAAAGCCAACTATATGGTTAAGGTACGTAGATGACACCTTCATACTCTGGCCACACCAGGAAGATGTCCAGGTTCTACTGGACCATGTGAACTCAATAAGACCTTCGATACAGTTCACAATGGAGAAAGAGAGTAACAACACACTCCCATTCCTGGATGTACTAATATCTCGAACAGAGCATGGGTTCAAGACATCCGTATACCGTAAACCAACATTCACCGGACAGTACCTCAATTTCAACTCCCACCATCCATACAGCGTAAAGAAAGGGATCGTCCGTTGCTTACAACACCGAGCAAAAGTCATAAGTGGCGACCCAGAGACGTTAGATAAGGAATTGGTCAGTATAAGTAGTACCCTACAACGTAACAACTACCCTGGGTACATGACAGCAGCCCCAAAAAACTGGGATAGGCGGGTACAAGAGGAGGAGGAGGACAACAACACTCAGAAAACAGTCTGCCTGCCTTATGTGAAGGGGTTATCAGAGAAAATACAAAGGATCTGCGGTCCATATAACATCAGGACAACCTTCAAAAGCGTGACAACACTTCGCAGATATCTCTCTCGAGTGAGACCCCCCCCCATAGAGGAGAACATGACTAAAGACTGTGTGTACACTATCCCGTGCAGTTGCGGTAAGGAATATAAAGGAGAGACAGGCCGCCCCCTCAAGGTAAGGCTTTAAGAACACCAGAAAGCTGTAACGCGAGGGGAAGTAGAAAAATCAGGCGTGGCTGACCACATATGGAGAGAGAAGGGAGATCACCGCCCCCTGTGGGATCATGTTGAGATCATAGACAGGGAACACCATTGGAAAATTCGTAACCTTAAGGAATCAGCACATATGCTAGGCCACAAAAATCTCCTGAGCCGACCAAGCATAGAAATAAATACAATATGGGAACCAGTAATAAGGAGTGTCAGAGAAAAGCAATGATAACAAAGTTGCAATATGAGCTCTGGTAAAAACATGCAATGATAACAGCAAAATTGCAATATGAGCACTGGTAAAAAAAAATGGTTGCTGAAAAACATTAGGTTTATAATACCCAGAAATTCATACCCATATGGACACATATCAAGGACACATGGCACAGTGGATAAAGGCGTTGGTTAGATCCAGTGACAGACCCAAAGAGTGTGAGTTCAATACCCAGTTAAGGCAGTGGAGAACTTTCAGAGGGAAAATTAGCAGGATAACTGATAACTGACATCCATCAAACATGGCACGTGGAACTAGAACAGTCTACCCCAGTGATCGAAATAAAGGGTTCAGTTCGAAATTCCAAATTCTTGAAGAAGGCCGGAAACGTTGCGACAAATATGGCGACAAAGATGAGGACAATAGTCCGACTAATGTAAATACTGTAAAGCTTGATTTACACAGAAAATATATTTATATAACCCGACAAGTCTTCTGAGAACAAACGGCTTGAATGAATAGACAAAAATAGAAAATAGGTTACGACAAGGATGTGTTTTCTCATCGGATTTATGTAACATGTATATCGAAATGGTTCTAAAATATGAAGAAAAACTAAAAGGATTTAAGTATAAAACAATAAAATGCATGGTATTCATCCAAAGAAACAGCTGAACGTTTGAACTGAGACGCTATGTAAGGTCTAATCTAGGTAATGCAACTGGTGAAAAACAGACAATGCCATGTAAGGTCTAATCAATGAAGTACCGTAACAGACGAAGAACTGAGACTGCTATGTAAGGTCGAAATAAGTAGTTATAAAAGACGGAGTATTAAGACTGTCTTTTGGACTTCCAGTGTTCACCATACTGGGTTCATGACTTTTCGGGGAAAATACCTGTCACCCTTATAGCAGAGTTGTTCTAATGGTCTCTCTCGCGTGCGTTCCCTCTCTCTATCTATCTATATATCTCATCACAAATATAACAAGGCATGTACTAAATATTTTTATTATATAACACGTTCATTGTAATCGTAGGTAATATCCTCATCATATCACAGGAAAGTCCGTATGAGAGACAAATCCATTGAGCTAAGAATGGGCCAAAGTCTATTAAATCGATCTTGTCTCTGACTGATTGGCAATCCAGGTATCATTCAATCAACAGGGTGAGGAAACTCCTGATATTTTGCTAGTTGACAGCTGCAAAGAATCCGTGTCGTCCAAGAGTGCTTTTTTTTCAAATTGGTCAAGTGGCGGCTACGAAAAAGAAATTGACCGAGAAAGACATCAGCTGAAGACCACCGCCAAAGAAAATAAGAAAGGAAGGGAAAAGAGAAGGGAAAAGAATAAACCATTAACTATCTTTCGGAGATATCATTTGTTTTTGGAAAGAGACCGCCTGTTTTATTGTCCAAACCTGGACATGATAAAAGTTTGTTATCGGAATGGATAATTGGATATAGAATGCGATTACGTCCAGTTAGCCACCCACTTGACGCTGGCGGAAATCTCGACTGATAAAGTCCAGGTGACAGATAGAGATTAGGGACCACACTACGTGTCGTGCGAGGTCTGATCGGGAAGAGAAGGAAGGAAAGAAAAAAAAAGAAGATAATTTTTTTCTTTCCTTTGAGCGATAATTGCAAACACCCACGCTGCTGAGCGTTCATTGGCTGAATAGTGGCGTGAGCGGTAGGCGAAGGTAAACATATGAGAGAGAGGGGAGGCCTGTTGACACCTCTGGGGGGATTGGTGTGAGATACCAATATGAGAAAGGAAGAATTTGGGATGACGATAACCTTAAGAACCCTTCTAAAGCAAAAAGTAATGGACTTCCAAAAATGGAAAGTGATAAATTTTCCTGTCCGAAAACAAAGAAAATCCTTGTTGTGGATTTAAAATTATCGAGGAACCCCAAACCACGACAAGCCCACACCCGGTTTTGATCGGCGTCCATATAAGTAGAGTCGCAGCGAGTTGAGAAAGCAGTTGAAGTTGGGGTCAGAGAGAGAAGTTAGTTGCAGTTGAGCTGTGAGCTCTGAGACCAGCCTCGCAGGAAGCTGACTGAAGATCCACGCATCCCGACTTCAACTTCTAACCAAAAACAATTTATTTTTGAAGAACGACTTAGACTCACACCACCAAAACAAGTTTTACGAATATCGCCTGAAGATACAGAAAAAAAAAAAAAAGTTTCTTAAAAAAAAAAACTTAAGATGTTAAGACTCGCCTAACAAACACAAAGTGTCACGAATCCATATTAGCGGTTTGGGAGAATGATGCAGTCCTGTATTCAGAAACCAGATATAAAAATATTTGTTATTCTTTTTTTAACACATTTGAACTTTTCGAGTTGTTACTTTATTTTCTTTTACATATACTTGTGCGGTATTACCATTGCTCGGACTCGGCTTGCATTGCGGCCCGGCGACTGATTGATTTCGTCTACCTAAGACAACGTGGGTAGGTTAGACTAGAAATCAAAGCAGTTACTTCGGTAACCAGACGTTGGAGGCGAGCTGGGAACGACAAAGCTGATACCGAATCTAACCAGATTCCCATCCGAATCAGCAAAGGGTTAGAACGTCACATTTGGTGCCGCGACCAATACCAAGTCACATTGGTCGTCACAGGACAGGATAGCAACGGGCGCGGAGGACCCGGGGTGACGTCACACACGGACTAAAAGGGGGAATGGGTTGAGGCTGGTCGACACTATCTTATACCTAGCTAATCAGATTCATGACCCATTCTTCATTAAATTTTGCCTATCCAACACAAAAACTCGTCCGTCGTCATTCAATCCTACATATACCACAATGCCGCACACACACACACACACACACACACACACACACACACAAGGAACCTAAAAAAACATCCCTTGACATAAAAATTCTTGCGTATAAAATTATATATAAAAATTTCTTGATGATAAGCAATGTATTGACATAATTATGAAGCCTTTTCTTACTCAAATCACAACAGTAACCTCAATACCAAACATCTCGTAGTTGAAGTAGTAATGGTACCGTGTTAGTATTTGAATAAATGATTAAGTATTAAACTTTTTTCAAATAATTCTTTTCCCTATTCTTCAATTATGTTATCTTAAATATTTTGTTTTAATATTCATTTTTTAAAGTATTTTCATTTTTGCTAATTTAACTTTTTAAAATTACCCTTTATTTGAATAAATGAATATTAACCTTTTTATATAATTGTATTCAACATTCTTTGTTTAATTCAAAATCTATGGCTTTATTTTACAACATTTAAATGTATACCCTTTAAAATTTTTGCTAAGTGTTCCGTGAAGGATGCACTTGAAGCTGCTCTTCAATCATCCATTTTCATTTGCTCCCAGGTGTACCGTTGCTTAAAAAGGTTAAGAAACACTGGTTTAGAGTGTGGGTTATCCACGGGATCATTAGAAAATTTCCTTTCGGCCAATTAAAATATTATTTTAAAATTATAATTCTCTTGAGCTGACATTATCAATATTTGAATATCTATGCGGATTATACAACAGTTTATGGGTGCACCTCCAAAAATTTGAATAACCAGACTTATCAACCCATCTCTGCTCTTACCGAGCATGGGTGTCTCAATAGCGAAAAGATTGGCTTGTAAAATTCAATACGCCCAAAACCAAACAAGTAACGTTCCATTACGACCGAGAAAACATTGAACTTTCAATTATTATGATGAACGGATATTCTCTCAAGGAGGCTTCTTGTCTTGATCGTCTATTGTGGTTCGAGCTCACCCCAGACCTCATATATACGATCTATTCCGAAAGTTGTTGGGTATATGGTCGGTTCATTGTAGTGCTCCATTAAGTATATAACTCCTCTTGCTATACTTTACAAAATCCAGATCAGATGAAAAATGGAGTATTGTTGCCATATCTCAAACGTTATTGTTTCTGTTGTCGCTGTCGATGTTGCTGGTTCAGTGCTAGTTCGTGATACCTTGTCGTTTGATGTCCGCAGTTCTCGTCCAAAAGCGTGAATGCCCCGGCTGTCGATCATTTCGGTTGACGGAAGTAAATCGAGTTCTTCACGCGTTCCGTCGAAGCGCTCACTTCAGTGATCGATACGTGCGCCGAAAGACCGTGCCGTGCGACTCGGGGCTCGAATCAGACTCGTTCGTTTACATTGCGATCTGTAATGGCGGGAGTTCGAATGCATTGTGCGGGTACTATTCCATCGTTCTAGTTCCGTCCGAATAATCTAACCGTAATTGTTCCGAGTGCCTCAGCGTCCCCCGCGTCTTCGCCTTATCTAGCGCGGGGATGTTGCAGAATTCTTTGCCAATGCTTCGTCTCTCGCTTGCAGACAGTGCTTGTCTTGATACGTGGCCTTGTGAGTGATTATTTTTTTCCCGCCAGACAACACCTTTCACACATACGAAACGTTCCAAGCCTCTCATTACTTCTTTGGCATGTGTTCTGACGAGCTACATTCCTTGATCCCACCCTGATCTTTGTAGCTGGGGCCTGCCAAGTCAGACACACAAAGATAAATCATCCTCATTCTCTTTGTATTTCATTACTAAGAAATAATTTTCACTCGGACAGCTTCTCTCTAAGAACTGTTACTTTGTAGAACAGACTCTCTACATAGTGTTTATCCGATCACTATAATCTTCAAGTCTAGGGTTAACTGTTATCTTTTCAACATGAGCTTATGAAATTAATTTCTTGCCGTTTATTACGTTCATAAAACACTATATATTAACCTTCTACCTTGAGTGACACTCGGGCCCTGTATTGTGTGAAAATTAGTAGAAGACATTAAATAATACGCCCGCGATAATATCCTTACATTCTTATGAGTTTTTTCTTAAGTCCAAATGCACTTTCTTATCTCGATGTGTAAACACATTAATCTATCGACGAAAGAGTTTCTTCATAATCAGTAGAACTGATAAATCCATCAAATTATATCTTTGAGACCTGTCATCCAAATTCCGAACGTTATGTAAACATAACCTGGACCCAGATTAACCCTGTTCCGACCGATTATCAATTGCTGGTGTCACTCCCTTGTAAACTCTGCAATAATGTATTAGGAAGTACAGACAAATACTGCCTCAAAACAATTTTAATATTTCTCTATAATTCAATGACACCTCATACATATATATATATATATATATATATATATATATATATATATATATATATATATATATATATATAAAAAAAATAGTTTTATATGTTATAGTCATGTTTATAAGTTAAAGTGCTCAATATCAGGGATAGGGCGTATGTAAATACAAAAGTGGATACTGAAGTCAACAACCAACGGTGATAGTCTGTTTCATGCTTAAACGCAAACGTCAGGCCTAACGATTGCGTATAAGCATAAAACCGACTGTCACCGCTGGTTGTTGAACTCACTGCCCACTTATATTGTTGATATCCCCTGAAGAGTGGATGGACAGGTTCTCCTACGAAACTCTGGAGTCCGGATGCTGACGGTAACATCAATCAGCTCAGTGACAAACTTTTACTCCCATTAATCATATATATATATATATATATATATATATATATATATATATATAGGTCGGGAATATAAGTCAGGATGTCCCCACAAAATTGACATCAATTAAAATGGGAATACCTGAGTAACTAAATTTCCCAGCCATTCAGTTAAGATTATTTCAGTTAAGTGGGCGAAATCTGCGACAAAATAGGCCCAATATCGGCTTTTGCCATTTAGCCAATAATCTCTTCATACGATTCCATCCAAAATTGGCATTCGAACAACCTTTGATGCGAACTTCTTATTAACCCCAGCTTTACAGTAAATGTACTAAGAAGTGGGGGGGGGGGTGTTCATGCGTTTGCACCTGCCGGTGAATCAAGCTCTGACGCTTCATCCCTGTTTTTGTTTGATTATTAGATTTGTGAATAATGCCATACTATTTGAAAGTTATTATGGCCATAGGAAATTTACTGAATATCTAAAACATTGAAACAATTTAACCCCGAACAACAACCACAAAGGAAGGTTTTATCGATGGAATTCCTTTATTAAGAACAATAAAACACTTGTGAAAGACATACCATAAAAAGGATGAGGGTAGGGAGTAGCTTAGTATACCAACGGATGATGCATGCAAGCGGGGACGCAGGCAGACATTTCTAGACAGGGGTACGGTTATACAATTACAGCCGTGTACTTCGGCCAGTAATTAATAAAAACAGAATATAGTTAAAAGTGTATATAACACTCTAATATGTTGGGCACAAATTATAAGACAAAATGTTTTAAATTTGAATTGTGTATTGAGAATAACACTAAAACTACTTCACTGTATGACATATTACATCAGAATATAGCTAAACTGTTCAGTAATCATTTCACTTTGAACTAAATGAATATCTTATTTGATGGCACAATGATTTAATAATAATGTGCATATGCCTTGCTTCTTGTCTATATGCAATTTGTAAAGCTCTCCTCATCATATGTGAGAAAATTGTCCATCATTCACTTTCATATAGGAGGATTGACGTTACATAGTAATACAGTACTAAGTCTAATGAAATTTCCCTGTTAAAAATTGGCTTTAAATATGTAATAGTTTCAAATAACTTCCATTACCAGGATATTTTTTTTGTTCTGAACGAAAATACGGACACACACACACACAGACGCACGCACACAAACGTACACACAAACACTCACACACAGAGACACACAGATGCACGCGCACACACAAATATTTGGGGGTCATTTGTGTGAATAGGAGTGGAAGATACCAGTTAACCCTCGACTTGAACAGGATGGAATTCTAATAATCGGAGAAGCATCCTGTTGGGAGTCGGTTCCACAGAACAGTGGTTCACAGGAAGAAACTGATCGAGTGGAACTTACTTCACACCGATGAAAATGTGACTGGTTTGATACCATATAAGTGGTATGGCGTGTTCTTGCTTTGAATGTTTGCCTCTGCGGGACCAGTGAATGTGGGAAAGTGGTTGAAGGGTGGTGAATAATTCGTCACCTATAAGGGCTCAGAAACGCTTTTGGACTCTATTAAAGCTGGAGACTGAGGTCTGGGCAGTACCTGTCCAAATATGACAACAGTACTCCGTTTTGGGCCTGATCTGGCCCTTGTAAAGGTTCTTACTGGAGCGGTGTAGAGAGACGACCATTTTATCTGCATCCTTAGCAATGGATCATATATACGAATTCCACTTGAGGTCGAGTGTGAGTTTGTGGCCGAGTAGTCTTTCAAAGCACGGCGCTTCCCCAACGTTCATCCTGATTAGTAGGAGTTAGATCGGCGATGATGGGATGTAACTAGCTTAGTCTTCGGGGCATGTAACCAGCCAGTTTTTACCCCATTGGGTAGCTTGAGCAAGATCAGAAGAGAGATAAGTCACCAATCTGATCATCGAGAGTTTTAGAGGTACGCCCGTATATAGTCGTATCATCGGCATAGATGTTTACAAATGATCTGAGTATATTCTTATATGTCGATCAAAAAGATGGTTGGTCCGTCTGAGGGACGCCTGCGTTGACCTCTAGGGCACCAGGGGACTGGCCATTGATAACTACTTTCAGGGACCTACCAGTTAGGAAGGATTTTATGATCGAGAAAACCCTTCTGGTGATTCCATAACTGGATAGTTTGTGTAGTAAGCCTCTGTGCCACACCTCATCGAACGCCCTTGAGATATCTAGTACTATGGTCCTCTAGGTGTGTTTTTCGTCAAGAGCCTCACTGTGTGAATGGTGGTAGTTAGGACGTCGGCAGTGGATCGGGCCGACTGAAATCCATGATGCTCGTCGCTGAAGAGGTTGTTCTTTTCTAGGTGCTCGACAACCTTCTTATTGATTATGGCCTCAAAAGGTTTGCTGAGGAGACTGTACTGGGAGGGGGAAAATTGCACGCCCACGTTCTTGAAAACTGGACGTGTTCTTGAAAACTGGACACACTTTCCACAGGATGGGGAAGGACTTCTCCTTCAAGCATTGGTTGAATACCTTTTCTAGGATTGGGGATAATTCTGGGTTGATTTTCTTAAGGAAAACCATTGGAATTTTGTCTGGAACAGTGTCTTTCTTAGGATCAAGGCCATTGATAAATCTGAAGATTTCTTTTGTTGTGATAGCATTATTACTGATATTGATATTACTGGGAAGGAAATTTGGGGAGGGGATGTTCTTTGTCGTCTAACGTTGAGTTAGATGCAATGATCAAGTCGAAGAGATTCGCCTTGTTTGTCGAAGAAGAACTCCGGGATCATTTACCTCTGTTCATGATTTGGTTGGTGATCTTCGAGAATTCATGGGACCCAATTTGTTTCTTTTCAACCTTGCTCTGGACTGCTCGTGCGTAGCTGCACTTGGCGTTTTCTAGAATTTTTTGCAGCGATTGAGGACAGTTCTGAATGCAGTGAGGACCGAACTACATCGCTCGTTGCGATAGATATTGAAGTAATCGTTTCGGTGAGTTAAGGCTGCAGCGCATTCAAGGGTGAACTGGTTTTGCTGGAATTTTTTGGTGGATATAAAACTCTGCATTCCAGTAAGGATCAATCAGAGACAAGGGCAACAGTTTTTGAGGTAGCATGCTTGAAGAAGGTTGGGAGGGGAGCTTCCATCATCTAGGATCGAAAGCTGCCCCAATCTGGCTTCGCATAACGAAAAATCCTTCTATGGAATGGTACGTCAGGGGATGCCTTAGGTTTGTCATCAATCTGGACACTGATTAAGGAATGGTCCGACTACTGGAGGTAGAACTTTCTCTTCGTCCTGAGGAAGGTAAAGAACAAAGGCTAATGTGGTACTATGGATGAGTGCCACGCGGAAAGACATATACGGGAGTTACTTGTTTTTTTGCGTCCCAGCCAAACAATAAAAAACAGAAAGACATTGTCAAAAATATACGGCAGAAAATTCTATGGGTGAAATTTTGACAAACAATTGATGTGGAGTAATGATGTTTTCTTTCCTTTTTTTTTCTTTTTCTTTTTCGCGATTTGACATTTTTCTTCTTTTTTTCCTGAATTTGCCTGTAAATATGCCCCCCTTTGAGAATGTACAATTGCTCAACAGTCATTAAACCACGTCAGAAAAACGTCCATTAAATATGATCGACAATTAACATTAATTTAATGAGCAGGTGAACAATACAGACATATATATATATATATATATATATATATATATATATATAAATGTAAAAGAACGTAGAGTAAAATTTCAACGTTCAAAACATTAAATTAAAACAGGGCTCAATACAAAAGTAGATCAATAAATATGTATTTATTATGCACTGTTAAATTAGAACATGTACATACCCACTACAAAACTGTACATCTTGTTTCAGCATTAAAAATTAACGTTTCTTCAGGTGGGAAACCATGATGGTTGTTGAAACAAAATGTACAGTTTTGTAGTTGGTATGTATATGTTCTATGTAATATATATATATATATATATATATATATATATATATATATATATATAGATAGAGAGAGAGAGAGAGAGAGAGAGATGATAAAAATATAGTTTTAAGGTATGTCATATTTATGGGTTAAAATGCTCAAAATCAGGAATTGAACGTATGTAAATATAAAAGTGGACATTGCGGTCAACACTCAGTGGCGACACTGCTTCATGCTTAAATGTAATATTCATGCCATGTTTTAAGAATTAAATAAACCATTGTCACGGAGTGTTGACTTTAATGTCCACTTTTCATATATATGTGTGTGTGTGTGTGTGAGTGTGTGTGTGAGTGTGTGTGTGAGTGTGTGAATCTGTTTCAAGCTTGAACACAATTTTTTTTGAAAATTGCTTTCAAGCCTTAAACTGACTTTCGCCACTCGGCGTTGACCCCAGTGTCCACTCTTAAATTTCATAACAGTCTATCCCTGATATTGAGCACTTTTACTCATAAGTATAGCATACCTTAAAACTGTATTTTTTATCATAATATACACTGCGTGCCAAATTAGTATTGAGATAACCTTTTTTCTAATATTTCAAAAACCGTCCAATCAATTCACACAAAATTTTCACACAATGTTGGCAATACTGGCCTACGCAATCACTGATATTTTCGTACTGATCTGCGCAATGTAAACAAACTGGCGCCATATTTGTTATTAGCGCGGTGATTTGAGCGTGCCAAATTATTAGAAAGATTTAGTAAAATTCCCAGAATTGAGCAAACATAACGTTTATTAATGTTGTACGTGAATGTTTATGATCAAAAAAAGCTAATAAATAAGATAATCAAACAAATAATAACAGATACAAACAAAGGCACAGTTTTAAACAAATTAATAGGGAATGTGCTTTCCCTGTTTTGAAATTACTTGAAGAAGTTGACAACCCATAGAATTTGTTAATTGTAGGATGTCATCTGCTGTAATGCCGCGATATATGTCAAGAATTGCTTCCCACAACTCAGCGTTGTCCTGAATTGTCGTCCGTTGGCGTACAGTCTTCGCTTCATGATGCTCCAAAGGTTTTCGATCGGGTTCAAATCCGGAAAATTTGCTGGCCACTTCAATTTTTCGAGGTCCATCGAAGCCTAACTGTTTCAAATATTCAGTAGTCTTGTGAGCAGCATGTGAGGGAGCATTATCTTGCATAAAAACAATGGCCCTTCTGAAGGCAACTCTTTGCCTTTTCACCCACGGTTCAAGATGCTCCTTCATAAATGCTATGTATGCATCAGCAGTCATTTTGACGCCATCTGGTACTCTCCATGGGCCCACTAATGTTTTTCCAATAATACCACCACAGATCATTATGCCTCTACCGCCTTGTTGGCGTCTCAAACGCTGATGGCGATTCTGTCCGATTTTGCACCATCTATCTGGCCCATCAAATGTTGCTCGAGTTTCGTCTGTGAACAAAACTTTAGAGAAGTCAATCTTCATATTGTCCTCGGCCCATTTCAATCGATTTTGAATGTGATTTCTCGTCAACGGAGGCTTCGATACAGGTTGAACTGTTGTTGCTATTTCCCTCAGATACCGACACCGAGTACTTTTAGACACAGTAGGATCCCCAATGCGACTGAAAAGCTCTTGAATGGTAAGTCCAAGGTTCTTCGTGGCCTCTCGTTTAAGTCGTGACATGAGACGACGTGAAATAACCCTTGGCTTGGCTTTATCTGCCCTTTTGAGTACTTGTGTAGGGTAGGCGGTGAACTTTTTCACTGTTTGATGACACCTCCCTATCATTTTAGAAATTTCTAGGGTAGATTTACCTTTTGAGAGTTCTGAGGTGATAGTTTTCTTTTCAGCATCACTTAAACTGCTTTTACGGCCCATCTTTTCACTAAATTCTTACACTTTTCTAATAATTTGGCACGCTCAAATTACTGTGCTGATAACAAATGTGGCGCCAGTTTGTTTACAATGCGCAGATCAGTACGAAAATATCAGTGATTGCCCAGGCCAGTGTTGCCAACATTGTGTGAAAAATTTGTGGGAATTGATTGGACGGTTTTTGAAATATTAGAAAAATAGTTATCTCGATAATAATTTGGCACGCAGTGTATAACTATATTTATATACAGAGAGAGATAGAATTAATACAAGTAAAATGTTGTCACTTAGCTGATTGATGTTACCTTCAGCATCTCGAGTCTAGAGTTTCGTAGATAGACTGAGAATTACTCCGTCCATTCGTCAATGGGCATCAGCAACTGACTGCTTATACTTCTCGATCTTTCTTTTTTATAGACACTTTTCATTGGTTCAATTTTTCAAAATCGTGTATTTGTACCTCTATCTGTGCGTGCACGCACGTGCGCCCACGTGCACGCACGTGCGCCCACGCGCACGTCTGCGCGTAAGTGTATGTGTGTGTGTATGCGTGTGTGTGATTCATAGTTTTGTTCGCCTTTGTCACACGCATACATTGAATAAGGAATCTAAGTGCAGTGCGATCTAAATTAACAGCTGAATCAACAGAAATTCGAATCAATGAAAAAGACTTCTTATTTGACCATTGTCCTTAAATAGATTTTTTTTCACGTTCTTACATAAAATAAATAAACACTACACTTTCTCGTATATCGCCTGTCGATACTTATCTTTTATTTCTTACACAATATTTTAGAGCCAAGAAAAACAGAGGTCGCCAAGCTCAACCATTTCATGGTTTGCTTCACTTCTAGTTTCAAAAACTGACCGAATACCTGTTCTACAGACAGAGAAAAGCATGTTGGAAAATAAATTCTCAAACTTCCACACTTTTTTAATAATAATTCGATAGAGTTTTAACAAAATAATCAGTCTAATTAGATTAAACAGTTTATTTTGATTTATTTCAACAATTCCTTATTTTTCCGCGCCACATGATTAATTTGTTGTCATGTGAAATGTCAGACGCCGACAATGCTTATTATTATTGCTGCAGGAAATAAGATCATAACTAACGTCGCTGGGCCTAAAATTATCGAATACTATAAAAATTTATTTTATAAGTTATTTTATTTACGTTGAAAGCCCTGAAACACCTAATGATTCTCGACTAAAAACACCATTGTTGATGTGTACCGAAGCATCAAACAGGTGTATTTCACGAAATTATGAGTTATTTTCTTTATGCCGGGTGCTTAAATAAATAAATTCTTTCTACACAAACACAATGATTTTTTTATAAAATTACAGACAAACAATATGGCTTATGGCAATTTTAAAATTTGAATTAAAAATAAATTACTCAGAACAAATATTTATTAAAACAGACTTTTAAAAAAGGTTGTTCAGATGTTACCACTTATGTTGTAAACATTATTTATTTGAAATCTTTTACAGTGAAACTGAACAAGGCTCAAGAGCCACGTGTTAGAGGGTTATAGAGTAAGAGGTATCAACCAGGTCAAGGAGATAATGCCACCAAGTCACAAGGAGCCACCGGAAGGAACCGGAAGCTCAATCCTAAATAGTAAACAAGGGATAAACCATAATTCATGTTCAAAAGACCAGGATAAGTGTGAACCGGACGATGGGAGGACCTATCTACTCCTACCGAGGAAAGAAAAAAGATTAAAGAGTTTTAAGCGGAGACGTTAGAAATATAGAGTTGACGTGGGCTTTATACGGAACCGGAAAGCCAGTCCTAAAGTGGAAACAAGGGCTAAACCACTCCATTTCCAAACCGGGGAGGTGTGTGAACCGGGCGATAGGCGAACCTATTTACTCCTACTGAGGAAAGGAAAGAAAAAATATAAATAGTAAATAAAATTACAAAGTTTTAAGCGGAGACGTTAGAAATATAGAGTTGAAGTAGACTTGTAGGTTACCCAAGTTGGCTCTGCCAAAAGCGCTCGCTTGGGGCGATCTTTAAGCCTCAAAATAGGCAATGATATTTTCACTCATTCTCTTTTTGGTCTTTTTAGCTCTGGCTTTCAGATATAGTCGCACGTAGATAAGAACTCTGCCGACAAAGAGCGTTCGCTTCCTTAGACTTTTAAACTCTCTCTAACACACACATACATATACACACGGTTATCACACATACACACACTCTTACAAGTACATTCTTCTTATAACTTGTCTTAATGTTTTTTTTGTTTTGTTTTTCTTTCGTTATGATTGTCTACGCCTATAATCGCTCTTTTTAATACATGCATTGTCGTTTGTTTTATGCTTATTGTTTTGTATTACTCATTTTTACCTGGACTCACATTGAGTCCAACAATATTCTTTGCGGGATAAATGTTCCAGAAGCTTGTAAATATTTACTAACCAAAGTGTTGATTCCGGCAACGTAATAGTGACTAATATTTACCCAAACATACTAAGCAATTCCGCAACACCTCCACCCTAATTCTGCCATCCGTTACCACAAGCTCATCAGGTAGTTGGCCGGCTGCCTACAACTGTTCCTTTTTGCATTTGATATAACCTGTGAGTGTCAAATTCTCCAAGCCCTTCTTCTTCATTATGTATTAAGAAATTTCAGCTTTCTCTTTCTACTTCTGAGTATAATTGTCCTTTTTGTTTCCATTTTCCTTAAGACATCGTTATTGTTTACACACTCTGTCAATGGTACATTCAGCATCTTGCATGGAGTATTGCTGCCATATATGGTCTGGAGCCCCTTCTGTTTGCCTCGGGGTCTTTGATAGGCTCCAGTGGCGGATATGCAATATAATTGGCTCTGTTCTGGCATCTCGTCTACAGTCACTCTCTCACAGACGCGCCGTCGCCTATCTCTGTCTTTTTTACAAATACTTTCATGGCAATTGTTCCATTCGCTGGTTGCCAGACTTCATGAGTTCAAGCGCCCTACGAGGCCGGCATCCCGCTCTCACCCTTTCTCTGTCGAAACTCCTAAATGTAGCCGTCTCTTCTACTTCAACAGCTTCATGTCTCGCACCTCTCGCCTGTGGAACTCCCTTCCCTATTCCAGTTTCCCTGATAGCTATAATCTCCAACTATTCAAATGGCAATCGACATCTCCAGTTGCCTTGATCTATCCACTATCCTTCTCCTCGTCCTTTCCTCTATCACTCCTATCTGATCTTGCTCCAAATTTTCTGTAAACCCTTGCGTCCTAGTGGCTTCTCGCCTTGCTTGGGGTGAAACGCTTTAAAAAAAAATGTTTTATAGAATCACATTTCTTTTGGTTCCAGTTTTCTTTTCATCTGTGGGGAAATTGTCCAGTATTTACTGCCAGATGGGATTGATTGATTCATTTTCTACAGTTATAGAATCCAATTATCCAATTACTCTCTCCTATATGCATACACGCACACAGGTCTATCACACACACTTGTCACACACACACACACACACACAAGCACATTCTTCTTATAACTTGTTTTAATATATACCGTGTATACTCACGTATCATGCGACTTTTGAAGACCTAATTTTGAAGCTAATTTGATTACAGTAAATGACTATATAGTTTGATCAAAGGCGTAGCCAGGGCCAGTAGGACATATTTATTTTATACCTAGTGTATGAGGCGACCTTATACGTGAGTATATACGCTATTTTCTTTTGTTAATACATGCATTATCGTTTGTTTTATATTTATTGCTTTGTGTATCATTTTTACCTGGACTCACATGAGTCCACCAATATTCTTTGCGGGATAAATGTTCCAGGAGTCCGTAAATATTTACTAACCAAAGTGTTGATTCCCACAATATAATGGCGACTAATATTTACCCAAACATACTAGCATCCCGTAACAAACTTTAGAAGGAACCGGAAACCCAATCCTAAACAGGAAAAAAAAAGTGGCAAGCTTCTACTCCAGTTCAAAAAAGCGGAAAGCAGAGGGAATCGGACGATAGATGAATCTCTTTATTCCAATTGTGGAAAAAAATAGTAAACATTTCAATGTTTCGGTGGAGATCTTAGAAGTGTAGAGTTGAATTAGACTTTCGAAGGAACCGGAAACCCAATCTTAAACAGGAAGTGTTGTAAGCGTCTAGTGTTCAACTATAAAAGACTGGTAGTCACTCTTTTGCCCTGTTGCTGTTATGCGCAGAGACACAGACGAAATGACGTGAATTTATAAAAGAGGAATCCACAGGTTGGGTGGGGTTTACAGTTACCACAATACCTGAACATTGTTGACCGAGATTTTCGATACAAGCAGAATTAGTGAGAGAAAAAGGGAGGAAGCTAAAATGGGCAAATGCGACTTACAGAAGGCGAGTAAAAAGTAAATTAACTGCCATATGATGAGAGCTGAACTTGAGCCGAGCACTTTAGAAAGAAAACGAATATTATTTTAAAATTACTTGTGCGTTTAGCCTCCAGTGAAAGGTCAAATTTCATTGAGGGTATTAAAGTTGTGCGAAGTCGCTTATTGTGTGAAATGTCACAATCCTAAATTAAAAGCAAGACCAGAGCGGTAGAAAGAAAGAAGTCGTACAATTGATGCTTGTAAATATTAAGAGCTGTTTCTAAATTGAACACTTTCAAAGCTATTATTAACTTCCTTTTGATTACTGCTGTCAGCGGCCATTTTATTCAATGTAGAACGTGTTTCATACAGGAAAGGTTTCACTCAAACAGAAAACATTCTTCTACGTGCCGTGTCACTTCACGGCGTTGGCGATCATGGCTCTCCACAATTTCCTTTGTAGCTCTTAGTCAATTGTGTTTTTGTTATCTCTCCTAAATGCCATCCATTTACACACGCTTACTAGATAAGTTGTGCACTGTTTTTCTCTGTCCCTCTTGTTTACATCTGTCCTGTAGATGTTCAAATTTTCCAAATCCTTTTTCCTCAATATGTGCCCGATAAATTTCAAGAGTCTCTTTCTGATGTTAAGTGTACATGAACTTTTGTTTCCATTTTCTCTAAAGCCTCCTCGTTGCTCACACGTTCCATTCATGATATTCTCAGCATCCTTCTGTAGAACCACATTTCTGTTACTTCAAGACAGTTCCTCATCTTGTCCAACATTCACTGCCATATGCCGAAGGAACCGGAAACCCAATCTTAAACATGAAGTGTTTTAAGCGTCTAGTGTTCAACTATAAAAGACTGGTAGTCACTCTTTTGCCCTGTTGCTGAGACACAGACGAAAATGGCGTGAATTTATAAAAGAGGAATCCACAGGTTGGGTAGAGTTTACAGTTACCACAATACCTGAACATTGTTGACCGAGATTTTCGATACAAGCAGAATTAGTGAGAGAAAAAGGGAGGAAGCTAAAATGGGCAAATGCGACTTACAGAAGGCGAGTAAAAAGTAAATTAACTGCCATAAGATGAGAGCTGAACTTGAGCCGAGCACTTTAGAAAGAAAACGAATTCACTGCCATATAGGAGGACTGATATTATTAAGTTCAGCAATCTTTTCTTTGTTTCTAACGAAAATTTCCTGTTTCTTAATACAGGGTGGTCCGAAAGTCTTGTCACCCACTACCAAAAAAGTAATGAGAACAATAGAAGAACAAGTAATACATTAATACAAAGCACATGTACTGGATTCAGTTTATTCACTTTCATTAACGCTGTCACACATCGAGAAGGTCTGTATGAACGCTATCATTTTCGTGACACAAAATGATGCGGCGTCATATCCTGTGTGATATTTTACGAAGTTGTTCTTTGTTGGTTGCTGCAAAGGCTCTCCGAATGGCGTCCTTCAACTGATGGGTATCATTCATGTGAAACGCTCTCCTTGAAATAGAAAATTATATTATAATGGGGTGACAAGACTTTCAGACCACCCTATACTTCGCTTATTTTTTCGAAGGCATATTTCGATTTAATCATTTCAAAATATCACACATCTAGTTTAAACTCTGCGTAAACATAATGTTATATAGGAATAAATTGTCACTGCCGATACTTGAGTTTGAACATAGATCGCCAGTGAGCAAACACGGGCGATCCCATTATTGAATTAAGTAGAGCATGTGACCATAAAGGAAACACATATGTAGGAAGTCGCGTGACGTCTAAATGATTTTCATTTCTGGTCTATCGTCTATACTATAAGGATCACCATTTCTATTCTATTCTCTATTACTGTACGGACCGCTATTCTCTACTCTATTCACTATAGTATTTCTCTATTCAGATTACTATTCAATGGTTACTTTTCGAGTGAGTATTATCGAGCAAGTAATATTAGTGCGAGTGTTATTCGAAGGCGTCTGACACCAGATTGTTCAACGGCGTTACTATAATTGTTTCTACGATTACTAAGTCTCTACTACAACGTGCATTACAAAAGTGACAACGAGTATTCGTTGACATCACAAAAAACACAAGTAGTCTGTTAATAACATCTGCATTAATTTTTGAGTGCCAACGAAACATTCGTTGCCTTAACTTCAATTCATTTCTGTAATAGAATTGTCTTCAGTGTATTAAAGTGTAGGAAAAAAGGAATTAGTAATTAAAAAATATATTTTTGTTTTTAGTAACACTTAATTCCTTAATATTGGAGTCGCACACTAAAACCATAAATTACATATATAGTAAAGAATATGTTGGATTAACAAATAAAATATAGTTTTAAGGTATATTATATTTATGGGTTAAAGTGATCAATATATGACCTGGAGATTTCGTTTGTGTATGAAACAGCGTCGCCTCTCGGTGTTGACCCTCAATGTGCACTTTTATATTTGCATACGCTCTATCCTTGATATTGAGCATTTTTACCCATACACATAGGATACCTTGAAACTATATTTTATCTTATAGATAGATAGATAGATAGAACACAAGCATAATACCATTGGACCAACGGAGGAGGAAACTAAGTTACAGACATAATATAGCACAGCTCAACCTTCCTGCTTTTGACATTCAAGTATACATAACATAACCCACAGGACTTGCCCCTAGAGCAACGACTTCCTTCACTGAGCCATCCCATCCAGAGCATTAGAAGCTAGATCCACCATAGGTTCTATTATATATATATATATATATATATATATATATATATATATATATATATATATATATATTTTTTTCATCGGTTATGTTTGTATTTAATTCTATTTGCCATATCTTTCTTGATGATTTGTAATACATTCCTTTAGAAAAAAACAAACAATTCATTTATAGCCATCTAACAGACTTTTTTGATCAATAATTGTTGACCAATAACAGTACATTTTCCTGATTTCCAATGCTTTACCCTATATACACTCATTGGCAATATATATATATATATATATATATATATATATATATATATATATATATATATCACGTATTTGTTATCTATATATATATTACATCTATAATTATAGCCAGCGAAGAATTAAAAAGGCAAAGATACTTCTCCCTTGCCCAAAAAACAAGGGTTACTATCAACTATAAAACAGCGTATGCCTACATTACTTACATAGTGTTACCTACATGCGGAATATTGTCCTCACCTGTTGTGTTTTTAACTCAATGTTTCGGCCATTGTGCTCTACGGCCTTCATCTGAATAAGCTACAGTGAATTTTCTTTATTTAATCTACGGGTGTAGTTTGTTTTCGTTCCGCTGCCCATGCCCAGTGGATATCTCGTCTCGTTCTACTTGTACTTATCGTTTGTAATGATTGCTTGTTCCTCTACATTGAGTACACACTGCCCGGCCCGTGTCACAATTAGTATGTCTCTAAATTCATGAACGAACGCTTTAATCCACTAGACTATTGTTCCACTGGACAATTTTTGTAGATTAACTTTTATTAAACCTTCTTCTAAAAATGACATCTGTCAGGAATCGAAAAATTAATTTGAGTTAGGGTGGGTTTTGTTCATAATATAGATATATGGTCAAATCATCTTAAAGAGTTATCTGTACTTTGGTTTTATTTACAAATGTCAAATTTAAATCTATGCTTATGTCATTGATAACCCTTAATACGAATGTGCTTTTTCCAAATTCGTTGTAATGGCGTATTTCTCCATTTTCAGTTTGTTGGTTTATTTTATTTGGCGCCATATTAGCCGCTATTAAATATCGAAATATAAATATTTGAAAAACAATTTTATGGATTCAACTAAATATATTTTCAATGCAATTGTATGTTTTCAACTACAGATAAAATGTATTCTTAGTCATTTTGCTATAAAATGTATTTTTAGTAATTCTTCTATAAAATATATGATTGGTATACTTTAATGTATTGCTGGACATTTTGCTTCAAAATTATATTTTCGGTAATTTTACTATAACTATATATTGATAGTACTTTTTTTTAATTTAAAAATGTATTGCAGGTATTTTTTTACTATAAAAATGTACTTTTATACTTTCATAGTATTTTCTTTTTGTTTAGCGGGTTACTATTTGCCCATAGCTTGGACCCTAACAAGGTGCTCTCACCCCGGGTCAGGGTGGACCTGGAAAAAATAACAATTAAGAGGTTGTTTCACGCTCCTCAAAATCTTCGACCAGGGGCCTTGCTGCCGGATGTAGTTTATCGTTATACCCAGGACTGTCAATTTTCAGTATTTCGGAAATTTCCCAATGGTCAATATTAGAATAATTTTTTTTATTAGAGTCGTTTTCCAAGTTTATCTCCAAAATAGTGAGTCGGGGCTTAATCCTTGCCACAAGAAAATATTCTGATAATTATTTTATTGTTTTTATATCATTTTTATTTTTTGGTGCGTATAGATTTTGTCGCAGATTTATGCACACTGAACCCGACAGCTGCAGCAGCAATGGCCAGAACGGAAAGGATATGGAAGAGCAACATCAGCTTTCATACGAAGTCCAAGATCTACACTTCGATGGTTAGTATCCATCCTCCTCTACGAGTGTGAGACGAATTTTGACACTCCTGGTTGAGACAGAAAAAAGGATCCAAGCGTCCAAGAATAAATGCTAAAGAAATTACTTCCACATCTCCTACTGGGAGAACAAAACCAATGACTATATACGGATCAAGGTCAAATGTGTCGTAGGCCGACAGGAATCTCTTCTCGCCACTATTGAAGCGGAAGATGTCATAGTTTAGTTACGTCACATAGCATAACAACCTCTGCAAGACCATCATAAAATTCACTGTTGAAGTCGGGCGCAAGCGGGAACGTCAACGGAAGAGCTGATCAGACAACATTAAAGAGTGGACGGATATGACAATGCCGAAACTTCTGAGATCCACCGCCAACAGATCATCCTGGAGATGGTTGCTTGTTTCTCCTGACCTTGATTAACACCGACGATTGAAGCAGTTAAGGGACTGATGATAATTATGATGACGATGATGATGATAGTGTTTCAAATATTTTCCGGTATAAAGCTAAAAATGTTATTATATAATTATGTTATTAAAATAAGTTTTCACTGTTGCCTGTTCTGATATAATAATTACATAAAAAGTGAAAACTATTTTTATACTCATCTGTCTATTCATAGTAATTTTAATAAGCTTATCACTGTATGTCACGTGGTGCTGCATTTCTTCATGTGCCGTCAAAAGTAACTTGCTGCTCCCCTGTCTGTTCGTTTTACAAGCACCAAATTAGCATCAGTAAGATGCTGGGATGTAACAAGAGAAAACATGCGGTAAAGGCCATAACAAACATACAAAAAATAATCGTCATTTCATACTAACGTAAAGTAGCCGAAGTAGACAAAATGGCGCCTTGCTTCCTTTTCATTGGACTTTCATTGGCACTTTGCATATTTATTCCAGCCTCTCCTTTATTTTTCAAAACAGCCTGCGAAGTCTTCTATCAGGATCGCCATCAGCTGTTTCTAGATAACGCGATCTTAAACAAAAAAGAAAGAAAGAAAGAAACGGGTGGCGTGAAAAATGAGCAATCGAGATATTTGTAAAATGTCTGAATACTTTTCGGGCAGTCCTAATAATTTTATTTTGTCTGTGAACAACATAAATAGAATGTGTTGGTATATGCCATTTTTATTATTCTACCGTGGATAGAATCATTGAAAAATATTCACAAAACCAATCTTCTTATTTTATGTGCCGTGTCACTTCAGGACGTCGGCGATCATAGCTCTCCACCATTTCCTGTCATGTATAGCTCTTAATAAATTTAGTCTTTTTATTGTCTCTTCTAAACGTTGTTCTGCAATCCCTTTGCTCAAGCTCGCTAGGTAGGCCATACATTGGTTTTCTCTGTCCATCTTACCTTCAATCTCTCCTGTGAGTATCAGATTTTCCAAGCACTCTTGCAGTGCATTACTCCCCTTGACTGAAAGAGGGCCTCCTGGAGTTAACTATTAATTATTTAAAATCAAATCATCAACGATACTGACGTTTTAATCATTAATTTTTAATATCGTATGATGTCCAATGAAACCTCAATTGATGATTCCCGTCGTTCAAGTGGTAATGTCCCAGCATTTTAAAAGTATTTTTTCTTTGTGCTTTTTTTTTGTTTCATTTTTTTCTTTGTTTTTCATTTAAATTTCATTCGTTTTATTCACCCTCATTGCTTAAGTCAAAAATAGTTTTGACTTGAGGAACATTGTAAAGCTGTATTCCATGGATAAACTTTCAAATCAGGAAATCACTGACCGTGTATTTTTTACTTGTTTGAATTTTTTACTTTAATCATTTTGTTATAAATTTGCTTTTGCCTCCTGTAGTTGGTAAATTAGTTATGCCTTGTAATAGCTTACCTGTTCGCTGTCCACAAATTATTGATATAGCCACGGCAGGTACGTACTATACCGGAAACCCCCGACTGGGAGGGGAGCAATCCTGATTGGGTCTCCGGGTTGTGGTTTGTCACCCCTGCTATTCTGTCAACATTTTTTCTACCTATATTTATATATGTTACATATTAAAGTAAGTACAAATGACTATTAAATGATGAAAAATATTTGCAAATTTTGACAGCATACCAAAGACTTTTTTTCCTACAAATCCGTGAATTTGTTTTTCTCATGCTAAGTCTCGAAAAACCACTACCTATAAAATTCATTTTATTTTTTAAATATTCAACTTTTTACAAGAAAAGAATCTCAAGTTGATGTCAAAGATTGCCGCAAAACATTGTTGATTTATTGAAGATGGAATGATTTATTATGACATATCTTTATTTCAAATTTTCTAGTTGAATTGTTCACCTATATTGCATATGATCCATTATTTAAATAATTAGGTTACAATAAAATTTGTATTTTACATGAATACTACCTTATGACAATTGGGATATAGCAGAGTGGGGGCGAATCATAGATTCGGGGCGGGGAACGAGACACTTGCACCGGCCCTTGGTATAGGTGCAGCAGAAGTCATTATGTGTATAACCATTAGAGTGAATGGCAAGTGTTGATGTATTTGTGTAATAAATCCTATGTACAATATTGTAGTAATATTCAAATTTAGTAATTAATGTACATATTGTATAAAGTTTTCAGAGAGATTATTGTAGCTATGAAGAGACCAATAGTTCAATAGTGTTCAAAGTGATTTGTCGCAAGTGTGTTTGCAAAGTTCTAAGTGATTTGTTGGAAGTGAATTTGCAAAGTTCGAAATGATATGTACGCCAATATGTGTGTCTGTGAAGTATACGCTAATGAAACGTGTGTGACTGCTGAGTGATTGCGTGCGATAGCAGTAATTTTAAAACACAGTGAACAGAGAGAGGATACGGGACTTATTTTCGTCATGGCGTTGTATAGAAAAATCATCGCGACATACACGTTGTCATGTTACGTGTGTCATTGTTGTTAATCGAGGCTGGGCTGGTTCACTGACTGTTCCGTTTCAGATCTCTCGTTGATTGTGACAGACAAGCTGCTTTTATGGCTTATGGCAAGTAAGTAATCGGCTTACGAATCCTATCTGAGTTTTGCGCGGGAATGTTTCTCGTGGAAACACTGAACTATTTCCAGGTCATTTGGAGTTCAAGCGCTCGGATGTTGCAGAGAGCACATCACGTGACTTATCATATCCAATCAGATTACAGAAACCAATTATTTAATTTTGGAGACGTGTTTGTACAGAATTGTAAAAAAGCTTTTCTTAACTATTGAATGTAGTAGGATTTATTTGTAGGCGTCTCTTAGTTATTTGTGCTCCACTTATTGGCTGTAATATATAGGAGTTTATATCTCATACCACATAAAAACTTTTGTTTACTTCTGCCTAGCCTCACTCTGGGATATGTTGAAAGAAAGAAAGATGAAAAGATAAGAAAAATAGGAAGAAAGAGATAAAAAGACAAATGAGAGAAGAAGAAGAAGAAGAAGAAGAAGAAGAAGAAGAAGAAGAAGAAGAAAATAGCAGGAAAAAAGAAAATAAAAGCGAACAAGAAAGAATATAGTAGAAGGAAAAAGAGAAAAGAGATAGACTGCAGAAAGAAATCAGAAAGAAGAAGAAAAAAGAAAGAGAGAAACTGAAAATGGAGTATGAGATAATGTTCAAATGTGTTTAACGTCTGCTTTAGTGAAATGAAAACCCCTGTCATTTTTTAATCTTTATTTGTACCCTCTTAATTCTTTAATTATATGAAGTCTCGTATCGTTGTATTTATACGTAATTATCTCAATCATTACACAAATGTAACGTGTGTGTGTGTTTTTACCCCCCACCCTCCACACATACACACACACACATAAATGATAAGATTGGTCATAAAAAATATGAGATATAATAGTATTTTTGTTGTTTAAGATTAGCTTCGTGCAGCAAAGGACTACAACAACTATGATTCTGTCCAGTAATGGTTAAAGCTGACTAACGCGACAACCACTACCCTGCATCAAAGTGCCTATTGCAGTAGCCTTGTTACCACAATATAAATAGTTCCGAATCTATAGTCGTAAGAAAATAACTACTACTATACTAGCAAAGCTGCTGCTGCTACTAATATGACTAATGTCTCGTGTTGCATATACAGTAGTTTGTCTGGAGTTCGGGTTCTACGAATCTGGGGCAGAATTTTATTTTTTTTTATGCTATATTTAAGTTGTCTCCAGAATAATGCTGCTGTGTCCTTGGCCACAAAACACAAAAGAGCGCAGTCATAACCACTAGGATATTTCTAATAAAAGCAATAAATAATGTTTACTCATCAGACTGAAAAGTACACGAACAAAACTAAAAGATTCGTCATGATTTGAAGCAACACCAACAGATGCTGTTGATTTCGGTCACACGCAAACATAGATATAAACTTTGAAACTGCCCCATTAAGAACCGAAAAAGCACAGACATTATTAAATTGAGATATATATATATATATATATATATATATATATATATATATATATATATATATATATATATATATATATATATATATATATAAACATTTTTCTATTAAATATTGTTAAATATTGTAAATATTGTGGAGTAATGGGTAGTGGACTGACGAATCGAAGAGCCGTGTTCGAATTCCAGTCGGATCCATTACATTCACTTACGAAAAAGGTATGAATCACTTTTTCTCTCCCCAGATATGGGTAAATACCAGGACAGACTGGGCTCTATAGTATTGGATATTCTAAGTAATATTTCCGATAAAGGTAACTGAGTTATGACAAGAAATACAGTCCTGTGCTGGACAGTGGAATTGATACACATATTGCTAATCGCTAGTTTGGAGTTATTTTAATTAGTGATAACAAGGTTTGCGGTTTTCTGTAATATATTATAAATTCTTTCATATTTTTCGGATATTTACGGCAGAAATATAATGTTTAATGATTATTCGTATAGCGAATTCGTCCTGTTTATAATTATTGCACATCTGGTTGCAGTAAAATAGGTTGATGTTTTGTTGTGTAGTAGTTTTATTACTGGTATCCTGTATTTTTTAAGAATAAATTTATTTGTTTATCAAAGATGTAGTGTAGTATATATATATATATATATATATATATATATATATATATATATATATATAAATATAAACGAAACGAAGAATAAAAAATTTCAACGATCAAAACACTAATTTAAAACAGGGCTAAATACAAAAGTAGAACAATAAATATTTATTATACACTGTTACATTAGAACATGCAAATATCCACTAGAAAATTGTATATTTTGTTTCAACGCTAAAATCAAACGTTTCTTCAGGTGGCTAACAATGAGGGTGTATAATAAATAAATAAATATATATATATATATATATAGAGAGAGAGAGAGAGAGAGAGAGAGAGAGAGAGGAGGGGGATAGACTCATCCACATGTAAAATAAAAGACTAAAAATAATGGAAGTATTGATAATAAAAATAAAAAGCCATCACTTGTAGTGGGGCCGTGGCGGTTACCACTTGTTGAGGGTTCATGGCGTGGCTGTTAGCTGTTGTTGATAGAAGTCAGACGTAGAAGAAACGCAAGTAAGGTTCAGATACTCCTGCCCGCCAAGCCCAACTACATAAAAAGGTTGGACTTTGATTAAGTCCAAAGAAGAAGGCAAAGAAAGCAAACAAAACACAAGACCGATAATATATGTATATACAAATATATATTAATAACAAGTTACAATACATGGAAACAGTACAAAGGACGAAGTGTGTGTGAATATTCTGTATGTGCGTGCGTGTGTGAATATTCTGTATGTGCGTGCGTGTGTGAATATTGTGCTTAGCGTGTTTCCACGCTATTCCTTGTTAGCGTCTACATTTCGAGGTTGATAGCTGAAAATCCTGAAGGAAAAAGAATTTACCTCAAGGTGTCAGTGCACAGGCCTGAAGGAAAAAGAGATAGAGGTGAAGAGTCAGCGGCTATTTATAGCCAGGGAAGAGAGACCCCTGGTGAAAGGGTTAACGGACTGAAGGAGGAGTTAATAAAAAATAATTCCCATAAGTCAAGATACATACATTCAAACCTATACATTCAGTTAGAATTAAAATTTAAAAGAAAATCCTTGATAATAGCTAAAAGAATAGCCAAAAACGCTCGGACATACAAAATATTTGGACAATTTTTACATACTTTATGTTCAGAAAAGAAAAACATACGAACACAAGAAAAATTAAATAGGAACGTTTAAACCTAATAGCTTCTCAATCGTCTTTAATGAAACATATATATATATTAGACCGCAAAACAGCTGGAATCGGATTTTTCACATTTATCTTTGCGGTCGATGAAGACGCTTTAGATTAAGCGCATTGATATGGAATAGGATCTCTTATGGACAATGTATTGGTTTTTTTGTTTTTTTTCTGTAGTTTCTTTTTCATCGTTAGGGTAATGAATTATTGATACATATACAGATACAAGATGAACAAACTGAAACAGATAGATAGATAGATAGATAGATAGATAGATAGATAGATAGATAGATAGATAACAAAGATTATTCACGCCTATAAAACCTGTCGACCGGTTAATTTCTGGAGGAGAACGCGTTGAAGGCGAGACGAAGTAAAGTGCTCAATATTAAGAAATAGAGCATTAATAGTAAATAATTAAATATAAAGTGCGATCACCTATTTCTGAGTCGGGAGATTAGTCTATGATGTTTTTAATTTATTTTTTAGACTGATTTTTCTGTCTCCCGGAGTGCAGATTTACGTCTACAAAATCGAGAGATAAGGCTTGGAATTATTTATTTGTGTGTGTCTCTGTATGTGCTTCTGTGTGTGTGTGTGTGTGTGTGTGTGTGTGTGTGTGTGTGTGTGTGTGTGTGAGAGAGAGAGAGAGAGAGAGAGAGAGATAGAGAGATTGATTGTTTTTTTTGGGCTTATCAACCCTTTGAGTGATATTTAAAGCCTAACAAATTTTGGATTTAAAGAATATTTTTTTTATTTTGCAGTTCTTTTAGGATAACCATAATTTTTCAAGAGACATGTTCTACTATTTAACCAATAACTGGGGAAGGGGATGGATCCATACTATTCCTAATGGGATTTGCAAGTAAGTGAATGTAATGAAACCCACTGGAATTCGAACTCAGCTCTCCGATTTCTCATTCCAAGCCGCTATACATTACACCGCCCGTGTGTGTGTGTGCGTGAGAAAGAGAGAGAGAGGGAGAGAGAGAGAGAGAGAGAGAATAACAATAGAAATAAATTATTTTACCCTTGTCTATGAAACAAATTCAACACTTAAGACCTGCGGTGATATTTTGCTAAAATTACGATATTTAGTTCTGTTATGTTATTACCTCGATCCTTTTTATTATTATTATATGTCATCATTAAGTCTTCAAGCATCAAGTGACTCTCAAAAAAGATCAAATGACAACAAGTTGCAACAATATTCCAGCACTCTCCTTAGCGTTCGAGAATGACGTTATTTTTGTACCGTTTGTGAAAAAACCCACTTCTCTGCGTTGTGGATCGCTTCAAAGATCACCAGTCAAACACCTAGTTTAGATATTGAACACTTCGATTACTTTTGTCGGAGTTAACTCCTCCTTTAGTTCGTTAACCCTTTCACCAGGGGTCTCTCTTCCCTGGCTATAAATAGTCGCTGACCCTTCGCCTCTTCCTCTTTTTCCCTCAGGCCTTTGCGCCGACACCTGGAGGTAAATCTCTCTTTTTCAGCCTTATTACCTCGAAGATGTGAACGTTCACAGAGATAGCGTTTCCCAAATGCTGGGAACACGCTAAGAACAATACACACACACACACACACGTACATATATAATATTCACACACACACACACTTTGTCCTTTGTAACTATTTCCATGTAACTTGTTATTAATATATATATTTGTATACATATATTATCGGTCTTGTGTTTCTTTTTCTTTGACTTCTTCTTTGGACTTAATTAAAAGTCCAACTTTCTCGTGTAGTTGGACCAGCTAGCAGGAAAATCTTAACCGACGTGTTTCTTCTACTTCTACTCAACAACATCACAGCCACGGTCCCCTACACTTTTCAAGGGTTTCATTTATGTTTTTATATGGTCAATAAATTTTTCTCATGAAAAGTTTGTTTTTAGTTACCAGTACGTTTTTCATCCCTGTCTTAGACACCAGGTGGCAGTTGTTAAAAAAATAACTCGTGGTTGTAACCGACTACATGAATGTAAGCGTGCTACTAGATTGGCATCTAGGTCCCAGCCGTTTACTGTTGAAATAGCTAAATACAACTGCCTCTTCTACTCCAATAATTTCTTTTCTTGCACTTCCCGCCTGTGGAATTTTACTTGCTTCCCTGATAAATATAAACTTCATAAATCTAAATGCAACGTCAATCGCCATTTTATATCTTCGTGTATCCCGTTCATCTTTTATCCTTTCCTCAATCCTCTCTGTCGTAAGCTATAATCAGTTAGAAGTATTCACTTCTATTTCTCTAGATCACGACTGATTTAGCCTCCAGCTGTCTCAATTGCTATTTATATGGTGGAGATTTGCCTATGAATACAACGTTCTCCCCGCCACTTTTTTGTTGACAATGTAAATTTGGAATATTTTATTTCGGCAAAAGGAAAGGAATGCAGTTTTAATAACAACCAAATTAATTTTTGTTTTAGTGTTTGATACCGCGTCGTTCAGGTTCTTTGGTGATACGCTTAGAGCGTCTTAGGTCGTATTACAATCTAGTGTAGGGCTTTTTTAGATTATTGTAACTTCTTCAGGTTTTGAGATTGCAGGAGCGAGTTGACGTTGAGAAACAGTACTTTCTTTTCTATTTGGTAACCTAACAAGATTCGCTAATCTAACAAGATCGGGATTCGCCTGAATTAGCTCAACTTCTCGTACAATATGCTGGTACTTGTTCTGAACGTAGTTTCTCGTGAGTACTTTTCCATGAATCGGCAACCACGAAGGAATAAATCTTCTGGAGTTAGATTTTCTCGTATAAGAAAACATTCGTTCATGAAGAGTATAATTCGTGGTTGTACATATTAAGGAACGAATCGAGTGGAGAGCGTCAGTTAAAAGTTTCCCATTGATGCACAGGTAAATCCCTCGATTTTAAGGCTAAGTTGATTATCCTCCACAGAGTTGCGTTCAATCTATCCACTTGACCGTTTCCCCTTGGGTTGTACACAGTAGATCTACTAGTAGTTATTCCTTTCTCTTGAAAAAAATCTTAACTCCTTCCACATAAAATTAGGTCCTCTATAAGAGTGTACATAACTTGGCATACTAAATATGCAACATAACTTATTTAAACAAGTCAATACAGCTGGCTGTAGTGAGCATGTCACTACACGCAAACGCGAAAGGGAAACGACTATATTCATCAATGATAGACAATAAATATCTGCTTCCTCCACGATTTGAGGAAGCGGCCCCTTAAAATCTATATTCAGTCTTTCGAAGGGTTGATTGGCTTTGATTAACTTGCCTCCACAAATATTGGCTTTTCTACGGCACACACATTACATTTTTCAGTCATTCTCTTTACTTCCTCTGTTGAGTCGGACAAATTTCTTGACCTGATAAAGTACATCATTCTTGATACTCCAGGATGACATAGATTATTATGTAATTCCTTAACGTCTATATTTTACGACGGAAGTGCAATATACACTCGTTAATGCACCAGGGCATGCGTTTTTGATGCCCGGTTGACCGAGGCCCGGTTGATATCTGATACCATATTTGTAAGTGGAAAGTTCAATTCGCCAGCGATTAATTTTGTCGTTTTTAGTCTTTGAAGCTTTATGCTTATCGAAAATATAGGATAGAGCTTTTTGGTCCGTGACAAGAATAAAATATTTACCTTTCAGGTAATAACTCCATTCCCAGATTGCTTCGATGATCGCGTTAGCTTCTGTTTCTACTGGGGAGTGGTTTCTTTCGGAGGAGTTTAGAGTTCTGGACCAGAATGCAACAGGCATTTGATTTAGCGTCGCAGCTCAGTTCACGTAGTTTCAATTTCCCCAGTTTCAATTTCAAGGGTTTTTTCTTCGTCTAGAGTATGTACTACAGCTCTTTCTAATACCCTTTTTAAATATTCAAAGGAATCTTTTATTTTAGCAGCTAAGGGAAATATAGTGTTGTTATTTAACGCGTGAAATTTTAGCGAATAGTTTTAGACTCAACAACTGTAGTAAGCGAACATTCCGACAATTCTCTTCTGAGCTTTCATATTGCTTGGGGGAGAGAGTTCTCTAACGGTCACTTCATAGCCCAGAAGTTTTATTTTCGTTACTCTGTAGACATTTATTCTCATTTAAGGTGAGACCGTAATTTTCAATCAGTTCTTTGAACCTTGTCAAGTTAGTGTCATGTTCTCTTTCATTAATACCGCAAATGGCCGCGTCATCTACATACGCCTTTAGGCCTTCCTTTTCGATTTTTCATCCAAAATTATTTGAAATCCAGCAACTCCATTTGTTATCCCAAATGGCATCCTTTTGGAATTATACAATTTCCCACCGGCTTCAAAAACCATGTATGAGCTGTCTGCTTTACGTAGGGGAACTTGATACGTACTTTTGAGGTCTAGTTTAGAGTACAGACTATACTTTGATATTTCAGAAACCATCGTTGTAATCTAAGGTAGAGGATAGGCGTCTCTTAAGTTAAAACGATTTATCGTTTGTGAATAATCTATGACTAACCTTTCTTTTTTCGTTTCTCATCCTTAGTTGCCATTACTTGCGCTCTCCACGTAGATCAATTGGGCTCAATGATATCTGAATCCAACCGGGTTTTTATTTCCTTAATTATAATTGCCTCCTCTTCTCTAGAGTATCTTCGGGATTTCACAGATATAGGTCTACAGTCAGGCGACAGATTTTCAAATAGAAGAGTTGAAACCTCATGCTAGAGAGTCAACACAGTTTTAGAATTGGTCTGTCGCCCTCATATAAAATTTCTATTTCTTCTTTTTTTTTTTTTTTTTTTTTTTTTTTTTTGTTCAGGGCTTAAAAGTTTCATCCGAGGATCTTATAAATTATCCATTAAGGTTAAATTAAATGTTTTGTAAGTTTCTGTACCCACCTTAAGACTTGCTTAACAGTTTCCTATAGTTTTTAATAAGTCAGATGAAGCCATGCTAACGGTAGAGTTTGTAACGTCCAAAACCATAGACTGATCTATCTTGGTGTCGATAAAATTATGACTACTTCCCAATTCTACAAGCGCGGTAAGTTTTTTTTTTATTATTATTCACGGGGCATTTTACCGTCGCTTTCGAAACTCCCTGTAGCCTAGCATGACGGGTAATGCAGCAGAAAACTTATTAGTTTTCAGACTTTAGAGAAATGACCTTCCTTCTTGCAATTGTAGCAACTCATTCCACGAGCCGGACACCTAATTCTAGGATACCTAGTGTTTGGTTTCCAGTTTCCATAAGGGTGAGCATTTATTTTTCAAGAAGTCGCTGTCGAATAGGAGTTTCGGATAACCCCGAAATAAATGCATCTCTAATAGCTTCCTCTTTGAAAACTAGACCTTCAACGTACAATGCTTGAAGATATTGATCCAAGGTTTCTCCAGCCTGTTGAGTTCTTACTTTTTTCTTGGACAAAAGCTCTCTTTAGAATGTTAATAGCTTCTTCAAAGTTTGTATATTCACTGAACAGTTTGTATACATCAGATGACACATAGTTTATAAGAATATCCAACTCCTCATCCTCAATATGTTTGAGGAAGTTTAAAAATTTTTGGTACCAATGCTTCCATATTTTCTCTGCCCCCCACCCCCCGGGGGGTTACTATCTAGATCCAGAATTTTAGGTTTTAGTACCCTGTCCATGTTGATATTCAGAGCAAAAAAATTACTAGTGAATAGAATGTTGTAAGTTATAATTAGCTAGAAGTATTTACTAGTATTTCTCTAGTAGTTTAGCCTTCAACGGAAGAACTGAGGATATCTACCAGTTTACCCACGTCGCAACCGAATGTGACACAAGGTCGAAGTTCAGTGGGTTTATCGGCCGCACCGCACAAAAATTCCCAGGCCCCCTTAGCACTTCCCATTTTAGGGACGCCACAGGCGCCGGGTAATAAACCTAGCTCCCTCCCGATGGAGAGGTACTCTCTGGGATATGAACCTCTCCTTCGGGGCTTGGACATACCAATCCCAGCTAAGATCAGGACTGGTTTAGCCTCCAGGTGTATCAACTGTTATTTATATGGTGGAGATTTGCATATGAATACAACACTTCCTATGCTCAGTCTTTTCTCTCACTTTCACTCCCTGTAACTCCCTACGTACTAGTGGCATTCCCACCTTGCTTGGGGTGAAATGATTAAAAAAATGACTTATCTCGTATGTTGGTAGTCAATATGTTTCTTTTGGACGCAACAATGAGACTCATACATACAATCAGAAATTTTGGGGGCGCATAACGAGGAAAAAAGACCTGGAGAATTTAACACCCACGGGAAATATTTCATGCAGCAGAATGAAGGAAAAATAGCGAGTTACCTAACTTAGGCTGTGTGAATGGATGTCGAAACAAAACAAATAGTAAACTATCAAATGCTACTCAGCGCATCAAAAGACAGGAAGCTGTAGAGAGCCATGATCTGTCATGTACTGAAAGGACTTGAGGAGTAAATAAAGAAATCGTTTGGATACTTTCAATTCCTACTCTGATTTCCAATCATTGCAACCTCTTTGCATGGCACTTCCAAACTGTTCCAAGTGTTCCGATACTGATAGGTACAACTATCACCTTAATAATCAAACAACATACAAAAAGAGTTCGCTTGGAAGGCAAAATTAAAGCGAGAAAGTTTTAACTCGGAAAAGCAGGAAATATAAAATTAAAATTGTAAATGAAATTCCACCGATAAAGGAAATACTTAAACAGAAATTGCAATTAAAGACACAGAGAACAAAACGATGTGAAAAGCGTTATAGGTTCTATAGATATAATAAGATATGTCAAACGGGACTCAAGAAGTTTTATAAGGAAATTGAAAAAGATGTTATTGAAGTCAAAACGCCACCATATATTGAAGAGGTGCAAAAAGTTGGGTAGAATATTTGGAGCAACACAAAGAAATATAATCAAAATGCAGAGTGGATTAAAAAAGAACAAGAAAGAAAGAAGAATAAGCCTGTACAAGTGTTGTAACTGTGTTATCAAAAACAACAGTAGAAAACTGTACAAAGTCTCCTCGGGAAAGGTAAATGTCTTTAATTATGGCATGGGTCTGTGGAAAACTATATTATACCTAAATCACACCAAAGTCTACCAATTTCAAATGCTTGAATATCCAACGAGGAATCTTTCAAGGAGACTCCCTGTCACCCCTTATGTTTAACAACAAGTTTATTACCTTTTGGTACAGGGAAACATAATGTAGAATAGAAACTAGGGAAGAAAATGTTAAGCCGTGAATGATTAATTGTTTTCAGCAAAGGCTACTGCTCCTGCTGCTACTCCTCTTGATGTAGGAGTATTTTTATGTCTTTCATCCGACGGCCGATTCCAGGGAAAATATTGGGAAATATTCTCCCTCACAACAACAAGAATGAAGAAATATAATCACGAATAATATAAGGTAAGCTCTAACAAAATCTCGAAAATAAAAATCACCGGGAAATGACAAAGTACCCAATTTTTAACTCTATCATATTTCATCAATCCATAAAATCCTTGCGTAAACTTTATCAATCCTAATTATTAACCATAATAAAATTCCAAAATAGATCACTGATGGTATTACATATCTACTCTCTTAAAATAAGTGAGACAGATAATAAAAAAAATTATAGACCAATAACATGCCTGTCCACTACATGCAAATTGATCACGTCTATTCTGACGAACTGTATTTACTCTTTTCTCGCTGAAATCAAAATTCTTCCCCTGGAACAGAAGGGATGTCGAAGAAGTTCATATGGTTGCAAAGATCAACTATTGATAAATAAAATTACCCTGGAAAATTACTGGAAAAAAGGTAGAAATCTCGGTACAGCCTGGATAGATTGCCGTAAAGCCTTTGATAGTGTGCGACACTCTTGGATGCGTAATGCTGTGAAAATGTACAAAGTGTCCTCGGGAATGGTAAAAGTCTTTAATTATGACATGGGTCTGTGGAAAACTATATTATACCTAAATCACACCAAAGTCTACCAATTTCAAATGCTTGAATATCCAATGAGGAATCTTTCAAGGAGACTCCCTGTCACCCCTTATGTTGTGTCTGTCTTGAATCCACTTTCGCAGGAACTAAACAGTAATAACTATGAATACAAAGTAAACAAGTAAGTATTTGATCATCTACATGGATGATCTCAAACTCTTTGCAAAAGACGACAATGAGTTGAAGGGTATCCTGAATGCTTTAAAATGTTTCAGTGATGATATTGGTATGGATTTCAGACTAGATAAATATGCGAAAGTAACATCCAAGAAAGGGAGAATTACAGTAACACACACAACATGGATTTTGTCACAAATATTAGGGAACTGGAACAAAAAGAAGCATATAAATACCTAGAAGTCTGCGAAAGTGTTGGAATACAACATAACCACATGGAGTAGAAAGTAAGAAAAGAATACTACAGGTGTGTGCGTCTGGGGTTAAATATCGAGTTGAAACGCTTTGACTGTCCCTGTGATGCAATACAGTTTCAACATCCTTAACTGGACCATAACTGACATTAAGCAAATGGATTCCAAACCGAGAAAGCTTCCCACTTGCCACCGCATGCATCATTCTAAGGCTGATGTTGATCGTCTGTGTGTCCAGATCCGAAGGAGGCAGAGGATTACTTCAACTCGAACTGTCTTACAAAACTAAAAGAATCTTTTTTCAAAAATAGCTGGAAACTACAAAAGTCTGGATGAAGTAAGAAACTTTATTGAGTAATAAAGGAAGCCAGCCGAATTTCAAGTGGGTGAAGAAATGTAAGTAAACCATAATTCACCTACTGCAGCGGCAAATAGCTGAAAAAGAAAGCAAAAACAAATGCAATGGACCAAATACAGAAACGATGGCAAGATAAAACTCTTTATGGTCAATACTCTGTCCGTACCAATCAAGTTGATGTCGAGTAACCCCGTACTCATCAGTGGTTACTTAGTGCAGGGTTAAAAGCTGAAACAGAACTTTTTATTCTTGCTGGCGCAGAACCAATGCTTGCTAACAAGAAATTACTAAGCACACATACTAAAAAACTGTGTTAACCCGAAATGCAGATTCTGTTATAAATATACAAAAACATTTAACCATCTTGTGTATCAGGTTGCACGGTATTATTATCCACCAAATCTAAAACTCTTCTATCTTACCCTTCTTTCATTCTTTCATTCATTTTCTCACTGAAACCAAGTAGTGTTTTTCCCCTCTTTCCACGCGAACAAAGCGGAATAGTCTATTGACAGAGCGTAGCAGTTGTGTGAACTAACGAAATGAGGGACAATTATAATATAATAATAATTTTTTTTTATGCATTGGCATGTTTATGTCAGATGTTTGGCATTTACCCCTGGAAACACTGTGTTTGAGTGGAGTATAGGCTTCAAGTCAGGTGTACAGTAGGAATTTACGCACTAAAATTATTTCATATCAGTTTTATAGGGTGGCATTGTATCATATGATTTTTGGAGTAGGCAGCTTTCTAACAATGGACCTGGCTGGAGACTGAGTAAGGGAAAACCTTTCAAATCTTCGTTACATTTCTCAGTAACCTCTCATCGAAGACTGCTATGGTCTGATCTTCATCTACTCATCCTAGAGTCTGTAATTATTCTAATAATAGCTAATGTGGTTTTGCATTGTTCCAAGTACTCCAACTATTATTGGCAGCACTTTACAAAATTGCTGCATTAGCTAACCAGTTTCACAAACCATTGACAGCGAACAAAAACTGTATGTTCTATGACTTGTGGTTCAGTTTTATTTGAAAGATGTTTAACATCTCCTAACGCTAATCCAAATTAAAAGAAAAATGAATTTCTGTACGTAAATAAAATTTTAGACAATTTTAAAACATTGGCACGTTCACTCATCGACTCATCGAACCGCCATTATAAACGAAAAATGTAAAAAAAAACAAATTTAAAAACCCAATATTTGTCCTAGAGATAACTTTCGAAGTCATTTAATAAATTTATGGATTAATTAGGTGGATTTTGTAAATATTGTGTGTGTGTGTGTGTGTGTGTGTGTGTGTGTGTGTGTGTGTGTGTGTGTGTGTGTGTGTGTTTACCTAAAACCTAGTGAAAGTAATGTTTATTTATGCACGGTAGTCTATGGGTTCAAAGGTTAAACACAAAAACTTTACAGCCCCAAATTATAAAAAGCGCGCGATTTCAAATCAAAGAAATGCAACAATGAAATAATCAAGACATTAGTATTTATGATTAACAATAAATTATCTTTAACCATATATAGCCAGTAGTTTAATAATATTTTTTTCCATACGCTTTTATTAAACTAGAATGAATAATTTTATTTTGTTTATACATTTTTTTAGGGAAAGATTCCATGAGTCACCGTTTGTTAAATAAAAATGACAGAAAGGTTTGCCGTGTGTTCAAATAAAATGACGATATTTAACTTAAAATACGCAAATTGCTAATGGTAACTATTACCACGAAATAAAAGTTTGTATTTAGAAACTTCTTCTCTCTGAATGAAAAGGAAATGAACATAGTCATTCTATGAGGAAGAGAGAAAGTGAACTTGTGAGACAAGATCAAAGGGAATCCGCTGTTGCTTTTGGTGAGAAAGACAAAACAAGTCTCTTTTTACTACTGTAAGGCTTTCTGCTGAGTTGAGTAGATGTCTGGTTTATATGGCTTCGTTTAGGCTCCAGAAGCCTATGTTTACTTATTGGCGGAAGCTGATTTTATTGACTAATCTTTATTTTTATTAATTTGAAAATTTGAAATGTCTGAAACCGGAAGGCTGCGTGGAACTTTTTGCGTGGTGTGCTTATTTTTATCATTTGATATTTTGATTTGAAACAGTTAACTTTCGCTTACTCTACACGTTTATACATTTTTTAAATTATTTTCTTACATATTTCATGCTATGAAATATATAATTACAATGTGACTTTTTAAAAGTTATTCTGAATTTAAGAAAATGTATTAAATTAATGGGGTTTCTACTAACATAAAATTGGTAAAGACTAGAGTTACTGAATTGGTAATGTTAATTGATTGCGTTCAATTTAAGTACGTCCTCAATTATTCAATGGCATCCAAGTTATTCTTTAATTTCTATTTAGTCCGTAAAATTATTATAATACTATATAATTAATAGTTTAAGAATACAGTTTCTTTTTTTTATTTTATATGTTTTTATGAAATTTAGAATGGTCAAATGTGCAAAATTAGAATTGTTTCCCTTTTGTACAACCATACCAAAAATAATCTCACAGTTTCTAAAAGGAAAAATTAAATAAAATTCTTTTTAAAAAATAATGTTCACACTCGAAAATGTCATTAAAACTTTAGATTTTTCAATTTTTCAAACCTGTCTTTATTTAATAAAAGAAACTCTTGTGACGAACAGCAACGGAAAATAATTTTTTTAATTTTATGTCCAACGAAAGAAAAAAAAAATTATTAAATTATGCAAGCACCAATTCTAAATATATTTTTTGAGTTTTACCCAATTATTTTTGGCAAAAATCGGGAGGAAATTTTCGCATGTTTATACTTCATATTGCATAATTTAACTTACTGAAATAACATCCTCATTCTTTACATAACTTTAAAAAGAAATGATGAACCTACCAAATTAAAAGATACACACAAGACATCGAAAAGGTGGGGAACAAACCACTAATATTTCCATAAGGTTTTGTTAAAATAACCTATTATTCAGTATATACAATTCATTCATTAAATACTAAACATTTCGTTTAACTCAGATACTCTGATTTTTGGCAAATATTTTAAAACGATGTTTTGCTTTCATTTCTGAAAAAAAAAACATCAATTTTGGACGGTGATACCTAAAACACCTTTTGTTTATAAATAAAAAAAAAATCGTTTTAACAGTAGAACTCAGCGTAGTAATGGGACGATGGTAAGAACATATTGCCAAGTAAGACTAGTAAGCGTTTAAAATGTTTAATGTAAGTATCAGTTGTAATGGGTGAGTTATTATTGTTGTGAAAAAAAGTAATATTTTGACTAAAAAACCATGCAACATTATAATCAGTTGTGGCTAAGCATGCGCTAAATGTCTAAGTAATATATATGTTTCTTTTTAATTTTATATGCTATAAAAAGATAATAATTTTGTTTACATGACTTTAGAAAAAAAAATCCCGAAAAGATTTGAAAAGATTCGAAAACCTTCTGCCTGAAACTATTATTTAAATTCTAATGTAATCTTTTTTGTAGGTACTTACTTGCTAGCTGAAAAAACAGCATAGCACGGTGAAAAGAGGCCCCAGATTTAATAAAAACAAAGTTTTATCGTCAAAATGTTTATTATTAAGAGGAAAAAACAAATATTTCTTATTATTTTTTAATCCTTTCTAGCACTTTCGAAATTTGGGTTAATGTGCTTCTTTTTTCGTTTGTTTGTTTTTTGTTTTTTTTTTGTTTTTTTTACGTCAGCAGTATATGTATTGTAATATTTAAATATTACAAGGCACTAAAACACTAATCGTAAATAATTTACGATTAGTGTTTTAGTGCCTTTTTCCAGGTGAAAAACACACCGATTTGGAAATTCTTTCAAAAATCATTTAATTGTCGGATTTTGATAAAACTTACAGGACTTAAACATAAATGAAGAAATTTTTTTTTTTTTTTAGATTGACTCTCTTCTTAAAATAACATTGTTTGCAATTATTAAAATGTCACCGACGTTTTAAATTTTATTTATTTATTCCCAGTACATACTGTCAAAAAGAGGGCAAATGATGCGCGGGGAGAAATTTAGTGACATATAAACAAAAAGTATGCATCGTGTTTTTAAACGCTTAGTTGAGTTGAAGACGCAACCAAACGCCCAATAAATGACTGAGCGTGTAAACAACTGCAATGAAACCATTTTTGCATCTGTTTATATACTTATTTTGTTAACTAGTATATAGAGTGGAAGTCGTTCATTATCATGGATGATTTATCAAAAGATTATTGTTATGATTTACCTACGTCCACCACTACCATATCACAATGGTAGATTTTAACAACAAACCCAAGGTCAAGGTTAATGTGGAGCTGCGTACGAGCGTTATGTGTCTAAAATTCCTCAAATTCTATCAGCATTTATGCCTTCGGGAATACCGCAGGCATAGGGACAGACGATCATGGCTCTCCACAACTTTCTGTCTTGTGTGGCTTTTAGCAGTTTTTCACGTTTTGCTAAAGCACTAAACTGTTTACATGATATCTATACTCCTGTATGGCAGTGAGTGCTGGACAATCTCCTCAGAGATGAAGAAGAAACTTGAAGCAACAGAAAAGAGGATCTACAGAAGGATGCTGAGGATAACATGAACCGAAAAACAAAGTTTTAGAGAAAATGGAAATAAAAAGGAAACTTATACTTAACATCAGGAAGAGACAGTTAAGGTTTCTGCGGGCACATAATGAGGAAGGAGGGCTTGGAAAAACTGATACTCATAGGGAAGATTGAAGGCAAGGGAGAAAGAGGAAAACAGCGCATGACATAGTGAGATTTATTAAATGGATGGTGGAACAGGGCTTAGGAGAAATAACAGAAAGACAAAATTTATTAAGATCTACAAGGGACAGGAAGTTGTGAAGAGCCATGATCCCGAGGGGATACCGCACATAAAGAAGAAGAAGACCCTGCTCTCCTTTTCGCCATCTATTCACACAAGCCCGTCAGTAAGCAATTGGCTATCATCCCCTATCTCTCTTGCCTTTTAAATGCCCCGTGTGGATTAAATTCTCCAAGCCCTCTTTCATTATGTGTCCAAGGAATTTCAGCTGTCTCTTCCTGAGCTTGAGTAAAAGTGTCCTGCCTTTTTATTTAAGACTTCCTTGTCACTTACTCGCTCCGTCCATGGAATTCTCAATATCCTTCTGTAGAACCATATTTCTGCTGTTTCTAGTTCTTTCCTCATGCTTAGGTAAATTGTCCAACATTCATTGTCATATAAGAGGATAGATATCATATAGCAATACAGCATTCTTTTCTTTGTTTCTAACAACATTTTGCACATTAAATTAGTTCACACCGTTTTCATAGATGGGAAGGACCCCTACAGTTGAACTGTTATTTACATAAATGACCAGGGAGTGTAGTCGATCCCAAACACTTTTCAAAATTCATTTAAAAAAATAGTAATGTCAATAATATTGGTTATAGGAAACAAAGATCATTTATTTTTCATGACGAATAAATAAAATTAAAAAGATAATATGGAAAAAATGATACAATTTTTTTGTAGAAAAATGTGTATTTCTTAGTAATTACAGTTTACATGTACTGTACCTGTTCTTTATTTTTATGTGCTATGTCCTTTCAGGACGTAGACGATCATGGCTCTCCACCTCCTCCTATCCCTTGCAGCTCTCAACAAATTCCTTCCCTCTGCTTCCTCCCTACGACCACGTTCTGTCAACCACTCTCTTAAGTCCGCCAGATATGTTACGCATTGTTTTCCCTTGTCTCTCTTTCCCTCTATCCGACCTGTGAGTATCAGATTCTCCAGGCCTTCCTTCCTCATCATATGTCCCAGAAACTTCAGCTACCTCTTCCTGATGTTAAGTATAATCCTCCTCCTTGTTTGCAACCTCTCTAAGATCTCTTCGTTGCTCACACGCTCGGTCCATGGTATCCTTAGCACCCTTCTGTAGAGCCACATCTCTGTCGCTTCGAGTCTCTTTGAGGAAATCGTCCAATATTCGCTGCCGTAAAGAAGGACAGATGTCACGTAACAGTTCTGTATTCTTTTCTTTGTTACCAAAGATATCCTCCTGTCTTGCAGTACTCTGCCCAGCTTTTGGAATGTGTCCTTGGCCATCCCAATACGCCTACGGATCTCAGTCTCGCACTTACCATACACTGTCAAGACGCTTCCCAGGTATTTAAACTTCCGCGTCTGAAATACCAAATGTAAAAATAGTATGTTGTAATTTATTTATTTATTTATTTATTTTATTTTATTTTAAGTAATTGTTAGCATTTTTAAATCTCACTTCCGGTTTGTTCAACTTCCTTCCTGCTTTTTGATTCCAAGTCTACGTTTATCTTCAAAAATTTCAATCGTTATCCTCTGTCTTCTTAATTCTTGTTCTTTTATTGTCCTCTTTCCTTAATAGTAGTTTTTCTCATATTCTCTAACACTCAGTAATCTTTTGCGTCCAATTGCCTTGCTTGGAGTGAAATGATTAACAAAAAGATAATACACAATTTACACATTAACAGATTAAAAGCACAATGGAGTATTACATGCGTTTCACTATATTAAGAGCAATCATTTATGTTGACTAGTTTATTGTGTGAATCTGCCAATAACTGCTTCTGCATCCAATTCATCTAACAATTTCTTTTCAATGGACAGCAACATGTGTGATTCCAAATTCTCCTCAGATAGCGAATGACTTAACCTTGTTTTTATGATCTTTAACTTTGAAAATGTCCTCTCACTCTGGACTTGAGTAACTGGTAATGTGCAGATGACTTTATAAAGTTCTTATTCCTTTTTATTACTAAAAGAGTTGTCGGCGTTTATTTTTTTATTGCATTTTTATTTGATATGAGGTGCCCACTTCATTAAGGAGCCACTTACCATCGGGTAAGCTGACAAGCTGGGCACCAGTGACATGCAAAGGAGGGGCTGATGGGGCGTTAGCCCAGGGCGGCACTCCCTGGGGGCGGCACTCACTGGGGGCGGCACTCCCTGGGGGTGGCACTTCCGATAGAGTATATTCTTTTTGTTGCAACAAAGGCAGCTTTAAGGAAGAAGAAACATAACTTTTTGTTTTTATTTAGCAAATACACATAAAATTAGGGATTAAAAAATAAATAAAATAGTTTTTAATTTTAGTTTTAAAATGTGTATATTTGGCTGCTGGTAGTGTTGATAATTCGGCCAAACCTGTGAAGAAAATTTTAGATAGGTTTTAAATGACGCCAGCTTGTTTTTAAAAAAAATATCTGCAAAAAGCGCTGTCTGGCGATAGGGATGGACCCCACTTAAACACGGTGATCAGCTTGCGCTGGTCTAAGTCTACTTACGAGTTAACTCCTCACCCTTAGTGTTTTGTGAGTACATACTTGAGTCCAAATAATGATAGTGTACAGATGACTTTATAAAGTTCTTATTCCTTTTTATTACTAAAAGAGATTTCTGTGTTTATTTTTTATTGCATTTTTATTTGATATGAGGTGCCCACTCCATTAGGGAGCCACTTACCATCGTGAACGCTGACACCCTGGGCAGCAGTCCAGTATTGCATATTAATGACAGTAGATGTGCCATGGAGTGTCGTTGTGCATTACAAATAAAAACACCAGATTCAAATCTCCTATTCTGAACTTCGTCAATTGCTATCAACCAGTGTGTGTGTGTGTGTGTGTGTGTGTGTGTGTGTGTGTGTGTGTGTGTGTGTGTGTGTGTGTACGCTCGTGCCCATGAGTCCTCATCCGAACGTGGGCATTACATTTTTTTTAATAATATTCACCCAATACAAGGCCCAAGAGTCACTCAAGGTAGAGGGTTTCTGTGTAGATTTATATTAACGTAATAAAGGACAAGTGTTAGGAGTATAGAGTAGACCTTAGAAGGAACCAGAAACCGAACCCTAAATAAGAAACAAGTGATAAAGCTCTACTTCTGTTTAAAAGACAGGGGAGGAGTGTAACAAGACGATAGGCGAATCTATCTACTCCTATTGTGTGTGCAATGTCTGAGAGATTCCGAACTCCTGCTGTGGAGATGGATGTTTATATACCTGACTGTGATACGCTTAAATTTAAAACATATATCAAAATATTAATCCTAAAATTACAACTTTTAGGCATTTATAATTGTTTAGCTATCTGAAGTTTTATACTCTTGAATTAAAACACTTTTAAATAGAATTTACGATATGTTTTAAATATTCGCGAGTGTCCTTGCGTTTATTACGCAGTCAGCGCCTCCTGTATAAATAGGAGAGGACATATTAAGCAGTCAATCGAAGTAAAGAAAAAAAGAATTTTTCCGTTGTTTAGTTTATTTTCTGTTGCATAAAAACTTCAAAAGAAGAAATTCAACTGAAAACGTTCTTTGCAAAACTACATCACATATTGGTGAATATTATTCTTTTATTGCATTTTTTACGCTTTTATCTCAGTCGCATCTGAAACGATTTGCACTTAGTGGCTAGGAGGACACACCAGCTCAACCCTGTATCTGGCTACATAGACGTAACACTTTTTTTGTTTATGTTTTTTTAATGATTGCATCAGAAGCAATGTTATAAAAGCCACTAAGACGCAAAGGGTTACTGAGAGTGAAAGAATATGAAAAAAGGAAAAACATTATTAAGGAGAGAGAACAATAAAAGAAAAGGAATTTCTATTTAACCATTTCACCTCTAAGCAAGACGATAAGGCCACTAAGATACAAGAAGTTACCAGAAGTAAAACAGAATGTGAATACTTACCGGAAACCCAATCCTAAACAGGAAAAAAAGGGATAAATCTCTACTCCTGTTGAAAAGACTGTGGAATTTAGAATACACAAAATCTGATAGCATCTAGTGTGAGGCCAGAACATTCTGCACATGTAACCTGCTCCAATTTTTATATATTTATCTTATTATCATTCGATCAAATAATACAGTCTCGGAGAAATGACGGCTCACTATGTGTATATCTAAAAAAAAATGTAAATAGAGCGTAAATTCTCTTTATGATATGGAATATATCATTTTTTTATTTTATACAAAGAAAAGTTGTTTTGAATGTTTATCGTTCAACAGTGCGTCAATAACAGCTTTTTGCGGTGTTTGCTCACGTCAGCACATGGCAGCATATACTTTGCATCCAGTGTCTTTCAGAGAAGATAGATGCATGGTTGACCTGAGTGGGGACTTTCTGACCACCCCAAGAGTAGCTCCGTGCCTCAAAAGATTTGCGTAACTGCCCCGACAGGTGAACACGTGATGGGCAGGCATGGGCATGAACCGCGTGGCAAACAGCTATATAAATACCCATCCCAGAGAGAAAAGAAACTAGGACATCGTACACGAGAATATAAGGTCCACGTTCAGATGAGGACCTGCAGCCGCCCACGCGCGCACGCACACACACTGGCCGACATTAATTGACGAACTCCAGAATTGGCTAAAATGTAAATGTTACGTATGATAGATTCAAATTCATGTTTTTATTTTTTTGTTGTTACGATGATACTTCATTACATTTTAAAAGAAAATAATCAAACTTTGATCAGTAACGTGCAGAAGTGGAACAGAGGGGACGAGGGCCCCGGGTATCCATATCGAGAAGGGATCCAATCAAAGAGTGAAATAAAAAATTTAGTTTATATTTAATTTGAATAAAGTGTTTATGTCATGATTCATCTGTTTTTACATATTTGAAATGTCTTCCTTTTTCATATTTCTCACTACTGGGCCTTATAGTCCCACCCCCTACTTGAGGGGCATACAATCAACGAGTTGGCCCCGGACATCACCAAATCTCTTCACTGGACAGCTATAAGTCCTTTTTACTCTCTGTACTGTACTAAAGTTTGCTGATATTCCATTCAGACAGCTTCTTCCCAAGAATTGCTACTTGATGGAATAAGTAGCGTGCAGAAAGAGGGGAAAGCACAAGGTATGACGACACCGGGCATCCATATCGGGGGGGTATCCAATCAAAGAGTGAAATAAGAATTTAATTTATATTTAATTTGAATAAAGTGTTTATTTCATGTTTCATCTGTTTTTACATATTTGAAATATCTTTCCTCCTAACATTTCTCAGTATTAGGCCCTGTAGGCGCCCTTACTTAAGTCTTGGGGGCATACAATCACGGAGTTGGCTCCGGGCATCACCAAACCACTACAGGTCACTATCTGTGATTTCAATATCACCGATATCACCGTTGTAAGCTAAAAGAAATCGTTTTTTTAGGGGGGGTAATAGACATGCATACATTATATATAAAATATATTTAGGTAGCAAGAATTCATTTAAGTAAGTTTTATTGAATAATATCGACAAGGTGTGTCTATAAATTTTTATATAGTTTTTCCAACATCCGACTAAAGGGTTTTATGTTAGAGTTAAATGTTTACGCATTCGAGTACTTTCAATTGTCACTATATACACTAGAAATATTTTAATGAGGAAAATGGAAAATAGAACGTTGCTTGACTGTGACAGTCTCTGTAGCCGAGCAGTAAAGCACGCTGGATCAAACGGTGGTTTCTCCTTCAAATGGGGAGGCGTAGTTTCGATCCCTGCCGGAGAGCACATTTTCTTTAATTTTTAGTACCTTTCTATGTGACAGTAGATAATTCCCTGGAGAAATTTCCTTTCTTGATTCACTAGAAAAGAGGGATTTGTGCATTTACAAAAAGTACAGCTGCAGCATTTCCTCTCATTCTGATTTCCGTGCGATTAACCATTAGGCTAAATCTTCTACTCTGCAACTTAGGAGAAGGCAACGGAAAGCCACTCTTCTCAAGCTGTCAATGTAATCTGCAGGGAATAATGCCAACTGACCTGTACAGAATATTTTAGCCATGGCCCTTTGCAATGTTACCATAACATTGTGACAATAGAGCAGTTCTTTGTATTGCACTCAATTTGAAAGTTGGGGTTTGACACGATAAATAAGGGCACAAAATATTTTCTTCTAAACCATTACCCTTTTTTAAGGAAATGAGCTTAAAGATTAAATTTAGGTTCAAAATCTTAGCATTAGAATTTCATTCCAGTGATCAGTGAAAGCCTTATAACACAGCCTTATAAAATTTTAAATTTACTGAAGCTTTACAAACTGGATATGGACAAAATGCAAGGAATAAACACATTATTACTAAATCATTATGCCATCAAATAAGACCTTAATTTACTTTAAAGGGAAATTATGCTGAACAATGTAGCTACATTATGATGTAATATATTATACAATGCAGTAGTTTTAGTGAGATTTTCAATAAACAATGCAAATTTAAAACATTTTGTCTTATAATTTCTGCCCAGAAATATTATGGTATTATATACATTTTTATCTAATTTTTGTTTTTATTAATTTTGGGGCGCTCCAACCTTCTGACTGATAATGGACTTATCCTTCTACGATATAAGTCAGTGCTAGAGAGAGTAGTTGTGTTGTGAGAGGATCAGGTTACCATTACATACCGTTGGACTGTAGACTTTTGCTATTGTTATTTACTAACAGACGTTCCTTATTACTAATCACTCTGTTCTTAATTACCTCTTACAAATATACCAGTATTTATCCCTACAACTGTGTTTGTCTTTATTCGAATACACACACGCGGGAACACTCCCAACAACTCAACATTATGTAACTTTGTCCCCCACCGCGTTGATTTTCAGGTTCCTTCAGACCACCGTGGTTATCATCTAGCTGACACTTTACTCGTTAACGCGTTGCTGCTTTGTTGCTGGTATCGTGTTGATGAACCTGGTTCGACTCGATTTTCATCTTTCATCTTCCTTTTTTTTCTTTCTTTCTTTCTCGTTTCTTTTTTTACTAACTCCCTGAAGCTCCAATGTCACATTATGATCTAACAAATCCTCTTCATTAAGTAGCGTTTTTTGTTATTTTTTACAATCTTTGTACACAGTTTTACTTATCGAATACCGCAAGACTTTTGATTATGGTGATTCATAATTAGAATTCTGGTTTGAATATATTTTACATCCAATGTATCTAATACAAAAAATATCAACTTTATTTGAATTTATTCTTGAAATAGTAAAATTCTGAAGTAAGTTTGTTAGCAAAAACCTGCGGAAATTTGTTATTTCTGTACATTTTTTCGGACGATATTTAAATCTAAATGATCAAAAATTGGTTAAAGTTATGAATCCAATTTTTAGTGTCACTAATTATCACATAAAAACCCACCTTTTACACTGCGTACATGTTGATTTTCTAAAAAATGAAAATTCAATCTCCCCTATTTTGACAACGCTGGAGAATGAGCGGTCAGTTTTTTTAGTTTTTTTTTTTTGGTGGGGGAGGGTCAAGAAAATAGTTGGTTGCTCCGTTACAGTAACGTCGACACAACGTTAGATATCCCGCAACCGTAATACAACGTATAATGGAACGTTTCGAGTTAGCTGGAGAGATAGGTTATGCAGTGTGTGATCGGAGCCAAGTCACTACAATCAATTTGAGGAGCCTTCTCGACATGAGACCAATCGAGCATTTATGATGTCATTCGCACACCAGACCTTGAAATTTTTTATCATTTCATCTCAAACAAGGCGATAATTCCACTAAGATGCAAGTGGTTGCAGAGAAAGAGAAAACTTTAGTGAAGAAAAAAACACTAAAAAAAATTATTCTGGATGACAGATATAGTGATTAGCGTTTCATTTAAATTTTGGAAGATTGTAGGTGGCGGGGAAGTAACAAACCAGAAGGAGATTCCACAGGGGAGGAGTGCAAAAAAAGAAACTATTAGACTAAAAAACATACGGTTATATTTAGCTAGTTCAGCAGTAAAATGGTGAGACCGATCTGCCAATCAAGTAGCACGCTTAAATTCATGCATTCAAGGCACCAAAAAGAAAAGCTCATCAGAGAAAATGACTTGAAAATATTTATAGAAAAGATAGAGAGAAGCCATGTCATGGTGGTGATAAAGTGACTGAAGTTGAGATGCCAGGTCAGGACGGATAACATTACAGACCCTTCTTTGGATTTTGTCAAGAATTTCAAGATATATATCGGAAGCACCAGACCAGATATGGCACAATATACAATGTAAGGACAAATAGTAAATTTATAATCAAAGAGCTGTGAATACCGATGGAGGTAACATAGCTCAATATCACTTCCGGTATTATTTCTGACTATTCGTGAAATCGACACAATGTCGTTTCATAGAGTTTGTGTTATCTGAGAACATAAAAAAAATTTAAAAAGAGAGTCAAAAACAAACGCGAGACCTACTCCGTACTTGAGTATGATTTATAGATTTGTTTTCTACTATCATCAAAAGGCATTGTAATATGATCTGCGTTAAAAAATTTTAATGGTTTACTGTCGATGAAATGTCTCGTAAATATTTAAATGTCACTTTCTCTCTCTCTCTCTCTCTCTCTCTCTCACTCCCTCCCTCTGTGTGTGTGTGTGTGTCTATATGTGTGTGTGTGTGTCTATATGTGTGTGTGTGTGTGTGTGTGTGTGTGTGTGTGTTTAAGATTACTGATGTTAATGCAAATGTGAAACTTCTCGGAACAGAGTTGCATGTAAATAAGATTTAAGTATTTTGCAGTGTGCTGTATATATTAACAATTCCCTTTAAATATGCATTTGTACATTACATATATGCATATAATAATAATAATAATAATAATAATACAACACAAAGACGCCTTTTTTTAATTATTTCACCCCAACAAGTTAATATCACTAAGACGCCAGGATCTACTGAGTGTTTGAGTATCTGAAGAAGAAAAAAAGGAAAAACGTTTAAGGAGAGAGAATAATAAAAGAACAAGAATTAAGAAGACAGAAGATAAGGATTGACATTGAATTCAATTTCTGAAGATGAAACTTAAGTAGGAAACTAGAAGCCAGAAAAGAGATCCACATGGTAGAATTACGAGAAAAAGAAACTATTAGAATATCTAACATGTAGCCATTTAAAATATTCAAAATATTCCTTATATAAATTTGTGACATTCTTATATCAATCGTTTGCGATATTTTGAGCCATTGCTTATTTTTTGTTTTAATAATTACATACCAAACAAGGCAATGAAGCCACTAAGACGCAGGTGGTTACTGAGTGTGAAAGAAGATAAGAAAAGAAAAAAAAACATTATTAAAGTGCAAGTATATTAAAAGAACAATAATTAAGACAGAATATAACAATTGACATTGCATTTCAATTTTTGAAGATAAAAGTTGACTGGGAAACTAGATTCAGAGGAGAGTTCTACATTAGATAGCGATTGATATTGTATTTAAAATTTTGCAGATTAAAGTTCGCTGGAAAACATGGAACCGGAAGGGAGTTCCACAAGCTAGAAGTGCGAGAGAATAAACTGTTAGCATAGAACTTATGGTTATATCTAGCCATTTCAACTGTAAAATGATGAGACCTTGCCGCTAATCCAGTACTGCGCTTAAATTCATAAAGTATAGGTATCAAAGATAGCAAAATACGCAAAAATTACAAGAATGTAATGTTTTTTTAAGGCTAGTAAATTTTTTTGTCAAAAAATGCTCAATTCGAACGACAATAAATCATTAACTGTTCATTAAACGACTCCACAAAAGTATTACGCGAAAATCTGGAGTCGGTCAATTATATATATATATATATATATATATATATATATATATATATATAGAAAGAAAGAACAGTAAGATATATAATCCGGTGTTCTTATAGATATTTTTATTTTTACAAAATAGTACTCAATGTAAATTTACAGAGCATTAATATTATAAATTAATTGATTTAAAATATGGTTTTTTTTTCGCTACACAGTTCTAACCATGTTTCAAAAATGGAAGCTAAAAGCCGCGAATTTAATTTTGCAATTAAATTAAAGACATTAGTTCCATTTCATCCTCAAGCGAATTTTGGAGTAACTTTTAAAATTACTGGGTTTTAAAGACACAGCTAAAATCACGTTTCCATGGTTACAGATAAATCTACTTCAACTGGACAAGGGGTGTCTGGGTTTTCCTTATATCTGTATCATTGTATCGGTTACATTTTGGTAAGGGGTAGGGATGTATTTTTTTTTAAATTTATTGTTAACGGCAAAAATTCTTACGGCATTTTTTTCTATTTGTAAATTTAAATTTAAATTCGCTTGAGGATGAAATGGCACTAATTTCTTTAATTTAATTGCAAAATTAAATTCGTGGCTTTTAGCTTCCATTTTTGAAACATGGTTAGAACTGTGTAGCGAAAAAAACATATTTTAAATCAATTTATAATATATATATATATGTGTGTGTGTGTGTGTGTGTGTGTGTGTGTGTGTGTGTGTGTGTGTGTGTGTGTGTGTTTCTAGTTCTTCGAGAACGTTCCAACGCTACAGGAATAACTGGCACCACTCTCACTTCTATTTTCTACAACTTTCCCAGTTTACTTTAAACCTTATTTCGGTGCCGGATTTACCTAATAACACACTCCACATTTTAGGAGGCCACATCAAATACTTTCAAAAGATGTATTTAGACAACAAGAATTCACCCAAACAAGTTTTATTCCATCCCACCAACAAAATCTATTCATCTTTCCAATTTTATATCGGGATTGAAGTTATGAATAAACAAATTGTCCAAAGTTCATGTTTTTTTTTGTTTGTTTCCTTGTTTTTTGTTTGTTTCTTTGTTGTTGTTTTTTTTATATCTACGTACTTTCAACTATCATAGTCATTGTCAAGAACGGTTCTAGGTAACTCCCAAGATTCGCTAAAAAATTAGCATACATTATGAAAAAAATTCCCAAACCTTTTATCGTCAAAATCTTAATGACCAAAGGATTTTCTTTAGTATTAAATTGTTTCCTAATCCTTTGTAGAACCTTCGAAATTTTGGAATTTTTTTTTTTTCTTGTGTCAGCGGGTGAACATAAATTAATATAGGAAATTTTAGCGTCTTTTTGCGGTGAAAAACATATTAACTTGAAAATTCATGCAAAAATCAAATAATTTTCGGATTTTAATGAAACTTTAAGGACTTATTCACAGATGAATTAAATTATTTTAGAAATTTTTTTTAGATATTCTTAATTATTTTTTTTTCAATTGGCCCCCTCTCATTTAATTTTATGAAATTTTGTAAATAATGTTTATATTAGTTAAAAGTATTTGTATAATCATTTTTTTCTGCTCTGAATCTGTTGTGGAGTGATTTCGCAGTGGAGGCTTGTATTTGTACTAAATCGGTCCTAAAATAGGTTCGACGTACTAAACGTTAGGAACTTGATATAATAGGTATTACGCAAAGTAATCTTGTTGTGGTAGCTGATACTTTTCGTATTCGACTAACTGTCGTCCGACATCGACTGACCATCGTTTCTCTTACTACTCCTACTTATATTAGGTGGTGGAGTCTATTAACTATAAAATAGGTGTGTTTCACCATAACAGAATCGTAACATAAGAATGCAATAAAATAAAATTAGGTGATATAGTTATTACGTAAAAACTATATTTACTAATCAATAACTGAATAAGCTTACTACAATTCAGCGACCACCAGTATTTTACAAAAGACTTTTAAATTTTTGTGCGTGTATAAACGTGCTGATTTTTGTAAATACTGAGGCCCATACATGATATTAACAAAAAATACGAACGGGAACTATAGTAAATTAAAAACCAAAGTAACTAAAATTCGATAAAATTACTTAGAATATTTCCTAAATTTTTAAGATTACTGGGTTGTTAAAAAAAAAAAAGAAAATATATGAAAAACGCGCTCACGCTATATTCGTCAAGTAATTTTTACAAATATGTCCGCCAGAGGAAAAAAAAAAACTACACTATCTAGATAGTTGTCAACGCCTCATAAAATACCTACTTCCGTGTTAAAAGAATGTTTTTTTTCTGAGATATTTTAAACTAAAGTAAATAATATTTGAATGAAGGCAAAAGAAAAACTTATCTTAACCGACGCATTTCGTCCTCTGAGGGACTTTATAAAGGCAAATGCAAAGATTTTATTTTGTAAGAAGTATTTATAGATATGAATAAAAATGTCGTCCGTTATCAAAATTTTTACATTTAAAAACGCTCATAAATATTCATCAGGTTAACTGAAAAGTATGAGTAAGGTTGTCGGAGTTAACTCCTCCTTTAGTTCGTTGACCATTTTACCAGAGGTTTCTCTTCCCTGGCTATAAATAGCCGCTGACCCTTCGCCTCTTTCTCTTTTTTCCTCAGGCCTTTGGGTCGCCACCTTGAGGTAAATCTCTCCTATTCCTCAGGCTTCCAGCCTTACCACTTCGAAGATGTGAACGCTCAGCAGGGATAGCGTTTCCCAAAATGCTGGGAACACGCTAAGCACAATACACACACACGCACACACACGCACACACACGCACATATATAATATTCACACACACACTTTGTAACTTGTTTCCATGTAACTTGTTATTAATATATATATTTGTATACATATATTATCGGTCTTGTGTTTTGTTTGTTTTCTTTGCATTCTTTGGACTTAATTAAAGTCCAACCTTTTCATGTACTTGGACCGGCTAGCAGGAAAATCTGAACCCACATGTGTTTCTTCTACATCTACTCAACAGCATCACAGCCACGGTCCACTACAAGGTACAGAGGACGCTAAGTGACATAATTTAATGCTTAATAAACAAAGTGAGTAAAAGATGTTCTTCAAATTTGTTTATACAAATTAATCTTTAAATTATTTTAGCTTGGGATTAATTTATGTGTTATATATTTTAAATAACATGAGGTTGTGAATTTAACCGTTTTCTTATAATTTTTAACATTTTATAGTCATGTATGTTGAATTGGGAAAGTAGTAATTCTTTCAGGAATAGAGATATTGGAAAATTCCCAGGGTGCAGGTTTATATTTTGATAAGATTCAATAGCGACACTCTCGAGAATTTTCCGTTTAAGTTACTTTCTCTTTTAATAAGTGTGATATTCTTTAGATCAAGATTGTGGTTGTATTTATTTCTATGTATAACTAATTCATTTGATAAATTGTTGTCTATAAAATACCTTTTGTGTTCACAGATACATATTTTAAAATTTCTGTAAGTTTCCCCAACGTATTGTCAAAAGCACTCCTGACGGTTTATTTAATATATACCTGCTTCAGAATTATTATTTGTATGGGTATTTTTGGATCTGTAATATTTGTCTCAAATCAGATTAATTAAACTTTAAATCAACCAATCTTCCTCAAATAAATTTTCAGAAAAGTATATTTTATTTTTGAAATACTTTTTAATAAAGAGAATTACGCTGTGCTGACAGATTTGTAAATATGCCTAAAATCAGCTATTTTTAGCAATTAAAAAAATAATTCCAATAAACTTAAATCCGTTTTCAAATACAGCAATGTATTTTGCTTATTGGAAATATTAAATTTAATCTATTAGCTTGAATTAAAACTAAAATAAATGCTTCAAGAAAGATTTTTTTAATTTTGAAAATTCCATGTTAAAAAAAAGCCTTAGGTATCGCTTTTCTTTGGAGGCACCTACTTTCAAGCTAGTGAAACTAGAGAATTTTATGATCTGGCAATGTTTTAATGTTTACATGTCTGGGGAGTTGAATCTTTAATTATTCATATGTAACATTATATCTAGGTCGTTTAATCTATTCAAATATCTTGTTAGAATCATTTGCCTCATATTTTTCTAGGTCTGTTTATTTATGTTCATAAAAGTTAAATATTTATTTTATAAATTCTATCACTATGCTAGTAAATAATTTGTGATTTAATATTTAATTGATGTGTATATATATATATATTTTTTTAATTTAGGGTCCCTTTATAAACATATGCTACAGGAATATATATATACTAGCTGGATATGTTGCGTGGTCTGCCGAAACAACGAAGTTTACTATCTGACATCATTATTTACTTATAAATAAATTTTCTGTATACAAACACTTTAGCCACGTGTTCTAAGCGTTTCTCTACAATTCCCGCGCTTTCCTTTTTGGCGTGGTGTGCTAAGTAGTTCAACAGAAAATACACTAACTCACAAAAGTTGTTTACTACTCGTTACAGCTGATAGCCTGATCCTCGGTTGCTGCTCTTCTTTGAGAAAAAAACATCACTGGGATCACGTAGGCTCCAGAAAATTTGTGGGTAGGAAATTAAGCCAACGAATGCGCCTTATTCCTTCTTTCTTTCTCGACCCCATTTTCTTATATTTTATATTCACGCATGCGCACATTTCTGCATCTCAGGTTTGCAAATGTTATTAAAAAATGCCGATTTTTCATATTGTTTACGTTTTGTTTTGACGCCGTGTACAAATGTGGGTCTTTGTCAGGAACAAAGTTAAATTTTCTTCACTAAAGGAGAACGGCATCTTTTTTTCTTTTTTTAAAAATTACAGTATCATTTATTATAAAATATTAAATTTCGTACTCAGGAAAAAAATTTAATTTAATTTTTTTTTTAAACTCGCAATTTAAGTTTTTATGAAATCTATGTATCAATCGTCGAACGGTTAATAACTTCTCAAACGTGTACAGTAGGTATTCGTTTATTAAACTATTGCACCTGGCACAAGGCTACAGTTCTAGTGCACAAAATGGGTATCGACCACAGGAATAGTGTACTAGTTGAATTCATTAAATATTACTTCGAAACTTTCCTTTAAGAGAGAATGGTATACAACTATATATCAGAACTTGAATGACAAAAAGGAATAAAATAAATCCTGAATCATGCGACATCTTTCCTTTCCTGACAAAACTGTTTTGATATACAAAAACAACAGTGACAAAAGACAATAACAAACGCGGTAAAAAGCTGAATATGGTCGGTTAGGTTGTGTATCTAACACATGAGACACCAAAGATTTTACATTTAAGCCGTCCTTTATCGTCAGCGCTTTCTCGATGGAGAATTGTAAAAATGTTTGTAGTTTTTCGTTACATATATATACAATTCAATCGATATATATATATATATATATATATATATATATATATATATATATATATATATATATATATATATATATATATATATATAGCGGTATTTAGGCAACAAGATTTCAGCCAAAACAAGTTTTATTACATTCCACCGACAAGTTCTGACTATTTCTTATATCTTTCCAATTATATATCGGGATTTAAGTTATGAATAAATCGTCCAAAGTTTATGTTTTTACTTGTTAGATCATAGTCATAGATAGTCATAGTCATAGATAGTCATAGTCATAGTCATAGTTAGATCATAGTCATTGTAAAAAAAACGGGTGTTATCAGAAATAGGAAAGATATAATAAAATGCTAAATACATAGACCTTATCGGTGGAATTTAATAAAACTTGTTTGTATATATATATATATATATATATATATATATATATATATATACACACACACACACACACACACACACACACACACACACATATATATATATATATATATATATATATATATATATATATATATGCTTCATTGCTTGAAATTAAGTACTTCTTACTCATAAATATAGCATACCTTAGAAGTATATGTGTGTGTGTGTGTGTGTGCGTGCGTGCGTGCGTGCGTGCGTGCGTGCGTGCGTGTGTGTGTGTGTGTCATCGCCCGTTGTACGAGTAAGTCATCATAGATTTTATAAACATTACTCATTAAGTATTTGGAAAATAAATCAATCCTATAAGAATAATCAGATTTACCAGCCAATCAAAAATATTTTTTATGCACAAATTTTGAAAACAGAGAGCATCAACCAGGCACTTTGAGTGAAAGCTTTCTATGTTGAACTGTGTGGCATGATAAAGAACTCGTGTACACCGTGTGTGAACATATCTGACCCGATATGGCAGAATGATACTTGTCTTTATGGGGCAATCAGGGTTCTTATTTCAATCCGATCTCTATTACATAACTACTATCACTACTACTACAAAATGTCGGGCAAACTTGAATGAAGTCCCACAAATATTGGTCGAAGCAAAACAACTGCCAATGAAACCCTAACATTGTCACTCTCCGTTCCCTTTTTTTTTCTCTCTTTATCTACTTCTCTTTATTCTTCTCTTGTCTACTTCCACCTTGCATTGAGTATTGTACTAATTTAACCTTTTCTTTTCCTCACTGACGCATTTCTTCCTTCTTTATAGCGTTTTTTTCTTTCTTCTTTTATTGTTTTCTTTCTTTCTAGTTTGCTTTGTAGCTTTCTTTCTGACTTTCTTTCTTTGTAGCTTCCTTCTTTTCTTTCTCCTTTTCTTGCTTTCTTAGCGTTCTTGTTTTCTTTCTTTCTTGTTTTCTCTTAAGTTTTCATTTTTTTTTCTTTCTTTATAGCTTCCCTGTTTTCTTTTAGGTTTATTCTTTTCCTTCTCGCTTTCTTTTTTAATTTCTTTCTGGTTTTCTTTCTTTCTTGTTTTTGTTTTTTTTGTAGCTTTCATTCGTTCTTCCTTTATAGAGTTCCTGCTTTCTTTGTAGCCTTCTTGCCTTCTTTTTGCTTACTATCTTTCTTTCTTGTTTTCTTTGTTGCGTTTTTGTTTTCTTTCTTTTTTCTTTCTTTCTTTCTTTCTTTCTTTCTTTCTTTCTTTCTTCATTACTTTCTTTGTAGCCCGATTTCTTTCTTTCTTTCTTTCTTTATACCTTTAGCCCACTTTCTTTACAAATTCGCCCACTCTCTCTCTCTCTCTCTCTCTCTCGCCCCGCCACATTCCTTCTCTCTCTTTCCTTCGTAAGCTTTATTCCCTTTGCACGTTTTCTGTATTACATAATTTTCGACCTGCTTTTCTTTACTTTCCCTGTACCCTCTTTTTTTAACTCCCCACTTTTTAAACTCCCAAATTCTTTTATTTATTTCTCCTTCCATCCCTTTATTTATTTCTTTTCTATTTTTTTTTTAACTCCCTTATTCTCATCTGCTTCCATTTCCTCTTCTTAACAGCAGTTTTAGGCCAGATCCCGGGTGACCCTAATATTCACCAATTAAAGTTATTCATTCTCTTTCATTTGTTTATTCCATATCAACAACAGAAATGTCACCCTTTAGCAGATGTAGCTTAATGATTAGAATGTAGGGCAACAACTCGTCTGTTCTCTCCTAGTTTCCAAGCTGGTAGCTCTAGTTATCATAGATTTTAATCCAATAAAAGAAGATATATTTAAATTTAAACATCTTCGAATTCGATTAAAACAGTAAATGTTTGTTTCTTCGGTGTCTTCCAGTGTTTTCATTCTAGTTAAATTAAAAAGTATTAATATCGAAGCGCTTAATTTTTTAAATAAATTATTTGATGGATCGACATAAAGATGTTTTAAATGGTACCTTTGTGTGATTACCCCACTTGTCTGCCAAAGAACCTCTGCTAACGTCCGCTATATAGTGTTGCCAAGAGTTGTAAATAAAGAAAAGAGTGCAAAAGTCTCTTCCTGTACTGTTTTGTATTTCTGTAAATCCGGACTCTTCTCCAGTCTTTCTGCAAGCCTGCGAACCTTGGACATTTACAGCAGAACTACAGCGAAGAATCCAAGCATTGGAAATTAGACGCTACAAAACCATCCAAGGCATTATAAATGATGCGGTGCGCGATTCCATCAACAAAAGAGAGGCCCGTTGTAAGACTTCATAAGTCTCGCCGAGAAGAAGTTGAAATGGTATAGACATGCCCCGCCCCAAAAGCCAACAACCCATCTATCCTACTATGTGCCACATTAAGTAACAGAAAAGGCAAAGGTAGGGGGAAAAATCATTGACAACGTCATTTGTGTGGACTGGAATAAACTTTACAGAGACCTAAATATTTTACACGCAATCGAGATACGTCGAGGGAGTTGGCCAGGTGATCAAATACACAGCGACCCTATGACGACACCCATTTATGAAAAGGCAGGATATAAACAGTAATCCTGCAACATTTGCAACATCGAGATTGTGTGTGTTTGTGCGCGCTCGCGTTCGTGCACTAAATCAATCCGTTTAATACTGTGAACTCATTATATAGCATATGGTCGCGACTACAAGTGAATTTGCTCAGATTCCAGTAACAAATGAATATTTACTATGCCAAGACCGACGTTCAAGATGGACTGCTTTAATTAGCCCGGTTGCGTCGGGTAGTTAGAATTTAATATAATGTACTCAATCTCCAGGTAGCCGTTCCCGACAAGAGAGATAACTCTCATTTGAAAATGACTAGTATTAAAGACCCTACGGCCTTCTAAATGAGAGCGAACCCAAAAAGAGAAGTGCCGAGGGGCCTTGTTCAATTTGTTTGTCCCTAGTCCATGTACGCGTGAGGTTTCACTTTAAATTTGACCTTGTGTCGCGTTCCGTTTGCATGGGTGTGCGAATAATTTCTTACAGGGTTAAAAGCCTACAAGAGTCCTGCTATTTACCTACAGGGGGAAAAGGGTATTTGTGGCTTGCCCAAGGGCATTAATACGAAGTGAGCGAAAACTGGAGTTTGAACTCAGTTTTTCGATTCCATTCTCCTTACTTCCTCCAAATAATCTGAATCAATATCCAAGAAACATTTCAAACATTTTATTGGAGGGCCTACCGGGATTTATCGTTGGCGGCCACAAGCTTGCCAACATAAGATACGCAGATGACACAGTATTGATAGCAAACACGGAAAATTAACTAAAAAACCTCCCACAAAAGGTAGCGAGGGAGAGCGAGAAGAAAGGTTTAACCATAAACTACAAGAATAATGCATGGTCATGCGATTTGCATTTCGGGGACACTAAAATAAAGCATGTGAAGCAGTTTAAATATCTGGGAAGTGTTTTGACGGAGGACGATAGGTGCAACGCTGAGATCTGAAGACGGATTGGGATGGCCAAGGACGCATTCCAAAAGCTGGATAGTACTGCAAGACAGGAGGATTTCTTTGGTAACAAAGAAAAGAGTACTGAGCAGCTATGTGACATATGTCCTCCTATACGGCAGCGAATGTTGGACGGTATCCTCAAAGATGAAGAAGAGACTCGAGGCGGCGGAGATGTGGTTCTACAGAAGGATGCTGAGAATATCATGGACCGAGCATGTGAATAAAGATGAGCTCTTGGAGAGGACGCAAACAAGAAGGAAGCTTATGCTTAACATAAGGAAGAGGCAGATTAAATTTCTGAGACACGTAATGAGAAAGGACGGCCTGGAAAATCTGATACTCACAAGGGAAAGCAACGCATGACATACCTGGCGGGCTTGGGTAGGTGGATGGCAGAACGTGATCTGGGGGAGTTAGCAGAAACACCTATTGAGAGCCACAAGATATAGAGGGAAGTGAAGAGTCATGATCGCCTACGTCCTGAATGGACCCGGCACATAAAAAGAACACTGAACTGCTAGGCGTACTTTTTGAGTTGAACATAGCTGCAGCCTTATTCAGTAAAAAACACTGAAGAATCGTTTCGTTGAGTTTTTCAGAGTTTAGCACCAAAATAATTAGAAAGCAGTATCGTAAAAGCGAAAAGATCTCTACTGTTATATCTTTATAAAAATAAAGTAGCAAAAGGGTCAGTTGAAAACATCCTTGACACAGGCTAACATCGACCCTGAGACCTGAAATAACCGTTGCTGTAAATCAGCCTTCTAGGTGTAGGGGCATCCGAGTCGGGGTGGGGAGACGCTCGAGTCCAAACGTCAACATGAAGAACTGCGACGTGCTGCCCCTCACATTCCTCTATGACTCCTGCTCACGACTCTTTAGGAGTAGGCTGGGCCTTCACAGCCATCTTCGTCACCGTCATCAGACGGAAAACGGGAATAAGGAGAGAGGATCCCGATGCAAGCGGGTACCGACGACTTATGTCTTTAATCTCTGATTCGTGATGCCTTCATTATGCGAACATAAGTCCAGATATTTACCTGGATTTATAATTACCTGAAACACAGTTACTCCCACTTTTGGCGCACTTCACACTGAAAAGTAACAGTTTTGAGGCAAGACAATTTAAAGGGTAACTTTAGAAAGAGAATCCACAAATTTTTAAATGCAAGACAAACTGTGTGGGTTTTTTTTTTGGGGGGGGGTATTCGTCTTCGATCAATTTCCAACCACTGTAGCTTCCCTGTGACTTTTCTATAAATATTTCCATGGTAATTGTTCGGATGAACTTTCTTCTTTGATAAGCAGGCTCTATGAATTTAAGCGTACTACCAGATTGGCGACAATGTCTCATCATCTTACAGTTAAATGGTTAGATTTAACCGTAAGTTATATACTAATAGTTTCTTCTCTCGCACTTCTCGCTTGTGAAGCACTCTTCCGGCTTCTTGCTTCCCAGTCAACTTTGATATTCAAAAATTGAAGTGTAATGTCAATCGTTATCTTCTGTTCATTCATTGTTCTCTCTATTCTTCACAATGTTTTATTTTTCTCATATTATTTTACACTTGGTCACCCCTTGCATCTTAGTAAATTTATTGTCTTGCTTGGGGTAAAATGATTAAAATTATATATATGAACATTACTACAAAGGAAAATATTCTTGTGAAATTGATAAATGGAACAAACGTGTCGAATGTTTCATTGAACAAGAATATAATAATTATGAGTAATCCACTGTTGCTGGATTCGACACCCTTCCCAACGAGTGGCCCCAGCAAAGTAACACAGAAAAGAGTGTTAATTATACATGACCTCATGTTTATTTGAAGAAATGCAACACAACAAACACAATTTTTTAAAAAAAAGTGTACAAAATAATTGAATGTAATTTACAGATATACTTTGGAGAAATTAACTGTTGATCAGTCGGGTAAAGAGCAGTGTACTTAGCTTGTGTTGTTGAAATCATTGCTAAACAAAAGGCTTGTTATCATCTTTACTAACCATTTATAGTTACAGTAGTCACGTGACAGGGTTACCACGTGATTCCTGAATTTGTATAAAAGGAGAAAAAATGTCTCTCGTTTAAAAAAATATATCTTCAATGTTACCAAGTTAAAAAAAAATAGCATTCTATATTGCAGATTAATATAGGCGCTATTGCTTTTTTTTTCTGTTCGTTTGGAGGATCGGAAGCATGTTTTTTTAATATCTTTATTAAATCTCATACACTTTCATACTCTAATAAATTATATTTAAGTAAGTACTAAAGGTTAGAGCTGGATGGATCGTCTTAACATATTCTTTTTTACATAAACAATAAGCACCGTATTTATACGAAATAAGGCAAAATAGCAGCTTGCTTTGTAAGTGAGAATGCACTGTATCCGAATAAATCGAGCAAGGTTTCAGTGTATAAGGCGATGAATAATGGTGGTGGTTATAATTGGGCTGGACAACATGGCGAGAAGCCCACAAAAAAAAAAACACAAAAAATATGATCCTAGGTGTATATAAAGAACGTTTTGTTCGACAGAAGCAAAAAAAAAGTGTAGAAAATGATCGAATGTATTTATAGACATACCGTTTTTGCATTAATTGCTAACTAACCTAAAGCCGTTTCATAGTCTAATGATTTACACGTAACTAAGTGCTGGAAAAGTCCGCTTAGCCGTCATATCTCCGAGATTTGGACAAACTCACGTGACCAACTTTGGCGATGTGGCAAATCGTGAGCTTCTGCTGATGTTTCCTAAAATGGAAAAAGTGTGAAAAAAAGAAAGATAAAAAACGAATGAAAAAGAAAGATAGATAGATAGATAGATAGATAGATAGATAGATAGATAGATAGATAGATAGATAGAAAAATAAGAAATTATATAAAATAGGAAGCTGCATTGTACATGAGAATGGACTGTGTCCGAATAAACAGAGCAAAGTTTCAGTGTTTTAGGAGATAAATAAACAAAATAATGACATTGGTTAAAATTGAACTCGAAACCCTAGCGAGAAGCCCACAAGAAAGCAACACAAAAACATGATCCCATATTTATATAAAGAAACATTTTATTCAACAGAAGCAACAAAAACAAAAAAAGTGTATAAAAGTATCGAATGTACTTATAGACATAACGAAATTATACTTTACACGTGTTATTCTTTAGCCATCATGTCTACTTCTGAATAAATGTTTGTTTTGTTATTTTGAAGAATTACACATTTGACTAAATTAAATTTTTATTCTCTTCGTTCTTGATAATAAAGACTGTTTTACCTTATTTTTATGAATAATCAAGAGCGGTCTCCCCTTGTTTCGTTACTCTCCTCTTTGAGAGAGCTATTTCTGTTTACTGGGACTATAAATGGACACTATACGCGAACCTTGTATCCTCAGTTAAATAAAGCTTTCTTAAAACCTACACCTGCGTACTTTTGTCATTACACTTATTATCAAGAACGAAGAGAATAAAAATTTAATTTGGTCAAATGTGTAATTCTTTAAAATAACAAAACAAACACTTCAATGAAATACACTCATAAAAACAAATTGCAATGTTGGGATAGCACATCTTCTAAACTGAACCGGCTTAGCAATTTATGGCTTCCATTTAATCCGATCACTTAAAGCTTTCAAAGTTAAGTAATCAATTCAGAACTATCAAAATTTCTTTTGTTGATAATGTCAAGGAATTAAAAAAAACTTGTTTGTAATGCAAGGAGTCAATACTTGTCACGGTTGAGGTGTAAAAATTTCAAAGGAAATGAAATTCAACATTTTCAAAAGAAACGAAGGCCACACATTGAGTATTTTATACATATCTACGTATTTATGCTGATAACACAACTATTTACCCCTGACTAAATAATAAGGAATGAGCGCTTAACTATCATGGGGATTATTGAGGGCTCTAAAACTCCATAGACTGACAGCCGATCCCTCGTCTGATTTAACTCTAATATCTCAATGGGGGAAAAACATGATCGCTGATCGGACTCTGAAATATCACTAATCACGTTGAATGGATTTTACCCCAGGGAGGCTCCGTGTCTTGAACGCCTATTGTACCTGAAATTCAACTCCCAGTGGCATTCGTACATACGAACCATCGATAAAGATGCTTGAAAAATGGTCGGTTTCCTGTACCGCTCTATTAAGCCATCATCATCATGTATCAAATGCTGTCGATCTCATGGAGGCCACAACACTACGCCAGACCTCCCGATCCTTCATTGCTGTCCCCAAGTGCTGCCTATCAATGCCTGTATCCCTTGAGATGACGTCAGGGAATAAGAATTTTCTGCCCGTGGTCAGGTTTGAGGCAGGCATCCAGAGTAGGAGAGAGAAGACAACCTCATTCTTGGCACGGCGGCAGTGGTTAGCAAACTGTGCTCAACGAGTTTCTTATGAGAGAGGAAACACGGGGAAAACTGTCGTAGATTTGATAGATGGTCAGATGGCATTTCCAAGAGAGGTTTTCAGCTCTCATCAAAACATGGGTGTAGGTTCCATCCAAGCGTTTCTCCATGCCTTTAAAGAGTGTCCATTTCTCTGAGCCATAGGGAAAAATCGGCTCAACAATGGCTCTGAATATTTTGATCTTGAGGTTTCTTTCCATTTGTAATGTCCAGATCTTGTGTATACCACTGCATGCAGACCATGACATACCCTTCCTAGTTTGGAAGCTTTCAAGGAAAAGGAGATGAATGATCCTAGATATTTATAATCCTCAACTTCATTCAAATAAGTTGGTCATTGTTGGCTGTACATCTGTTCATCTATTCAGTTTTTGACTCATTAAGATAGAGACCTACGCAGTTGGGGAAATTGTAAGAGAGCTTGCGCATTTTCTAGAGATTGACTGATAAGCGTGATGTCATCAGCGACATCAGTATCTGTAAGACATTTGGCAGGGAAGCGAGAGGTTCTTGCCGGGCATAGTTAGAAACCCTTATCTTGCAGTAAGTACCTGGATCCTCAAGGTATTCTCTATCTTTAAAAGAGCCAGATCAGGCTAAAAATGGAGTAATGATGCCATATATGGGCATAATCTTCCCAGTCTTCACATTCCAGTCTCCGCGTCCTTATGGGTGATTAATTATTTCTCAATCTATAGCCCCTTTCTCACAAACAAAACGTCGCAAGCCTCTCGCTGTTCTATCGCTATTTCCATGGAAAGTTCACAGACGAACTACATTCCTTAGTTCCACCAGTTCTATCTTTCAAGGCTAAAACCCACCATGCTACGCACATTGTAGCAAATCACCCTCATTCCCTTTGTATGTCATTGGTGAGACATATGTTCCACTTGAGCAGCGTCTTCGCGCAAACCGCTGCTCTGTGCAACCGACTACCAAGAAGAAACTTCCCCACAAACTTGTAGCAACATGCTTTGGATGAAAAAAAGTGATTTTACCAATAAAAAAAATGGGATACAGGTTCTATTCCTCTTGATGATGATTTATAGGACTTCTCAATCTTGGCGGGCTGTTATTAATTTCACTGTTTAAGAATATATATATATATATATATATATATATATATATATATATATATATATGTCTATATTTCTGAGATGAGGTATTATGTACACTATTTACATTATTCGGACTATTGTCCTCATCTTTGTCGCCATATTTATTACACCTCATCGACTCTGGCAATGATGTCACTCACTTGATGGTGGTGGCGAAGTTGAGAGCCTTGTTCAATACTGACTCTTCAGAGGTACTCAACTGATATTGACTGATGTTGATTACTGCTTTCACTGGTGGGTGATGGACCTTGTGCGTGACCTTCTGATCTTTCAATCTGTTTAATTTTTATACTTGGCGATCCTTGACTACATCGAATTCATGTCTGAAGGATTTATCCAGATCATTTTGGATCCTTCACTGGTCTTCTTCATTAGTAATTCTGTTGAAGAAATCCTCGAGCCTCTGGGAGACATGAGCTTGTAGTCTGTTTTATCCAACGATTGTACTGGATTCTCTCTCGGAGAAGGACGTGTCCCGCTTTTTTTTTTGCGACCAGACGGGCTCTCCTTGAATTGACGGGAAGTCTTGGTGCCAAGCCTGAAGGGATGAGTTGTAGATCTCTGCATCGGTATAGGAATGTCAGATGGTTCGATATTCGTGCCATTTTCTGGTAGGATTTTTCAATTTGTCTCCATCTGTCTATATTTCAATAATAAATATGGCGACAAAGATGATGACAATAGTCCGAATAATATAAATAATACACACACACACACACACACACACACACACACACACACACACACACACACACATATATATATATATATATATATATATATATTGTGTATTTCAACAGTAAACTTTCTTTTAAACATGTTTCAAATCTAAATTAAAAATAACCAATGTAGTATATCAGTTTAATTGCTTAGTGCAAGACTGTGTCTCTTGTCATAAAGCGATAATCTACATTGGACATACGACAACAACAACACTTTCCCGAAGAATGTCAGTACCATAAAAAAAGCATCTCGACTGCCACAAGAGTGTGTAACCTTGCTTATCTGTGACGATCTATGTGGCCAAGCGGTCTGAACCTTCAAAGGAGAAACAGGTTCTAACTTTGCCGCAGACCGCATTTTCCTTTTTAAGTTTTCTCGAGTACGCAGATCGATAAACACAATACACATTGTTTAAAAATTAAAAAAAAATAGGCGCCTCTATTTCTAACACAGGTATCCACTAAAAGTAACATTTGAAGTAATATATATATATATATATATATATATATAAAATAAACATAACATATATTCCATTATTAATTTAAAGAAAAACAATTTATTTTAAAGGACTGGATCATCAGATAGCACTTCCAAAAATGAAACGAAAAATGAAATGAAAATTGATGGGTAGTGTAAGTTTTTGTAATTTCACAGAGAGTGTAATAAGGAGTAGTTAGAGAGACATGGTAGAGTTTAGGGAGGGATTAATTTCATATCTCTCTCAAGCATACTTTGTATTGGGGGAGGAGGAGTGACCAGACCTTGACCTATTTAGACGGTTAACTTAACGGAAGTGATATATTGAAATGGGAGAGAGAAGAGAGAAAAGAAAAAGAAAAAAGAAAAAAGAAAAATGAGAGAAGTAAAGAGAATAAGGCTGTAAATGGGTTTTACATATGGAGGAGATGTTTGGTAAGTTTTAGCAATTTATGTAAAAAGTAGATTTTAATGTTTGATAGTAATTTAGATGTCTAAAAAGAACCCGAAGAAATTAATTTGATGCTTACTAGCGATTTAAATATTTAACTTTTTTTATAAAATAACTTAGGGATTTAATATAAGTTAAATACTGTATTTATTAACACGTTCATAGAGAACATATTAAAAAAAATTTAAACTATAACAGTTTGTTTACCCGACCAATAGTACTCTTTTAATATTGTAAAAGACAGTTTCAGTAACATCTTTATCAGTTTGACTCTAATTCATGAATGTAATTTGTAATTATTATTAAATATATATATATATATATATATATATATATATATATATATATATATATATATATTGCGAGTGAATTTAACTTCAAAGTTACTTTTCTTATGATGCATGTCATTTTGTATTTTACTTTATCAGACGAATAAAATGTTATAAATCTAGCAAAAATGACACCATTTTATAGGAATTCCCTAATATAGTTTCTTTTATCCCAAACGTAGAAAAATAATTTACAAATCTGCACCTTTCGTCCGATTGTTTCGTAACATTTTTCTCTTCATGTCTTTAAAAACAAATTATTCGGACAAACGCATAAACGTGTTACGCAACTGCACGCAATACCTGTCATCTTCTTGTAGAACGTGTCAGTGAACGTGTATAACTGAATGAAGTTGATAGGTAACTTTATTTTAAAAATATAGATAGCATATTTCGAAGAGTTGCAGGAAAAAAATAGACGGTACATAGTAAAATAAAACAAAATGATCACAGAGAAAATAATTTCAATAAAATATGTAATAATTTTGGGAGCACTATCATTATAATATATTTATAATATCTTATATATAAATATATAAAATATATAATATATATAATATATAATATATATAAATGTTATATTTACGTAGATCGATTATTAAACCGTTAAATCCTCAGCTATAAATTCAGTTAATAATTGAATCAGGCTATGGAATTATTGATCCGCTCTAGTAAACTCTAGTATAATTTTTTTTATTAACTTCTTCAAGTATCTGAAGTGCGGGAGTATATGCCGACTCAGCTTGATGAGGAATTGACGCTAATGAGTTTGGAAATTCCTTAGGACAGGTATAAGAATGAGAAACGCATGTCTTCGTTTAGCAAATACGGGGTTTCATTCAACATTAATGGAAGGTCAATGAATAAAACAGACATTCAAAGAAGGATGGAGAATACAGCAACCGAAATATGATAAAAAAAAAAAAAAAGGACGAGTAAAAAGAAAAAAAAAACGAATAAAACGATTGGGACTACTTAAACAGAATGGTCCACTTATTGAAAATAGAGAAAGATATTTTAGTAAATTATTTTTTTAGATTCTTCCCCGACTATCATTCCAGACTATGGCCGATAACCGAGGTTTCACTATAGTTGTTTCTAAGATCAGTCGATACTAAGTTTTTTTTTTTTGTGTGTGTGTGTGTGTGTGTGTGTGTGTGTGTGTGTGTGTGTGTGTGTGTGTGTGTGTGTGTGTGTTAGGGCGCTATCAACGTTATTTACATTTAAATAAAGTTTTAATATATTGTTTTTTAACAAAAAACAAAATTTATTGAAACAAAACAAGTACAGTTGACCACTGATGACAATTCCAGAACAACTTAACAATAAACAATTTTTTCTATCCTCTGCCAGCCGCAATGATGGAGAAAGCATTACCTCGAACCATCGCCAGTGAGACACGCTGCAAGAACCACTCCGTTTCGCGAGGCTCGTCCCTTAATCGAGACGCAATCGCGCCAATCCTCCGAAGGAACGCCATCGAACGAGGGCCAATAACCCCTGAAGTCTCCACTGCCACAGGAGTAAAAAAAATCCATCAGCAAGAGAAGAATATTTAACTTCCCAAATCGAACCCGTAGGCCTCGACCGCGGTGATGGAAAGCGGCCGGATGGCATTACTATTTTCCCTTTCAAAATGGGGAAGTCGTTGATTTGGGATTCCACCTGTGCGGATACATTTTCGGTTGGTAATTTGATCAGGTCCGCGGTTTAGTCGGGGTCCGTCTCCTTGAAATAAAGTAGTCATGATCTTCACGTGCTTGTTTCAGTTTGATTAATCTCTTGTGGCGTAATAAAGAGATAGTCAGCCTGGTTCCAAAATAATAATAAATTAACTCCCATTTTTGATGATTGGCGCTGTAATCAGAATCATGACCTCATCAATAGAGAGTATTCAAACGCAGCGCGCACTAAATCTCAACTTAGAGTTTAAAACTTTTAATCGAAACGAGGAGAATGAAAGTCTCGTCTCCTTACTTTTTTTTTCTTTTATATATAATAATCTCATTTGTATATAGAAAGGAAAGTGTTATTGTGAATTGAATTAAAAAAAACAAAAAACAAAATGAGAACAAAACAAAACCAGAATCAGGAAATATCTATCTATATCCCTGAGATAAGGTATTATAAATTACATTATTTACATCCGGTCTGTTATCCTCATCTTCATTGGCCATATTAGAAAATGTCAGGAAAAAAATAGAGGGTAGATGGTAAAAAAAGATCGCAGAGAGAATACTTTCATTTAAAACAAGTAATAATTTTAGGAGGACTATTATTATAATTTATTTATAATATCTTAATAAAATGCTATATTTAGATAAAAATAATAATAAAATAATATTTTAATAAACAAATATTGATAGCATTATTATCGTAAAAATACGGATATTTTGATGAACTAGTATATGAATTATTATTTAATTTATTGCTATAAATAAAATATAACTTTTTGTTTTTAATCATTTCAATCAAAACATGTCAATAAAGCCACTAAAACGGAAGTGGTTGCTGAGTGTGAGAAAATATGAGAGAAAGACATTATGAAGGAGAGAAACAATAAAAAAACAGGGATTAAGAAGACAGAAGATAACGATTGACAATACATTTTAATCTTTGATGAGCAAAGTTGACTGAGAAGCAAGAAGCTGGAAGAGAGTTCCACAAGCGAGAAATGCGAGAGGAGAAACAGTTAGCATAGAATCTACGTATAAATCTAGACATTTCAACTGTAAGATCATGAGACATTGTCGCCAATCTAGTACAGTGCTTAAATTCATAAAGTCTAGTTACCATAGAGGAAAGTTCATCAGAACAATTACCATGGAAGTATTTATAGAAAGGCACAGGGAAGTTACGTTAGGGCAGTGAGGAAAAGACTGAAGCCAATATGCCAGGTCAGGACCAATAACATTACAGATTCTTCTTTGAATATTATCAAGAATATCTAGAAGTACCAGACCATATGCGGCAGGAATATTCGAAGCATGGACGAATAGTAGAATTATAAATGTCTACTCAGTTAAAATATTTTATTAAAATATATTAACTTAATTAAACATTATTCAAAAGCATTTGATAAAGTATCACACAAAGAACTGTTGCAACTGCTAGGAAACTTTGACTTAATTGGAAAGGATATTAGAAACATCCAGAACCTATAATGGCAGCAAACCGTCTACATACGGATAGAAAATGAGTTTAAAAAAATATACAAAAATAGAAAGGGTGTAAGACAAGGATATGTTTTCTCACTAGACTTATTCAATCTATACCGCGAGGCGATTCTGAGAGAATTAGAAGCTTTACCGTGATTCGTTAATGGCGGCCATAATCTTAACAAGATATGCAGATGACAGTGTTGCTCGCAGACACAGAGCCGATCGAAATCTGTACTGCTTGTCGTCCAAGATGTTTTCCCTCTTGAGGTGATCAACAACCTTCTTGTTGATTATACCTTCAAAAGATTTGTTAATGATAATGAGGAGTCTGATGGGTCTATATTGAGGTGGAGATGAGCTTTCACCCACATTTTTCAAAACAGGACATAAACGTGTCATCTTTCACAAACTTGAGAAAGATTTAGCCTTCAAGAAGCAGTTAAACAGTTCCGCTAAGATCGGGGATAACTCAGGGTTAATATTCTTAAGGACGACCAATAGGATTTCGTCTGTACTTGTAGGATCGAGACTTTTGATAAAACTTAAGACTCCTTGGGCTGTGATAAAAATATTACTGAGATTGTGCTCTGTAAAACGAGGGAAGTGGGTAGTATCTGCATTTTCAACTGTTTTTGTTCGAGTGAAAAAAAACAGCCATGTTGAATATTGAAGTCACCATAAATATGAAAGCTAGCTAAGGGGTACTCAGTGAGGATATTATCAATCATCTCAGCTATTCAGTCGAACATGATAAATTTTAAAACGTCACGTGATAAAAATATTACTGAGATTATGCTCTGTGAGACAAGGGAAGTCGGAAAGGAAATGTCATCTAAAGTTGAGTTAGAGGCAAAGATCGTGGCGAAGAACTTTGCCTTATCTGACGAGGATGAGATAACATCTGGGTCATTTATAATAGTTGGCACTTTTACTTTACCTCTATTCAGAATTTGGTTAGAAATCTTCCAGAACTCCTGGGATCCAAAGTGTTTGCTTTCAGCCTTGGTCTGAAATATTTGTGTAGAACAACACTGTATTTTCTAGAACTCTTAGTATTTTGTTCTAGTACGAGACGTTCCATCTTATAAGTATTGTAGTAGTGTTTCTGGTGATCTATGGCTGCAGCACATGCAGTTATGAACAAGGACAGGCTGTTCGGAATTTTTCTGCGATATAAAATCCATTTCAGAAAACTGAAAGAGGAGCTTTTGCGGTGTAAGATCTAAAGTGTACTGAAAAATCGTTCTACGAAACGGCACATACGGGGATAACTTTTGGCATCAACTTTGACACTGACTAGTGAATGATGTTCCAAGCGAAGGTAGAACTTCAGCAAAGCATTTTTCAGGGCAGGATGTAAGGAAGAGGTCAAGGAGATCTGCCTGATGTCCTGTTGTATCGAGAATGCGGAAAGTGGGGACTCTTCAATGATCTGTGTCAGTTCGTAGCCGGCGGAGAAGTCAAGGTAGTGTCTGCATTCTTCATCTGTTTTTGTGCGAGTCAACTAACCAATCTCTATGTTGAATATTGAAGTCATCACAAATATGAAAGCTAGGTAAGGGGTACGTACTCAGTGAGGATATTAATTGTCTCGACTATTCAGTCGAACATTACAATTCCATCATCGTGAGGACGATACAGAGTGAAAATGAAAGTGATACTGTGGACAAGTGCTATGCAGAAACACACATTTAATATAGGCGCCGAGTCCGCGTCCGTGGCGATTCCGATGGCCATGTTACGGGCGAGTAACTCGGGAATGTGTGGCGGGTCTTAGCCGTGAAGATTAGAACTGGTGGAACTAAGGACTGAACACTTTCCATGAAACTAGAGATAGAGCTGCGAGAGGCTTGCAATGTTACGCCTCTGAGAAAGGGTTTGTAGGGTGGAAAATAATTCGTAATCTACAATGACGTGGAGACGCTTTTGGATTCTATCGAAACTGGAACTTGAAGACTAGACATCTCCTGCCTATATATGGCAACAGTACTCCATTTTTTGGTCTGATCCGGCTCTTGTAAAGGTAGAGTATAGCAGAACGAGTGAGATACTTGCGGGAACGGTACAGGGAACCGACCATCTTTCCAACATCTTTAGCGAGTGATCGTATGTACGAGTTCGACGTGGTCTGGGCTGAGTTTAAGTCCCAATAAGCGTTCAAGGCACGGAAACGAGAAGGAAAAGTCTAATAACTCTTACGAATTCAGAACAAATATAAACCAATCATATTTCTCCACGGAAAAAGGCATGTTTTTGTTTTGGCTTTTTTTTTATTGCCAAATACGTATTTTGATTTTTTTTTATACGATATTATCGACTTGGACGAGCCCCCATTTTGTTACGTGTTGGAAATTGTAACAAAGGAAAAAATGATTTAGCAAAACACAGAGCTAAATCACAAACAAATATTTAATTTACTAAAACACAACATAAAATATATACAAGATATACAATTGAGGCATACAAAAACAGAAAACACGGAGTTTACGGGCAAAGTGTTACGAGGGAGAAGGAAGGGGAGTCAAGTCTTTTCCACGTTAGGGCTAGCGAAGTAATCTAGGTGCTAACTGGAAATCCACAAATGTGAATATATATTGAATAATTGGTAGTTTGGCCAATGAAAATAGTCAAAACTCTATTTACCAGATTTGCTTTAAGGGGTTCTCTTTTGGGGTTTTTGTTGATCGGCAACTTTTCATGGAGATTCTTTCAGCTGGATATCATAATCCTCGAATCAAAAAGCCGGAGTTGATACTGGCAGAAATTTCTTTTCACAACTGACAACCCTTTTCAAAAAAAACTATTTTTATGGGGCTAGCACCTAATTAGCATTTTTCTAGATTTTTCTCGAATATACTAGAATGATCTAGAATCTTCCAAACGTTCTATTTCTAATTTCGCTATTTTACAACTACTTCATGAATGAAAACTTTTTGTAATAACAAGTAGAACTTGGTAGAATCCCTTACTATAGAAATGCATCCTCGTAACAATACTCAGCTCTCGGTATGCGAGTATCGTACGCTGACCGGCAGTTCGCTTCTCTGCAAATAATATTCGCTCAAGCCACAGTAGCCATCACTCCAGGTAATACCTCACCTCCAGATGATGGGCTGGGTTTATTGTCCAGCTCCCGATGCGTCCCCAAAATAAGCTTGAGAATTTTTTCTCCAGTATTGCCGTTAAAATACATTTTAAGCTAACCTTTTGTCATATTCGGTAACGACGTGGACTCACTGAAAAATTCACAGGTCAGCGGATGCAGTCATTTTTCCCTAATACGGGAAAGAAAATTTTAACTGTTCTAATTACATATAAATATTAGTATTCATTAGTTCTGTGGGGTGAAGATTGAAAAAAAAAAACACCAAGACAGTCCAACATCAAATGACAAAAAAAAAATGGTTTCCGAATTGGAGGATCCGCGCATCCTTCCGGTTAATAAATTAATCCATCGAAAATTAAATCCATCAATAAATAAAAACATGCTTTATGATCCCTTTGAAGAGTATTTAAGCAAAGTCTCTAGACGGGCAAGACGAGTCAGGAGAATGGGTGGCAATATATGGGAGCAGTTTACGACGCGTGCGGCTTCAAAGAGATTCCCTTACTCATCCATCTGTCTTCCTCACCAAGCTACGTGACACTTAAACACTTCTTCACCAAGCTACGTGACACTTACACTCTTCCTCACCAAACTACGTGACACACTTTTCCCCTCACTTTCTCCCTTGCCTCTCCTTCTCACACATACACGTGAACAAATCACATTTCTTTTGATCTTAGCAAACAACTACAAACAAGGAACTTTAATACAAAAGCTTTTATACTCGTACATGCCGAGAAAAAATTTAGTTGTAAAAACCCGAATATATATATATATGTGTGTGTGTCTGTGTGTGTGTGTGTCTGTGCGTGTGTCTGTGTGTGCTTGCGTGCATTTGTGTGTGTGCGTGCGTTTGTGTGTGTATTTTGATCGGATTCATCCCAAGCATGGCAGTAAAGCCACTAAGACACAAGGGATTACTGAGTGTGGAAGAATTATGAACAAAAACATTAATAATGAGCGAGAAGAGAAAAGAGTAATCAGGAGAACATTAGATTGCGTATTTAAAATTTTGGAGATTAAAGTTTTAAAGAAAGCATGGAGCCGGAAGGAAGATCCACAAGTGAGAAGTGCGAGAGAAGAAACTGTTAACATAGAATTTACAGCTACATCTAGCCAGCTGAACTGTAAATTGATGAGATCACGACGCCGGTCTAGTAGTGTGCTTAAATTCAAAAAGTCTATGCGTCAAACTGAAGAGCTCATGCAAACAATTACCATAAAAGTATTTATAGAAAAGACACAAGGAGGTAACCTTACGGCGGTGGGAAAGTGATTGAAGCCGAGCCGCGAGATCAGGACCAATAATATTGCTGATTTGTTTTTGGATTTTGTCAAGGACTTAAAGGGAAATAGCAGGGTCACCGGACCATATGTGGCAGCAATATTTAAAAACCTTTCTCGTCTTTTTCGTTGGTTGGATGAAATTATACAATATCGTTTTCTTTTTCTAAACTGGCAAAGTAAGTATTGGTTTGGTGTACGTGACTAAAAAACGTCATTTGCTAATCTTCGTTTTAAATCACAATTCATTTAACCCCCCCCACACACACACACACACACAAAACCACCACCACCACCACCAGCAGCAGCACCACCACCACCTCCAATTTTCCTTTTTCAGCCTCCTTCCTCCGAATCCTCACGATTCTGACCTAGAAGAATAAAATACCTACGTGTGGGAGAGTAGAAGTGTTTACGTGAAAACATGCGCCCGGACTGGAATAAATAAACAAGCTTCTTAAATTGTCATTTATCATCACAACATTCCGGAATGACGGGTAGTAAAATTTTAAGCGGATGTGTATTTGTTGTTTAATAGGGCACAATTTTAATCTTTGCCTTTCAGTGTTTTGTGAAGTTCATATCGACCGTTAAACTTTTGAATACCAAAGATGAAAAATAAGTCGATAAGTGAAATGTTCCTTAAATTTTGCCATGTTATTGGTCCTGACCTGGCATCGTAGCTTCAGTCCCATTGTCGTAACATGTCCTTTCTATAAAAGCTTTCATCATGGTTATTGTTCTGATGAACTTTCCTCTATGATACCTAGACTTTATTTTATGAATTTAAGAGCAGTACCAGACTGGCAGTAAGGTCTCATCATTTTACAGTTGAAATGGCTAGATGTCACTGTAAGTTATATGCTGACACTTTATCCTAACACACGTCTTGCTTGAGGAAATCTCTTCCAGCTTCTTGCTTCCCAGTCAACACTGTCGTTCAAAAATGTAAATACAATGTTAATCGTTACCTTCTGTCTTAATTCTAATTATTTTATTGTCCTCTCTTCTTAATAGTATTTTTTTCATATTCTCTCACACTCAGTAACCTTTTGCGTCCTAGTGGCTTTATTGCCTTGAAGGGGGTGAAATGATGAAGAAAAAACTTTATAGAGTCTCGAGTTTGGGGAAAAAATCGACATATCATCTGGATTTCGCTGAAGAAAATCCTAACTGGAGATTTATCGTTATTTAGGTGTGTAAAAGATAAGGGTGTGCGGGTGATGTAATAGTTACAGTCTCGGAAAGAGAAAAAGCGAGCCGAGTTCAAATTTCACTTTCGCACAGAAACGTTTCATTTTTTTACCCTTGCGAAAGATATGAATCCATCTTTTCTCCATCCAGCTATGGGTTAAATGACATGGCTGATTCTGCTCTCTTACTTAGAGTTAATGAGAAGGAAAACTTTGCTTAATTCAAAACCAGCCTTAAGAATATTGCCCTAAACGCAACACACCTGTTACTTTAACGATCCTAGTTCCATTTCATCCCAAACAAGGCGATAAAACCCCACTAAAACACAAGGGGTGATTGAGAATGAAATAAACAGAGAGAAAACTATAAAAATCAAGGAGACAAAAATGACGAATGGCATTGCGTTTAAAGTTTTGAAGATCGTAGTTGACAGGAAAGCAGTATGTAAAGTTAATGACAGATTGCGCCACCGCAACTTGGCGCCAGCGAAATCCCTAAACCGATATCCAGTGTCAGTGTGAAGACCAGTTAGACTGCTCATGATAAAGCAACGGGAAATATTGGGATTCGAATGGGTGCCAGACGGGTAGAATATTCCAATTCTGGTGTTGTAGGATTTCACATCCCTCGATCTACGTTAATTCCCTTCCTTGTCAATCACTTAAACCATTTGTTCTCAACCAGGGTCCATCTAGCCCCTGGGGGTCGATGTAACCATGGGGTGCACATAAAAAAACAGCAAATTAGGAATGCACGGTAATATTTTAGTGATCTATAGAGAAATTTTACTTCGGAAAGTTTGTTACAAATGAGAATTGGAATTTCTACAATAATCTATGCTATAATACTAAAAATAGAAAAAAACAACTCTAAAGCTAGTAAAAACGAGATCAAACGATGTAAATTAACGTTCCTTTTTACTCTACTGGATGTTTTGATTGTAAAAATGTTAAAATGCTTTATTATGAGTTATTTTACTAGTATACATAAACGTTCCATTGAATTTAGTTGTTAAATATGAGTTTATTTTCATTAAATTAGTTTTACTTCAAAATAAAGCATATACATTTACTATTTTTATAATACAATTAAGAAATCGAAGAGCCGAGTTCGAATTCCAGTCAGATCCATTAGAGTCACTTACGTGCTAATACCTTGGGAAAAGTGTGAATCCTCTTCTTCTCCCCCAGGACAGACTGGGTTCTATAGCCTTGGATGGCAGGAGAAAGTAACTCTGAATTCAGAACTGTATGTAGCCATACTATACATCTAAAGAAAGGGCCGTTCGCATTGACTCCATGATCCCAACTGCAGTCGAATGATGATGATGATGATGATGATGATGATGATGATGATGATGAAGAAAAGGTTGAGAACCACTGACTTAAGCCAACGTTTATTATCGCTCAGGTAGATGTATTATTGAGCCGTTAAATCCTCAGCTATAAATTCAGCTAATAATCTAGTAAACTTATAATTTTTTTTATTAACTTCTTCAAGTATCGGAAGTGCGGGAGTATATGCCGACTCAGCCTGATGAGGAATTAACGCTAACGAGTTTGGAAATTCCTTAGGACAGATAGACATTTTCCAAGTGTAGCTTAGATGAGGCACAAGGCCGAAAGTAGGAGACACCCAGTGAGGGTCGAACTCACTACTCAGTCGTAATTGTTCTAGCGAGACAAGCTTGATGACCATTACACCGCCTTGGACAGATATAGGAATTGAGAAGTGCATGCCTTCGTTTAGCAAATACGGGGTTTCAGTGAACATTAATGGAAGGTCAATGAATAAAACAGACATTCAAAGAAGGATGGAGAATACAGCAACCGAAATATGATTAAAAAAAAAAACAGCAAAGACAAGTAAAAAGAAAAGAAAACAAATAAAACGAATGGGACTACTTAAACAGAATGGTCCACTTATTGAAAATAGAGAGATATTTTCGTAAATTATTTTTTAGATTCTTCTCCGGCTATCGTTCCAGATTATGGCCGATAACTGAGGTTTCACTATATTTGTTTCTAAGACCAGACGATACAGTTAGAAGGCTCATATGTCATACTAAAACAATTAGTTTTTTGTTTGGGGCGATATCAACGTCATTGACATTGAAATAAAGTAGTCATGATCTTCACGTGCTTGTTTCAGTTTGATTAATCTTTTGTGGCGTAATAAAGAGATAGTCAGCTTGGTTCCAAAATAATAATAAATTCACTCCCATTTTTGATGATTGGCGCTGTTATCAGAAACATGACCTCATCAATAGAGAGTATTGAAACATAGCGCGCACTGAATTTCAACTTAGAGTTTAAAACTTTTAATCGAAACGAGGAGAATAAAAGTCTCGGCTCCTTACTTTTTTTTATATATATATATATAATAATCTCATTTGTATATACAAAGGAAAGTGTTATCGTGAATTGAATTAAAAAAAAAAAAAAAAGAATGAGAACAAAAACAAAACCAGGATCAGGAAGCATCTGTCTATATCTCTGAGATGAGGTATTATGATTACTTACATTATTTACATTATTCGGACTGTTATCTTCATCTTCATTGCCATATTCACAACGTTTCGGCCCTTGTACGCTCCAGCCTTCTTCAGGTGATTGGAATTTCGTCCACCGGGGTAGATTGTTCTGGTTCCACGTGCCATACCTCAAGGACACATGGCCCAGTGGATAAAGGCGTTGTTTAAATCCAGTAACTAGACTAAAAAAATTGTGAGTTCAATACCAGGTGGTGAACGAAAACTTGGAGAGTTGAGTTAAAGGGAAATAACTGGGACATCCGGAAGAGGCATGGCACGTGGAAATAAAACAGTCTACCCCAGTGGACGAAATAAAGGGTTCGGTTCGAAATTCCAATCACCTGAAGAAGGCCGGAGCGTACAAGGGCCGAAACGTTGTGAATGTGACAATAAAGATGAGGATAATAGTCCAAATAATGTAAATAATGTAATAAAGAATCAAGAAGGCAGAAGATAACAACTGACATTGCATTTCAATTTTTGAAGTTCAAAGTTGATTGTGAAGCAAGAAGCCGGAAGAGAGCTCCGGAAGCCAGATAGCATAGAACTTACTGTTACATTTCTACGTCTACGTCCTGAGTAAGATGATAAACTACGTCCAATAGCAAGGCCTCTGATCAGAAGGTTTTGAGGAGCGTGGAACAACGTCTAAAATGATTTTTTCCGAAAGTAAGCTCAACAAAAATAGGCTTTTAGTTTTCTCTGATTGGTCGAATATTTCACATGTTGATGTTAATTTCTAACCAATAGACACCTTGATTTAAACGGTGTGTGTTGTATTGTGGGATCTTTTTGGCATGTTTGTAATATTGTTATCAGGGATGGATTTACCATTGTGTAAAATAGGCACGTGCTTAGGGCATCAAGTGAATGAGGCACCACAGAAATTGTTATGATATGAGGTTGTTGTACACATCGAAAGAAATAACTCGAACATGATTAACATTTGAATCTGCCAGACGCCATTCCGAATGGGGGAGCCGATTGACACACAGTGAATCTTTATTGTGATTCTGATTGCTTAATAAGGGTTATGGTCTAAGATAATCATGTTTGTTTTTGCTCAATACATCATATCTCCACTCTTGAATAAGTTAGTATTACTATTTAACTTTATGGGATTTAATTTTTTTGTGAACACACGTAGACTACCCTCATGTTTGTTTGGCAATATTCTGGCCGTATGCTCATGTGATTCTGTAATGTGCTGGTTTGTTGATAACTCAACTACCTCTGGTTACAATTCTATTAGAGTCTGGTCGTGACTCATTTGAGAGAGGTTGCTCAGCTGCGATTGATTCTTTCTGGCTGTGTTCCCAGGGCATTGGTGGTGTTCTGGGTTGGGACAGATAATCAGCCTCTCTTGATGATCGTATGTTCCTTCGGTTTCTTTTACATTTATTTTCAGCTGGCGTCTCCATGATGTACGTTCTTGGCTGATGCGTTTTTTGGGGTTTTTTTTTTTTTTGTTTGTTTTTTTTTTACACTACTCACCGAGATTAGAAACTCCATGTTAGCATACTTAACTCGCAGATGTATGGGGATATCATTTTTTTTTTTAATGCTTAGAGCTCCTGTGGGTTTTAATCCAGTCCTTAATGTTATTGAGTTAGAAATTAAAGTCTGGCCAATTTTTAATATGGTATGTATGTGGATATGTAACTGTGTTGGAAATAGAGTTTATTTTCTATAGTTTTACATTCATCAGTAAATATTACTTTTGAAAACTTGTTTTTCCTGTACTTGCTCGTTCAACTTACACGTGTCTCTTTGAATGTTTACGTAAATGTGTCGAGTTTGGTTTGTTTTCACGTGTTCTTTCCACTCGGTTTAATTTCGAAACACCAATATCTTCAAACATTTTCTTGCTATTCAAACAACTTACCCCGTTTTCCTTTTTCCTAACTCTCTTTTTGTGACTGTCTTAAAGAATTTTTCTTCTTGTTCTTGTCATGTGAACTTTTCAAATTCCTTTTTTAATTGTCCTCCGATTTCTACTCAATTATTTTGCAATTTGAAACATTTATTAACACCACTTTATAATCATTTGTTCCTCCTTTAAGTCCAATTTCTCATAGCGAGGCGTTATCCATTGCGCCACATCGCATATCCCACGATTTTTTACTAACTGTATTGTGAAAACATTGACTTGCATAATGAAATCTTACATAGAATATATATATATATATATATATATATATATATATATATATATATATATATCATACAATCGAAACCAACACAAAAGAAAGTTCTACCATTCGTCCCTTCAGCCCCTCAACCTCCGGCGCCTTCCTCTTTGGGTTGAGGCGCCCACTCGGTCTGAACCGAACTCAGGGGTAGCTGGCCGCACGCTCCCTGAGTACCCGTAGATTGTTCGACCGGTCACTGGCCAAGTTCCGCCTGCTGCCCACGTTGTGTTAGTTTTTAGATCCAGTAAGCGGGGTGTTGTCCATACGTTCACGGTCGATTGGGGATGTAGGCATGGCTGTGAGGGCGGGCGGCGGAAAAATTAGAATGTGGCAAACAAGGAAATAATATCTGCAGAAGCTGAACAATAATGGTTAAAATATTGATGTCTTTTATATAAGAAAACAACAACAGTAGAAAGAGTTTACAGAAAGGATAGAAAAGCAATAAAACATAAGAACGGAGGACCACTCCTCTACCAATTATACCAACAGAGAGAGGTTTGTGTGTGTGCATTCATGTGCGTCAACCTCTCTCTGTTACAAGTCCTGGTCTCAAAAAAAAAACTTTGCGCCACATTTTATGATTACGTTTTTTTTTTTTTACGGTATATCAACCTCGATGAGTTATTTAATGCTAACAAGATTTTTATTGCTGGTAATTTCTTCTTTTTTTCAAAAATATATTACTTGCAATAATGTATTGCTAGTAATAATTTCTCCAAAAATGTACTGCTTGTATTAAAACCTATTGTTACACTTTCATAGTGTCTTGACCTCAGTTTGGAGGTTAACTATTTGCCCATAGCTGGGACCCTCACAGGTGCTACCACCTCAGATCAGGGTGGACCTGGGAAGACCAGCAATTAAAAAGTGGTTCTACGCTCCTCAAAACCACCTGATGAGAGTCTTTGCTGTCGGAGGTAGTTTATCGTCACACCCAGGACGCGGATTTGGTTTATCGTCATACCCAGGACGTCTCATTTGGCAGGGGTGGGTCTTACCTCTTTGTCGAGGTGCAATCGGCGTATTCACATTTCAACCCTGACCACTGTAAAATAAAAATGCCCGCAGAAATAATAAATATACGAATACGTATACATGCAATCATTGCAAAGTCTGTCTAAAACGATTATGAACCGACTGATGAGGAAATTAAGAAAGCTATAACGGCTCGGATTGTGGAATCGGAGAGCCGAGTTCAAATTCCAGTCGAATCCATTACATTCACTTACGTGCTAATACCCTTGGGAAAGGTATGAATCCTCTTTTCCTCCCCCATCCCAGCTATGGGTAAATAGCAGGACAGGCCGGGTTCCATAGCCTTGGATGGCAACTGGGCTACCGCAAAAAGACATGGTAACCTACTGCGGGAAAAAAAAATCTGCTTCGTCAGCCATGTATCGAAAGATGCATGATCGCCTAAGCGTGTATCACGCAAGGCACAAAAAAAAAATAAAAAATAAAAATAAAGACATAGGAATAATAAAGTATCACTAGAAAAAGGTTACTTTCTTTTCGAATTCAATGTTTCTCAATTTTATGAAGAGAGTTTGAAATCAGAAACGCATACCCAAAAAGTGTGGTTTCTCGCACATTAATACATGATAGAAACAAAAAGGTAGTCCTTAAGGTCTACACACATACAGAGGTATCTCAATTAGATCCATCATGGTAAAAGCATTAAAGAATATTGTATTAAGTAGGTTCTAATCATTTTAAATAAATTAAGTCATAATAAACCACTTTGGTTTTCGTTCTGGTAAAGGCAGTGACGTAGCTAGAGTGTCTGCCACTCAGGATAGACCTTAAGTTTACCGCACCTACATCTACTCTCCATACCCACGAAAAACAACATATAGTACAGTGTCTCCGTCTTACATATATATATATATTTTCACACACACACACACACACACACACACACATATATATATATATATATGTGTGTGTGTGTGTGTGTGTGTGTGTGTGTGTGTGTGTGTGTGTGTGTGTGTGTGTGTGTGTGTGAAAATATATAGAAAATAGAAAGGAACTGGTTAGGTAAATAATCCCTAATCTAAGTCCCTTAGTATTTTTAGTTATTATTTTTAATAATAGTGCTCGATACAAAAGTAGAGCATAATATATATATATATATATATATATATATATATATATATATAGCTTTCATGTATTAAGATTATTACCTATGGTATTTTAAGTGTTTGATATTCATTAATTAATAATTTTGCTCTGTCTCGGACATAGAGCTCTCCTTTATGCTCTTGGAAATTCCATACGGATTACAATTTATATATATATATATATATATATATATATATATATATAGAGAGAGAGAGAGAGAGAGATAGATAGATAGACTATTAATATGCCGAAAAGACGAAAAATAGAGCAATACTCAAACGAACTTCTGTCAAGGAAAACAACTTAAATTTATATGATAACAACCAAGATGTGTGTCCCAAACAAAGTGTTGATGCGGCATTAAAAGAACACACCCTACGTCCCCTCACATATTTCGCATTGTCAACAATGATAAAACAGCCCTGAATTCATCACGAAATAATGTTTATTGTCCGGCCAAGATGACAATCACTTAAATAAGTATGTCATAGTTTAAGCTACTTGAAATCGAAAAGCTCCTCCTGTGAGTAGTGTCCCGATATTAAAACCACTTTTATTTCAATACAGCCGATATACACTTATACGGCACACTCAAAAGTGCCACCTCCATAAATATATCACCTGGGGCTGACCTCCCCCGCCACCCTAGCTACGCTACTGGGAAAACGATGTAATAATGGCATATATGTCATCAAACAAATCCAGGAAATTGCATACCTCTCCAATAGGAAATTGTATATCTGCTATGTTAGCGTCACAGCAGAATATGACCGCCGCAATAGAGACTTCCTCTTCTCATCGATTAGAAATTGTCTTTCAAGTGCAGAAAGCACTGAATGCATCGATTTAATAGAGGAATTTTATCGGTTCATAAAATCTTACATGTCTGGCGAGAACCCCAATATGGAAATATTTGAAACCTCGTCAGGAGTACAAGGAGAAAATAAGAGCTCTAGTCTATTTGATATTTTCTTAGGCTATATACCCTACGCATTTGCATGACGTCAAAAGATTAATCAACCAAAAAGCTTTCCCTCTCAAGAACAATGTAATGATGATCAGGGACGGTGGGGGGGGCTGTGCTGATGACATAGATATTTATAGTTGAAATGAGAATCGTCTTGAACAAATATCCTCTAGCAAGCGTTTCAAGAAATAGAACTAAAAATAAACTTTCCAAGAACATCAGTCTGGAATTGGAAGAAAAGCAGTGATGGCAAGATATGTAATGATTAAATCCTAATCACTTCATATACCTTGGTGTATAGATCAGATATAACAAATTTAGTATAGGAGATAAAGAAATTGAACATAGAATACGCTGCACTGGGGGTACTTTCATCCAACACCTTAAATTGCTAAAAACCAAACCATTGACCTGAAAAATCGAGTTATGTTCATAAATAGCTTCGTCAAATCGCGTTTTATATGGATATCATGCATAGCACCAAAACCCGTTCAGAAATATCTCTACTATCAGCTGTATACAACCGCTTTCTATGATCAATGCTTAAAAATAGCTTTGCGCGAAAGCAGCCTGTGGATCTTGGCGAAGAACGCCTCTTCAAACCTTGTGAACTGGCGCTACAGAATCACAAACAAAGAACTGTACTAGATAACAGAAATCATATCATTTGAGGACTGCCAACAGCAGCAAAAGCTAAAATGAGTATCACCTGTAACTGGAAGAACAAAGAATGACATAATCAAAATGTTGACATTCCACACTACTTCAAATGAAAGGTTAGGAAGGAAACTCCCATTAGTACTGGAAAGTGCGATAACAGCTATTGAGCTTGAGAAAACTATTTTTCCTAAAAAATTGTTTTAAGGGAAAGATTTGATAGATTTTAACCGACGATAGCACTGATTGATCAGTCAATGAATGCCGGATGTTTCCTTATAAGGAAACGGCTAACATTACCATTACCCCAACGTTTCGTTATCGACTCTAGGAAAAGAAAATATAAAATCTACAAGACCAAAAATGTGAGCAATTTTGACTATATATATATACATATAGTAGTCTTCATTATCATGGACCTGTTGTTCCCCATGACAGTGAGCACATTTTTGTCGCACACATATATATATATTTATATATATATAAATTGTGGATGGTCTAAAGATTGCGTTGAAACAATGGATGTTGATCCATATATATATATATATATATATATATATATATATATAGCATACTATATTTTTATCATATATACATATATGTATGTATATATATATATATATATGTGTGTGTGTGTGTGTGTGTGTGTGTGTGTGTGTGTGTGTGTGTGTGTGTGTGTGTGTGTGTGAGGCAGCAATCTGTCTTTAATGCATCTTTCATTGAAAATTGCTGTGAAGGAAGATTTAATTAACCTTTTATTGAGTTTTTCCAGGAATCTAACATTTTTCCGTTTTTCAGGGGAAATTTGCATACAAATATATATATATATATATATATATATATATATATATATATGAGCACGCGGTCTAGTGTGTGCGTGCACACGTAATTTGTTTGTTTTTTTTACTCATTATTCTGTGTAATGGATTATTTACTATTGACTTTTAAACAATTATTTTAACAACAACAATGACAATGTTAAAATCGAGTACTGCTATCATATGTATGCAGGAGTTGCCCAGTCCTAATTTCCCCGTCTTGATAGAGCTTATAAACGTCTCTGAGTCTTTGTGGGTGATACATTATTTTCCAGCTGTAACCCTTCTCTTGCAGTCGAGATGTAGCAAGCCTCTCATTAGTCTATCGCTACTTCCACTTGCTCAGGCGAACTTCATTCCTTAGTTACGCCAGTTCTAGCCATTACGGCTAGGACCCCCCTCCATACTCGCACATTGTAGCAAACCACCCTCATTCTCTCCTTATTCCATTAGTGAGAAGTAAGTTCCACTCGAACAGCTTCTCCCACGAACAACTTCTCTGTGGAACCGACTCAATCCTAACCCATTCAAGTGTAGTGTTAACCGTTAACTTCCCCACATATCTGCATAAACTGTGTCTCTTACTTTGTAACCCTCTACTTAGAGTGGCTCCCGTGCCTTGTACAGGGTGAACGTCATTGTAAAAAAGGATGAATACCTTGTATACATTGTTTTACGTGCATGTATACATGTATTTATGATTTACATCGCTTATTTAGTAATTTGTTATCGTATACTTACAGTGGGGGTGTTGTATTATCTTCAGGAGGACTGTCAGGCTGAAATCAGTGATAGATTATGGGAAACTGTGTGGTAGATTAAGTAAATATGTTGGTGACACTTGGTGCTGCTGACCATAATCAGCGTGACAATCACGTGACGAAACCAATCAAACACCAAAAACTGAATACAAATCACGGCAGGTGACATTATCGTGAGCGTCGGCGGAAGGAGAGACAATTTTTTTCTCTATTACTTATCTGTGTGTACATGAAGAGACACCGATGAAAACAAAAGTAAAATATCGTCCGGTTCACACTCCTCCCCAGTGTTTTGAACAGATGTAGAGGTTTATCCGTTGTTTACTATTTAGAATTGGGTTTCTGGTCCCTTCTAATCTCAACTCTATACGTCTAACGTCTCCGCCTAAACTAAAATTTATACGACGTTATTTATTTATTTATTTCCTCATCAGGAATAAATAGGTTCGCCTATTACCCGGTTCACACTCCTCCCTGGTCTTTTGAACGGGAATAGATGTTTAAAATTGTATTTCTGGTTCCTCCTAAAGTCTTTTCCTTCTCTTTCACTTCTAGTATCTCCTTACGTCTTAGCGGCATTATCACCTGTCTTGGGGTGAATTGATTGAAAAAATTGTGAAAGGGGATCAATTGTTGTAGAACTGTAATGTGAAAGATCTTAAAGAAAATCTTAGAATATATGCAGTTATTAGCTCAAAGTGGACGTGGGAATAGCTTTAACGGTGCGGAAAGTGGAATATATATATATATATATATATATATATATATATATATATATATATATATATATAAAAAATATTTTAAAAATCATATATATATTTATATATATATATATGTCTGTAATAAAAATGTCGGATTAAAAATAAACCCATTAATTCTTTAGAAGTTGTGATATGTCTCGGAAAGGGATATATTTGAACGAAGTAGCTAAGTAGTTTTGGCTACTATAACCAAGTAGAATACGGTAGCAGTAATCGACTGGTACGCGTCGTAGTCGCAGGTAAGAAGTGTAGATCAATGGCGTAGTCCAATGGGCGTCGTTATAGACTTAGCTCTCAGACTAAGGCTCTGACACGTCCGTCGGTATTTATGACGGACATCAGCCAATCACATTCCAGTGAGGGGGGGAACACAGATGTATGCATATTCCATTATATCAAGTTGCTTTGTTTACGTTTCAGATATAAAACTGAGCGGATATGAGCTTTCGAGGAAAATATCTGAATGAGAGAATGTGCTTTCCTTAAAAGTGAAAATAGACCCTTGCTGGACTGTAATGCTCCTTGTAGCCAAACGGTAAATCGTACCGGATCAAACAGTAGTTTCTCTTACAAACCTGGGTGCAGGTTCTGCCAGAGAGCACATTTTCTTTATTAAGATTTCTCGAATGTGCAGGCCGATATAAGTATTACACAGTAAATAAATAAAATTTTTAAAATGAAGCGTCTATTTTAAATACGAATAATCACTCTAATAACGTTTAAAATAATAAAGATGTCAAACTTAAAATAAATCCATATATTTTAAATATATATATATAATAAATATTATATGTTATATTTGTATATTGTAAATTTTATATATAAATTATTATAATATATAAATATTATATTTTATATATTATATAAAATGTTTAAATATATATATGCAATATATAATATTTGTATATTTCTATAATATTTATACATTATTATTGTGTAATATTTATTATATTGTACAAATATACAAATACTATATATTGCATATATAATTATATGTTATATATTACTGATATTGCATATTCATTTAAATATAATATATAATGGAACTTCAAGGTACGAGTTTAATTCGTTCCATGACCGAGTTCGTAAGTCGAGTTACTTGTATATCAAAGCTATTTTTCTCATTTAAAATAATTAAAATACTATTAATCCGTTCCAATTCCCTCTACTTTTTGATACGTACTTTAAAAGATGACAAATGTATTTTACTATAGTATAAATAAAATAAGTACACGTACGAATGTAGTAGTGTTAAATAGTGCTCCACAAATAAAATGTTTGCTTACCTCTAACATTTAGAGGGCAACGCTGAGTAACCGTAAATTAAACTTGAGTTGAGGTTGAGTGGCAGATGTTGAAGTGTGGGTCTTGTAGGAGACAAATGGCGGAGAATTTTGTTGGCCCATAAAATTTATTGATACTAATTGGTGCAATTTATTTTTTTTTTATTCACTTTATCAATGAACTTAATTACTAAATATTTTCTACAGTTAATTTTTTATTGCCTTTGTCGTTACAAATACTTAATTGCTACAGTTTCTTTATGTTGTTTTTTCACTTAACATAGCGGTAAACTTAAAATTACATACATTATTACTTTTTACTTAACACTTAATCTTTGTCGCTGATTTTTTTCAAGGTCATCAGTGACGTTCGCATTTTCTTCACATTTTTTTTTTTACATACTTTCTTGACTTTGAACTGAAGGTCGTTTTCATAAAAACCTATATATGGTTGTTTGTTCCTTCCCTCCCTTCAGATTTTTTCTAAAATACGTTAGGTAAGTGTCATTACACAACTCCAATGCACGACTAGTTGACACTTTTTCTGGATGTTTTTTTTTTTCTATAAAAGCCACAAAATCCTCCCACATCCCCAAGATTTTCTGCATTTTTTTTTTCCAAAATAATCTTGTCTTGTCACAACTGAAGACTTATTGGGGGACGTATCCTTCCGCCTAAATCATTTCAGCGGAAGTTTTTACGGATTCTTCCGCTGCCTTCTAATCAGAATTCGCTACCTCATCATGCCTTACGACGGAGTGAATGCCAGACCTCTTTCTAAACTTATCAAACCTGCCACGACTGGCTTTAAATGAATCTTGTGAGTCTCAGTCTGTTGAAGTGCCTGGTGTCTGCTTCAACAAGTCATTGTAAATCACTCGTGCCTTCTCACAAGTAATTGCTCCTGTCATGGTATTCCCTGCGAATTGTTTTTTTTTTTTTTTTGTGCATCCACACCAATAGCAGCTTTTCCATCTCTTTGTGAAGCGAAGTCCGAAGCTTTGAAAGAATTGTAACGCCCTTGGCTGGCGTTATAGTTTTCATTGTATCCTTCTGTTTAAGAATAGTGCATATTGTCGAAGTACTACGCTCAAACTCCTTTGCTAAATCAACAACACGTACTCCACGTTCATGTTTTGCAATGACTTCGCGTTTCATTTCAAGTGAAATCACTCACTTCTTCATAGCAATGTCCAATGAATTTAGTTTCTTAAGGGGTCATAGTTGAGTTACAACAAAGAAATTTAGCAAAATAACTTCACAAATCAAAACATGAACTAAACACAACGCAGATTACAACGCGTCACGACTGTACTCGACGAGATAAACAATGAAACTAAGCCACGTGGGTCTCATTCTTGGCGCGAGATTGCTTGTCTTCGTATAGTTTGGTAGATGGTTGAGCTGCGGGCGATTTTCAGATTCAAAGCTAGCGAGCCCGACTCGTACCTCGGAGCAAACTCGTAACTTGAAGCAAAAAATTGTAATTTTTTACGCTCGTAACTTGGAACACTCAAAAGTTGGGTCAATCGTATGTCGAGGTTCACCGATTATTTAACTATTATTTATTTAGATATTATATATTACCAAGAGATAGTAAAAGATTTTGTAATCTTTTTAAGACAACGTAGCAACGAAATTAAGGCACCATCATTATCAGTGGTAGTGATATTATTAGCAGCAGGACACACAAATACAGTAGAGTTTTCTGTGTGTTCGAAAACCACTTCTCTATCTTTGAAAACCAACAAAACAACGAAGGTACTAAAAAGTGATTACGGCTTTTATGTACGATTGTTGTTGGGTCTGATTATTTATTTACATGTTATGTACTTGTACATTTTGTGATATTAAAATTAACCGTATGCTCTTTTTAAGATATGCATTTAAAAATTCACGAAATAAAAAGGACAGGAATAGATTACGATGACGAGATTATAGATAATATAGGATCCTATTTTGAAAGTCGGTCTTCGGGAATCCTGGTAACATGACTATTGTGAGACCGGAAACTACCTACACAATAGACTCTTCCAGGCCTATATTAAGTAGGCGACATAGCACTCTAGAGAGTGTTATAGTAATCTCCGCTTACACTATCTCTGTAACCTGTTGTTAATATATCTTTCTTACATCTAATCCGTGTTCCGGGTTTTACTTCTATGGTCCCAACTTTGGCCCCACATCAGTGGCGACGAGGATTCTAGAAACGCACTCACGGCGAAACCTCAATACCTTACCAGTCCCACATCTGGGTCGACGAAGAATTCGAGAAACGCATTCACGACGAAAACCGCAATACTTTGTCAGTCCCACAACAGTGGCGACAGAAAGATTCGAGAATTTCGTTCTCAACATATCAATAGCGACAGTACTCAAAAAATACACAAACCACACGCGTTCCCACAGCAGTGTTGAACGTGAAGTTAAGATGGTATTAATACATTAGCGATTTAAATGCTAAACACCCAACGTCTATATATATTCCAATACCAAACACCATTGACGAACTAGCGATTCGACATCAACGGAATATTAAAGTCTGTCCAAAATACGAGAACGATTTCTACACACCCACACACAGAGAAAAAAAAACAGTGCCGAAGTACTACCATTGTACTCGAAAAAAAATTTTTTTATGTAACTGAGTTGTACTTGGGCATAAAATTATTCTCCCCCCAAATTCACTGAGGTGAGTTTTCTCTTTTTATAACTCTATAAAAAAAAATACATAAGTGTGGTGAAAATTTATACAATTACGTTAAAATTAACGGAACCACGGAAAAGAAAAGCTAAACACATAATTAGTTTAGTTTAACTAATTGTCTGTCCATATTTTTTTTTCTGTAAAAGAAAAAAAAGGAACAAAAATCTCTCAAGATTTTTTTGTGTACCTCCTTTTAGTACACGTGTTTCAAAGCAAAAAAAAAAGCGCTGTCATTTTTAAATATGGAAGATTTTCAAAAAGCAGTTGACCAAATGTTAAAACTAAATTTGGATCAGCAACAAAAAGCAGAAGAAAGACAACAACTATTTTTGGAATTACATAAACAACAAATGGAATTCCAAAAAATTACGCTTCAGAATGCTGAACTACAACAAAAACAACTTAAAGAATTACTTGTAAATGCATTAAAAGGCTCAAACTCTGAAAAAGATATAATATTCTCCCAGAGTACAATCTACAATTCAATGGAAACCTTTGAATACGTACCAGAGGAAGACAAAACGTTCCAGGCTTTTTACAGGCGCTACGAAGATATTTTCAACGTAGACTGTGAATAATGGCCAGTAAAAAGAAGGTACGTCTACTATTGAGAAAACTGGGAACTACAGAACATAGTAGGTTCGTAGACTTCATACTACCCAAGAAAACGACTGACTTGGATTTTTCAGAGACTATTAAGCTCCTATCGGAACTATTCGGGCCTAACAACCTTGTTCCACAAACGTTGGAAATGTCTGAACACAATCAAAGACAACCAGCAATATTTTCTAACGTTTGCAGCATCGGTAAACAAGCTCTGTAGTGATTTTAAACTAGCCGAACTGACTGCCGATGATTTTAAGTGCTTGATTTTCGCACAAGGTCTAGTATCAGCAGAAGACGCCGAAGTCAGACGACGGGTAATGACCAAGCTTGAGAACGAACAAAGATTGACTCTCCAAAAACTGGCAGAGCACTGTCAAAGAGTAATATCTGTAAAGCGTGACTCAAACACTATCGAGGAATCAGGTGTGACTCAGATTAATAAAATCAGAAGTAAGTCTACCTCCTATTCCCCTCAAAAAGACAAAAGGCTAATCTCATGTCCTAAATTACGCAGTAACCAAAACCCAAATAAGTTAAAGAAACCGCCCGGACCATGTTACCATTGTGGTAAATGGCATTGGATGAAATTTTGTCCAGTTAAGAACAAAAAATATTGCAAAAATTGCAATAAAAGTGGGCATACTTTAACTTCGTGCTGGTACGCCAACAGAACGAGAAAACCCAAAAATAAATTTAGGCAAGCTGAATCTGACGATATTGCCGATAGGAATTTAAAGAAAATATGTAACTGTGGATATTTTCAATAAGTCCATTAAATTCCAGCTTGACTCGGGTTCTGATATTTCAACTATTAACTGGCGTACTTGGCGAAAATTGAACAAGCCGACCTTATTAAAAACGGATAAAACAGCAAAATCCGTAACTGGCGAAAAGATTAACATTTTAGGCGAGGTAATTCTTACAGTAACACTAAATGGAGTTACCAAAAAGCTCAAAGCCTACGTATTGAAAACTTCAGTTAACTTATTTGGAACAGATTGGATAGAAAAATTCAATCTTTGGTATTGCCCAATGAGTACATTTTGTCGCAAGATACAAAGTACAACGTCCAATTTGATAAATCTAAAAAAGGAACTCAAACAACAATTTCCCCAGGTTTTTTTTTCTGGCGGCCTTGGGAAATGTACTAAAATGAAAGCTAAGTTCAAGGTGAAGGATGGTGCACAACCGGTATTCAAAAAGAAACGGAATGTCCCTTTCGCTGCACTAGAGCAAATCAATAAAGAGTTAGATCGACTCGAACAAGCATGTATTCTGTCAAAAACAGATTTCAGCGAGTGGGCAACACCTACGGTCTACGTAAAAAAGAAGTCCAATCAAATACGAGTATGCGCAGATTTTTCCACAGGGTTAAACGATGCATTGCAAGATCACCATTATCCTCCCCCAAGCCATGAAGAAATTTTCAATAAACTCAATGGTGGAAATTTTTTTCTAAAATTGACCTCTCGGACGCATGCCTTCAGATAGAGGTGGATGAAGAAAGTTCCAAATTGCTCTGCATAAACACCCATAGAGGGTTGTATAAATACAATAGACTGGTTTTTGGAGTAAAGGTTGCGCCTGCAATTTTCCAGCAGGTCATGGACGCCATGCTGGGCGACCTTGACTACGCAACAGCTTATTTGGATGATATACTGGTTACTAGTAAAACTACGGCAGAGCACTGGAACTATATAAAAAACGTATTCGAAAAGATACAAGAATACGGATTTAAGGTCAAGGAGGAAAAGTGTGACTTTTTCTTACCAGAGATTAAATACTTAGGTCACATTATAAATAAAGATGGTCGTCGGCCGGATCCAGAAAGAGCCAACGCGATCAGAAACATGCCGGCCCCAGATAACATTCAAGAGTTACAAAGCTTCCTCGGACTAGCTAATTTTTACCAAGGGTTCATTAGAACATGCAAAATTTGAGAGGGCCTCTCAACCAATTTTTAAAAAAGGACAAACCATGGTCATGGACTCCGGACTGCCAAGACGCATTCGAGAAGATCAAGAAAACTCTTACTTCAGACCTCTCCCTCACCCATTACGACCCTAGTCTCGACATCATAGTCGCAAGTGATGCAAGCTCGTACAGCATAGGCGCTTGCATATTACATAAACTGCCAGACGGTTCGCGAAAAGTTGTGGCTCACGCATCAAGATCTCTACTTCCAGCTGAGAAACAATATTCCCAAATAGAGAAAGAGGCTCTAGGGTTAATATTCGCTGTGACAAAGTTTCACAGATATCTACATGGTAGACGGTTCATACTGCAGACGGACCATAAAACTCTAATCACAATTTTTGGGTCTAAAAAAGGTCTGCCAGTCTATACTGCAAATAGACAACTTCGTTGGGGTACAATTCTTTTAAACTATAATTTCAAGATAGAGTTCCTAACAACCAAAAATATTTGCCATGCAGACAGTTTATCGCGACTCATTCCAAAAAATACAGAAGTCTTTGAAGACTCCATTATTGCTAATCTAAGGACAAATTGTGAAATCAAAAACATGATCGCGAGTACCATAAGAGAGCTCCCAGTTACTTTGGCCGACATTTAAAGGGAATCTCGAGAGGATGAATTCATTCAATCAATAAAAAGCAAAATGCGCAACAAAGACCCCAAGGTGCCAGAAGTTTTCTCCCTTTGCGATGATGTCCTACTATATAATGACCGCCTAGTGATTCCAAACAGCCTACAAAGAAAAATCCTCAGGGATTTTCACATGGGACATCCAGGGAAGAACCGTACGAAAAGCCTCATGCGCTGCTACGTTTATTGGCCAAGCATGGACAAGGACATAGCAGACATGATAGAAGCATGCAAAGGATGCGCGCTTGCAGCAAAAGCTCCAAACACGACGTGCAAACCATGGCTCAAAACAGATCATCCTTGGCAAAGAATTCATGCGGATTTTGCAGGGCCTATGGACAACATGTACTATCTCATTGTTGTGGATAGCCACTCAAAATGGCCTGAGGTCCTACAATGTAAAAGACCAACCACAAACTGCACGATCGGATATTTACACGAACTATTCGCACGTTTTGGCGTCGTAGATTGTATAGTTACTTATAATGTCACTCAATTCACATCAAGTGAATTTAGAGACTTCTGCAAGTCATATCAGGTGGACCACGTTACAACACCTCAGTACCACCCTAGGTCAAATGGCCAGGCCGAAAGGTTCGTGTACACTTTAAAAAGGGCTTTAAGAAAGGCACTAGGCACACCGACAGATAAAGCATTTCAACAATTTCTGCAGGTGTATCGGATAATCCCTAATCCAAACACACCCATGGGAAGCACGCTTGCAGAAACAATGTTCGCAAGGAAAATAATGTCTGTCTACGACAAACTTATTCCACGGCAAAGAAAATTTAAAAAACCGTATCGCCTCATAGGAAATATTTCCATCCTGGCGATAGTCTTTTTCAAGGCGTACAAGAACAATATGACATTCTGGGAAGTGAGCATCATAAAGCAGAGAATTGGCGAACTGGTATATATGGTCCAAGGACCAAAAAACATACACAAACGCCATTGGAACCAGCTCAGAAAATGCCGTTTGAAGGAATCGGAATCACTACAAAATAACTGTGAAGAGCCGATCGAAGTAATTTTCGATCACTTCGATCTCGACATGCCCCAAGTCTCTCCTGAAGTGCGACGCTCAGGAAGGAAAAGGAAATTTACTCAACCGCTCGACGTAAATCCCAAGAGGAAAAAGTATTAGCAGTTTTATTTTTTCTCTCCTTTTCAAAAAGAAAACTCTTTGGAAGCGGGGTATTGTGAGACCGGAAACTACCCACACAATAGACTCTTCCAGGCCTATATTAAGTAGGCAACATAGCACTCTAGAGAGTGATATAGTACGCTCCGTCTTTTTCCGACTTTTTTGACCGGTCGGTTTGAATTTTCTTTTTTGTGATTTTGTCTTTTTGTTTTTGAAGTGCGACGAACTTGTTTTTGACCCACGAGGATTTGCTGCAAGTGCTTGACGAACTTTATTCGACCCACCAAGTCTTTCTGTTAAGTTTTTATTTAAGTTTTTCTTTTTTCTTTCTTCTTTTTCCATTTCTTTTGTTTGTTTTTTTTTTGTTTTTTTTTTTTTTAATTTGTTTTTGGGCTTCGGCTCACATTTTTTCCTTTTTTTAGTCCGGTAAGACTTTGTCAAACCGGACGACTGCTTTCTTATTTTTTATTTATTTTCTCTAATTTATAAAAAAAAAAAAAAAAGACCAGTTTAGACAAAAGAAAAAGAAGCTTTCTGTTTATTTATTTTTTATTTTTTTTTATTTTCTTAGCAACTTCAGTCGCCTTCTTTCTTCTTTTTATTTTTGACTAGTTTATTTTTTCTTTTAATTCATTTTCTTTAGCGGCATCAGCCGCTAAACTTTATTTTCTATTTTTGTACATTTATTAGTTTTTTCTGGTAAAAAAAAAAGAGAGAAGTTTTCTGGGTTTTTTTTCATTTTCGGCTGCCTTCGGGCGCCATTTTTATTTTTATTTAAGAAAAAGTCTTACCTGTTTATTTTTATTTCAGTCTTTTTGTCATTTAATTTTTGTTTGTTGGTTTATTTTTTTTAATTTCCTGGTTTATCCAGGCTTTTTTTATTTTGTGTTATTTTTTTTCCCCAACTCCTCTCCCTGTGTGGTTAACTATAAAAAGACCCGCTAGTGGTTGTAGCCACAATTTTCCAGCATGGCCGACGAAGGCAGTCGGTCCAAAGTGAAGAAAGACCTCTTTGGGAAGGTGGACAATACCAACCCAAAGGATAATGAAGTGAAAAAGCGGGCTGGTAAAAGCCCAAAAGCTGACCTAAGTACCTCCAGAAAAGGAGAAAGTCCTAAGAATGATGTTGCCCCTAAAGAGGCACCAAGGAAATCGAGCGAGGAGTCGCCCTCTTGTTGGAAGTCCCCTCCGAGTTGTATACTGAACATGGCGGATTTCCTGGACAAGGCGAAAGGTTACGCCCATCTGGTGAATAAAGATGGGTTCGCCGATGATGTCCAGGAACTCGGTATGTTCGCTAAGAGAATGGTGACCGTTTTTGTGGTGGACAAGAAAACCAAAAAGATTTGTCGCTCCACTAAAGACATTGTGATTAAATCACTTTTGTCCCTGGGGATAAAACCCCAAAGAGTTATAAAAGGTAGGGGTTTCTTCATGTGGGACATTCTGCTGCCCACACCAGAAGATTGCCTGGCTATGGCCAAAAAAGAACTGATCACTAAGGATCTAATATTAAGGACCGAGTACGAAGGCCGCAGGCGGACCAGGGTGGCCGTTTTCGAGGTTCCTCCTCAAATTTCGGGAGAGCTTCTGGCTGCATTTTTTATGCAGTACGGCCAGATTTTAGGAGCTCTCTCCGACAATCTGAACGGGGGATGGACTTTTGACAGCATGCTTGATCAAGAGGCCTTCAAGTCCGTCCCCAACTGTTTGGTTTTAGGCGACCGGAAAATGCCGGTCATTGTGACTGGTAGGCGTCCGACTTGCTGGAGGTGTGGAGAGACTGGTCACCTTTCCTCCTCCTGCCCAGGGAAGAAGGCCCCTGGAGCTCCGGTCGTAGGTGACCAAAATCCCCCCTTGGCCGATAAGGATAAATCCGCGGCACCTGTAATGGGTCTAGCTGCGAGGCGGACCGATGGGCAAAGTCCCTCGGTTGGGTCCAAGCCCACATTGCCCCCCGAAACCGACGCCTGCCACTAGTGTGGTTAAGGAGAAGGAGGAGGGGAATGGCACCTCGTGGTTAGGGGCAAGGGAAGAGCCAAACAGCGGTTCCTCCGTCCCAACATGACACCAGGGACATTATCACCTACAGCCCCATTCCCTCTACCAGCTCTGAGGGCGACGCCTCGGCGTCGTACGAAAAAACGGCAACCGAAACTCAAAAACTAAACGAACCGAGTTGGCAAAAAATACTTGACATTAAAAAAGCTGAAAGAGAAGCTGAATCAAAGCGGGGAAAAGGAAAAAAAAAAAAATCGCTGGGGCACCGGCCCCTCTATCCTCTGCCCCGTCTTCCCTTCATCTAAATTCACCAAGCCACCTCCGCCAAAATCTGTGTCGAACTCACCTGCCAAAAAAAAATACATTCATCCAAACCTTCCCCAGTTAGAACACCTTCGGGTTGGACTCCCTCTACCACACCCAATCCTTCTCCAATGTCTACTCCTGCTCAGTCACCTCAGAGAAAAAAGGGCAGAAGCCCCTGAACTCAAATTGCAGCCGACATGAAAAAGAAAAAAATTATCAAACCTCCATATTTCCCAGGGGAAGACGTCTGCCGCGTTTCCCGGGACCAGGCGGAAAGGGTTTTGGACAAACCAGAAATCCAAAGGATTTAAAAATCCTTTGGAATTTTCATAGTATTAACGACAAAGAGGTTGAAAGGCCTGAGAATTTCCCTTCTGCGAAAAGGGTTTTAACAGTTATTAGAACGGGCCGGGAACGCGGGAGATTTGGGGCATGATAGAGGAGGCCCAGTCATCTCTAAAAATGGTGCCCCTGCTGCCTACCTGTTGGATCCTGATTCAGATGGAGCAAGCCAGAAACTTAAAGGGAGGGTCCCAGTTTTTGTTCACCCATCCCTTTATAGAGCTTTTGAAACTTACCTACCCTTCGGACATCGGCGGCTTGTCTCAGGATGATACCGTCGAGAATGAGATGGCGTCTGGTTCCATGGGACAAGCTGTCGGTGTCCTCACCCCAGCCATGTTCTATCCTGAAGGGCAACCCTAATCGGCTTCACGATGGCTCTCTGGTTAGCTAGTTTGAATGCCCGGGGCCTGAGGTCCGAGTCTCGCAGGGCGAGGCTCTCTCGTGACCTTCAGTGCCTCGGGGTGAATATATGTTGTTTGCAAGAGACCCGGTTTTCTTCTCATGATCGTGAGGACATACTGTCTAGGGGGTTCGCCCTTTATTCAGCATGTTTTGATGGTTGTTCGAGGGGTGTCTCTTGGCTGGTTTGCAGGTCTTTGAAGGCTGCATGTACCCTTGTCTTCGCGGATCCGGCGGGCAGGCTTTTTGCGTGCTGGATGTTACCATAAAGGATAAGCATCTTCGTCTCATTGGGGTTTATGCGCCCAATATCCATTCCGAGCGGCCTGCTCTGTTTCGGCAGATCGCGCCGTTCTTGACGACGTCTCGTCGGGTAGTTTTAGCGGGGATTGGAATGCCGTCCTTGACCCCGATATAGATCGGATAGGGCACAAAAAAGGTACTTACAACCCGGATGTGAAACCATTTCGGGACTTTATCGATGGGTTTGATCTTGTCGATAAGTTCCGGAATGAACACCCTCGGGAGGTAGCATGGACTTGGACTACTAGTGGCAGCTCGGCTCCTGGCTCGCTTGCGAGCTACCTGGACCGAGTGTTAGTTAGGAGAGTCGATGTAGGGCTCTTAGGCTGTCCAAGTTTCCATTATATAGTTTATACGGACCATAGGCTTGTCCGGGTCCGTGTAAACTTAGATAAAAACTAAGGTTAAGTTGGCTGGTTACTGGAAATTGAACTGTTCGCTTTTCAGTGATCAGGGTTTCCGGGACCAGCTGCTACTAACAATCCAGAGGGAATTGACGGGAGCGGTTGTGGGAAATGCCTGGTGGGGCAAATTAAAATCTAAGATTCGTTCGTTTGCTGCCGACTTTAGTCGTCGGCTCAATTTAGATAAATTAGCGGCGCAAACGGCTTTAGAAGAAAAAAGTTGATCGGGCCGTGAAATCCCGTGTTAGTGGGGACATAGTCTTAGCTAAGGCAGAGTTGGCCTCCTTGCTTATCAAGAAGGACCAAGCTCTGGTAGTTAGGGCTAGGTTAAAAAAGAATGTCTTCTGAGGCAACGGATATGGCCGCTGAACTGCGTGTAGAGGAAAATCGAAACGCGGCCAGGCGACATATAGCGTGCGTCACATTACCGGATAAGCGGACTGTGACTACAAACGCGGGCATATGTGAGGTCTTTCGAGATTATTTTCAGGAGCTTTTCACCAGGGGCCCGGTCTGAGTTCTGCTCAGTTCGACGCCTATTTAGCTGACTTTCCCTGCCTCTCGGCAGCTGAAGTGGCTAGGTGCGAGGGCCGCATAACAGAGTCGGAAATCTGGGAAGCGCTGAAGCAGGTTGGCCTGGATAAGTCTCCGGGATTAGATGGTCTTCCCTACGAAGTTTACTTGAGGTTGTCGCACGTTTTTGTGCCTTTGCTGGAACTGATGTACAACCACTGGATGAGGCAGGGGTCTTTACCTCAACGCTTCACCAGAGGTGTCATCAAGTTGCTGCGTAAGGACAAGGACGGAGCGGATGGGTTAGGGAACTTTCGCCCTTTAACGATGTTAAACACTGACTTAAAGATTTTGGCGAAGATCTTAGCCAACCGTTTGCAGCTTGTCCTGTCTAGTCTGATTGGCCCTGAACAGACTTGTGCTGTGAAGGGCAGGACTATTCAGGATAACCTTCATATGGTACGCCTGATCTTAGAACAAGTAGACAGTGAAGCCGCGCTGATCAATTTAGATCAGTCCAAGGCCTTCGATAGGGTTGACCATCGATTTCTGGAGGCTGTCCTTTCGGCAGCCGGTTTCGGAGCCGACTTTCGCTCCTGGATCCGACTCTTGTATGCGACCCCCGGTGCGCTGGTGGAAGTGAATGGGGTAAGAGCGAAGCCTTTCGTATTGTCTCGCTCCATTCGTCAAGGTTGTCCTCTATCGCCTCTGCTTTACGTTCTTGCGTTGGAGCCTTTCCTTCGCAAGTTAAAGGCGAATCCGGTCCTACGCGGTATTTCGCTGCCTGGTGCTAACACCTCGGCCAGGTATTCTGCCTATGCTGACGACGTTTCGGTTCTTGTGTCGAGCAGAGCCGAGATTAACGAAGTCAGTAAGCAGATCAGTGGGTATGAGATGGTGACAGGGGCCAAAATCAACCGCGATAAGTCTGTGGGCTTGCGGTTGGGTGCGTGGAAGGGAGTTTCTCTTCCCGGACCTTTCCTCTGGACGGATGGGCCGATCAAGATACTCGGCGTCTGGTTCGGTCCTGATCTCCAGTTGGAAAAGAATTGGTCGGAGGTACAGGGGCGGGCCGAGGCCGCGGCTAGTCTGTGGTCTCGGAGGGGACTTTCCCTGAAGGGAAGGGCGGAAGTTTGTGGTTCCCACATCTATCCGATACTCCTCTACCGTCTTTCTGTGCTTCCACTCCCGTATGCCCGACTAATGTCATTAGTCAAGGCCTTGTTCTCTTTCTTGTGGAGAGGCAAGGCCCACATGGCATCTCGCGAGATCTGTTGCCTTCATCCCTCTGAGGGCGGTCTGGGAATGCCTAGCATTGAGATTCGTCAATATATGCTACGCATTACCTTTCTCGACCGAATGTGTCGCGGTTTGGATGAGGTGGGCACCTTTTGGAAAGAAGATGTCCGTAAACATTTCCCATCCCTGAGAAGTGTGCACTCGTGCGAGGAGGAGGCCGGTCGTACTCCTCGTGGCGAGTGCTCCTTCTATCGTGAATGTCGTCGCAAGCTCCTCTTGCGGTCGTCGGGTGGCCTCTCCGACGCCCAAGCGTTGTCTCGTAAGGCATTATATCGTGTGTTAGTTAGGGGGTCCGTTCAAGATGATCTGATCGACGAGCTCGGTCTTACGAAGCAGGAGGCTCGCTCGGTTTGGCCTTGGGCGCCTGGGTTGAAATGTCTCAATAACGATGAGGCATCACTCACCTGGCTGATGATTCGCGGGGCCCTCTGGGTCGGCAAAAGACTTTGTTCAGCAGGCTTGGAGAAATATCCAAACTGTCGTCGCTGTACTGGGAATGTCGAGACCATTGGTCACGCCTTTTTTCAGTGCAGTGCGGTAGTGCCGTTGTGCAAGTTTGTTGAAGGCCTCATGGTTCGCATGCTGCAGGGAAAGTTTTTTGTCCTGAAGCCAGTTCTGTTTGTAGCAATGTGGTTTCGCAATTGACGAAGGCTGAACACTATGTGTTCTGTTGCTTACTAGGGGTTATGCGAGTCGTGATTTGGACGACGCGACAGAAGGGATTCTATGAAGGCGAGAAGTTCACCTCTTCCCAACTGATCTTGTACTTTAGGCATCAGCTTAAAGTCAAGATTAGGACGGAAAGGCGGCGGCTCCCATCATCAGAATTCGGCAAAAGGTGGGTGAATCTTGCGCGAATGTGTAGAGTGAAAGGGGCTGACCTATAGTGGCATTTAGATGTCGGTTAGGCACAGAATATTGTCCTAACAGGGTTGAACATAGGCAACCCACCCAGATATTAGGTTAGACTAGGTTTTTTGTTTTTGAATATTTAGTTTTTTCCTTTTTTTCCCGTTTAACTTAGCTAGGGTATGTAAGCTCATTGGTCCCTTTTATTTCTGTCCCTATTTTTTTTACTTTTGTTTAATTCCCCATCCCCTCCCTCGTTAGGTGGTTAGTGATGTCGGTTTTCTGGTGGATGCGGGACGCCTTTCGTTTCGGGTGTGTGTTTTCGTATTTGTTGTTGTGTATGATTGAGTGAGTGTTTGTGTGAATGCTTGATGGTCTGAATGTGTAATCATTTTCTTCGTCCCGCATTGATTTCGTCTGGTAAACGGACATTTCTGCCACATTCATAGTTTGTGGGGGGTTTTATTACTAACTCAGTTTTGTTTAGTTTTATTGTAAATAATTAATGCATTTTGTAAATACTCATTTGGGGTTTTTTTTTTTAAAAGTTGTTATTTTAAGACCCTCCCCCCATGAACATTATTTGTATATATGGGGACTAGTTAGGACGTCATAGAGAAACTGAGGTATTATGGTGGACGTAGTAAGAATGGTAGGAGTGAATGTGATGTTTTGGTGATTGGTTTATTGTTGGCATGTTTGGGTCAGTGTCTGTGACTAGCTAAGTTTTAGATTAATGACAGTAGAAGACCGTCATTCCCCAATCCCCCTTTTTGGCCTTGTGCCTCATTTGTTTGTAATTTTTTTACAAAACAATAAATATTGTGATATAGTAAGCTCCGCTTACACTATCTCTGTAACCTGTTGTTAATATATCTTTCTTACATCTAATCCGTGTTTTACTTCTGTGGTCCCAACTTTGGCCCCACATCAATGACCAATCCACCTGAGCTGTCGTTGGATAAGTGTCTCAGTCCTTTTTGAAACTGGTAAGCTGGAGAATATTAACATGCCATGAAAATCCAAGGATGCGTTGAATTCTGTGGAAAGTTTCAAAAGCTCGTACGTGAATCTATATGGAGTCCCGGATTCAGAGATATACAGAAAGTAATGCTAAAACATGGCGGTATTAATCGTGCGGAACTGGGAGCCAATCGCAATAGACGGAGGGAACTACGCCATAAATCCATTAAAATATTTGAAACTAGCCGAACTCAAAACCAGGAATTTCGCCAGCAACAACGTCATGATTTCCTGCTGCGTGAATCATCGCCACCAGGTGTTGGGATTTAGTGTCCAACCTGTGAACAGCAATGTACGTCTCAGTTTGGTCTTCGAGCCATCAACGTCAACATAACGTCATCAACCAGTGATTTCTACAAGTCTCATTCTTTTCAAATGGTAGAACAGGCGTCGTCATCGTTGTCGTCATCAATGGACTTCCTGATATATATATATATATATATATATATATATATATATATATATATATATATATATATATATATATATTCCACTATTATTTTATACTCGTGGAACTCACAAGGGGCTTATTCAATTACTAACTTAAGAATTATGATTCATCTAAAAATTCAACTCGAAAAACTTTAAAATTTTCTCAGTAACTGCTAATTAATATAAAAACATATTTGCACTAAAGGGTAGTGTTTATTGAAGATGTCATGAACTCATAAATATAAAAAAAAACATATTGAGTCTAAAAGGTAGTATTTCTTAAAGGTCTCATGGACTCCTTAATATAAAAAAACACCAATGGATCTAAAGAGTAGTGCTTATTTCTAAATATAAAAATAATACTAAAAATTGTTTGTGCAAAATCAGATTGAAAATCTAAGTTGGAAAAATAATTTTTGTTTCACTGAATTCATTGCTAGGACAGCTGTCGTGCCGTGATAGACATTTTTCCCACCTGAATCTATCTGACATATCTATAAGTCCATGCCTCGAATATTACTGCTACATCTGGTCCGGTGCTCCTGCTGTATATTTAAATATTCTTGATAAAATCCAAAGACGAATCTGCAATATTATTGGTCCTGACCAGGCATCTCGGCCTCAGTCACTTTCCCACCGCCGTAAAGTGTCTTTTCTATAAATGCTTTCATGGTAATTTTTCTAATGAGCTCTTTGCTACAGTATCTACGGTCTATAAATTTAAGCGCAGTACTTGATTAGCAACTAGGTCTCATCAATTTACAGTTGAATTGGCTATATATAACCTTAGGTTCAATGTTAACAGTTTTTTAACTAGCATTACTCGCTTGTAGAACTCTTTTCCGACTTCTTGATTTCCAGTCAAGTTTTTAAAGTGGAGAAGTCGTTGTTTTAGGAAGCGACCTGTGCCAATACATTTTCAACCAGTAATTTGATCAGGTCCGCGGAGACGCGGAGATAAAAAAAAATAGTTAAATATTGTTCTCTTGCTGATAGATTTTATTTTTAAAACTCCTGTGGCAGTGGAGACTCCTAAGGTTATTGGCCCTCGTTCGATGGCGTTCCTTTGTAGGATGGGCGGGATTGTGTCTCGATTAAGGAACGAGCCTCGCGAAACGGAGTGGCTCTTGCAGCGTGTCTCACTGGTGATGGTGCGAGGTAATGCTTTCTCCATCATTGCGGCTGGCAGAGAATAGAATTAAATCCATGTCAATCATTATCTATTGTCTTCCTGGTTGCTCTTCTATTATTTTCGCTCCTTCATAATATCTTCGGTTTTCTAATTCTTTCAATGTGTCTTAGTGGTTTTACTGAATGGCAGGGGTGAATTTCGATTAAAAAATTAAATTAAATTACCAGCCAAAGAATAAAAATTATTATTTGACAATCATGACATTTTAAGCCATTGGTTTTATTCAGGGCCGGATTATGACCCATAGGGGCTCTAAACACTTAAAATATTTTGAGGCCCTCATACCGCCTGCGAGTGAGGTATGCTAGCATGGAGTCCCAGTAAGAAGTGCAAATAAATAAAGGCTACCAACCGAGAACATGCATCGTGGAAACTCTAGCTGGAAATAAATATAGAATGAATCATACGACCATCGAGAGAGTCTGACCATCAGTTCCAACCCAGAACAACACAAACCAATAAATAATTACAATTGTGCAGCCATTGTCAAATGAGCGACGGCCAGATTCTAATAGAACTGTGACCAGAAGTGGGCGTATCATCAACAAACCAGCGTGTTACAGAATCGCATAAAACTATGGCTAGAATAATGTCAAATGAAAATGAAGGTAGTCTACCTCTGTTCACAAAATGAAATTCCGTTAAGTTAATTAATAATACTAACTTATTCAAAAGAGGAGATGTATTGTATTGATTAAATACAATACTCATTATCTTCCTTAACTCATTCCCTTATTAACCAATCATAATGTCAATAAAGATTCGCTGCAGGTCAGTTGCTCACCCCCTTCATAATGGCGCCCTGTTGATTCAAATGTTAATCATGTTCGACTTATTTCTTTAGATGTGTACAACGACATCATATCATTACAATTTCTGTGGTGTCCCCCCATCCCTTGATGCCTAAGCACGTACTTATATTGCTTAATGGTTAATCCAGCCCTAGTTTTATTGATTCACATTAACATCGTTGGGATATGCTACTCACAAGCCCAAAGCTTTTTTTTTTTAATTCATAGTTGTTATTCTCCTAGACTGGTTACCAAGCAAGGATAAAGAGTCCAGTTTGTCGCTCTATTAACGCTCTACTGGAGGGAGAAGAGATGGATTCATACGTTTTCAAGTGTATTCGTGCGAAGTTACAGTGGTTCCATTTTCTTCAATGACTGCTGCGATACGCGCACGTCTGTTGCGCAAGTGTAGAGTCCATTATAAAAGAAAAATTTCCAATTTTGATTCAAGGAAGTTTACGAAGAAAATTTCATTGCCTTGAACTTGTCAGAAAACTTAAGAAAAACAAAGGGTGTTGCATAGAACGAAACATGCGATAGTTTGAAGTCTAGAAACTAAACCACACTCAGAACTTCCTGTCTCAGTTCAGATCTGACACACCTTGCCTGGTGCTTCTGCTACTTATTTAGAGATCCTTGATAAAATCCAAAGAAGCAGCAGCAATGTTATCGGTCCTGATCTGGCATCTCAGCTTCAGTCACTTCCCCACCACCGTAACGTAGCTTCATTGCGCATTTTCTATAAATATTTTTGTGGTAATTGTTCTGATGAACTTTCCTTTTTGGTACCTAGACTTTAAAAATTTAAACGCAGTACTAGATTGGCAGGAGGCACGGTGGAGTAATGGATATCGGATTGAGGAATCAGAGAGCCGAGTTCGAATTCCAGTTGAATCCATTGCATTCACTTACGTGCTAATACCTTTGGAAAAGGTATGAATCCTCTTCTTCTCCTCCCAGATATGCGTAAATAGCAGTAGAGACTGGGTTCTATAGCCTTGGATGGCAACTGGTCTACCGCAGAAAGAAATGGCAACCTACTACGAGAAAAAAATCTGCCTCGCCATTCATGTATCGAAAGATACATGATCGCCTAAGCGTGTATAACGCATGGCACATAACTGACTGACTAGATAGGCAGTAAGGTCTCATTATTTTACAGTTGAAATGGCGAGATGTAACCGTAAGTTCTCTGCTAACAGTTTCTTCTATCGTATTTCTCACTTGTGGAGCAATCTTCCAGTCAACTTTAATGTTTTCAAAAATTTAAATGCAATGTCAGTCGTTATCGTTGTCTTCTTAATTTCTGTTCTGTTATTGTTCCCTCTCCTTCATGTCTTTTTTTCTTTTCTTTTTTTCATATTCTTTCAGGCTTAGTAACCTTTTGCGTCTTAGTCGCTTTATTGCCTTGCTTGGAGCGAAAAATTAAAAAAAAATAAACATATTGTTTGTTGTGTCATATTTACAACATGAGCATGTAACTCATTAACGTCATTGCCCAAAAAAGAGATTTTTCTCTTTTAGTACATCATTCAAATGAATTAATCAATAACAATTTTTCTGCCAGTTCGCATGTCTGCGTTTTATTTTCCTGCAAAAGTTCCACTAATTCATCAGTATTCATTTTCTAATGCTGTTCACAGCGTTCTTTGCCCTTCAGCTCAAACATCCATATTTAACATTTGCAAACCATCCCAACCACGTGCTCGCGCCTACTACATTATTGCGATAAACTTTCACGGATCTGTTGCCTATTCTCCTGTTGTGGTATCAAAAGTGCATTTTGTGTTCAGTTATGATTTTCCATAAAATCAATCAAAATTATCGATTTTTCCCCGAAAACATTATTTAAATGGTATGAACACGCAAGTAATAACAGATATTCATCAACTTCAAAGTTACTCTTAAGTGTTCAAAAAGTAACACTGGAAATTTTTGTATCACTCAGATAGTGAAAGTGATTCATCAAAAAATACATTAAAATGACCTGAAAACGTTTTTTTTAATATCAGGTCCTTTCAGACATGGGCGATTATGGATCTCTACAGATCCTTCTGAAAGACTATGACTTTTAGGAAAGATAGCGAGCTAGTTTCCCGTTACCTTTTCCACTATTTGAAATTCAAAATAGCCCTTTTCTTAGACTGACTACTACTGTAGCGTTGCAACTCAGACCAAACACCAGGCTCGTTTTCATGGTGCAGCTCCTTCTAGTCAAACGCTTGTGGCTTAATACATAGAAAATAACTCTTTCGCCAGATTGTTACCAAAGACATAAAACCATAAGACGAAACTGTAGCAGTCAGCAAATTTTTACTCGGTTGTAACCATCTGCTGTAGACGGGCGACGCAGAGTGAGGCGAGGTCAGGGACCGAGCGGTCTAACAGATGTCTGCCTTCTTTTTCGCGTAGCGATCGAGCGGTCTCTGTTTTAGGCTGTTAGGGACCACCGTCTTATAGATAATCCGCCTTCTTTGTCCTGTCAGCTTTCGTCTAAAAAAAAGTTATTCATCAAGTCCACCTACTCAACTGACCTCCTTTGCCAGGGTCGTTTGACATGCTTTTGTGAGGTCCACTTAACTCAGCTGACCTCATAGTCGTAAAAACGATTTCTTTAATATCCTCCAGGTGTATTCTTTAAAAAAATATCAGCTGACAGCTGATATCGCTACGTCATCCTAATCTCGACAGCCCAATCTATCCTGCAACCATTGAGTTTCAAATAAACGGGGAAGGATGAGTATGAATTTTTTTTTTTTTTTTTTTTTTTGAGAAAAATCAACCCGGGACATATTCCAACTACCTCTTATATTAAATATTCAGGACATATTCAGGAAATCCCCCCCTTTAATTTTGGCTGCGAGTATTCTAGAACAAAGTGTTTATTTACTGATTTTTTTAAATACAAAATAACAAATTCCATCTACTTCTTTTATTCCAACCACCCAGTCTATTTAAAACGTGTATTTAACCCCTAACTCTGAAAAAAAAAAGTTAGATGGATACTCCTTCCTAAGAGTATCAGTGCTAAATTTGAACTCGGCTCGCTGATTTCCAATTTCCGCGCCTATAACAATTAACGTACCCGCACCCATGCTTTACGACTAGCATTACTCGCCTAGCTAAAGATCCCCGGCAATACCTGTTCTTCGATAGGGGTCTAAAGTTAATCCCTGGTGCCTGAGGAGTCCCTTATCGGATGTGCCGAAAGGGATTGAGCAAATTTGTCTCTAGTACCATGTACACGCGTGATTATCACTTTAAACCAGATTTTGTGCCACAGACCGTTCGAGGACGCGTGTGGATAAATATTTAACTTTTAGTAATTAATGTAACAAAATGGCGTCAAAATCGGTGAGGAGATGGTGGCAGAATTACTACTACAAGGCTTGTGTCCCGTTTAATCAGCAAGCCTCCGTTAACGATGTCCATGAAAGAAGCTACTGAGGTGTGTGTTAGGAACCACTTCCTTATTTGCTTTAGCGCTGGAAGAGTGTCTCGAGCAAGTATGTCGTTATAAAAATAAAGAAAAACGCAAGACGAACTGAACGGAACTTTCGAAACAACCGCCCCCACCATAATTCATAATTGATACAAACTCCGCAAGCGGCAATTGTTTCGCCTTTTGTTTAGTATCTGATGTCGCTCATATTGCTCATGGTCTCGCAGGCCAGCAATAAAATAATCTTTACTTGCCTACTTACCGCCTTTGTTGATGTGTAATAAGAAGCAGGTTAAATATACAACCCAACATTCTTAGCGTTTGCAAATTGCACCTTACCGACAGGATGTTCTCAGCCCGCCGAAGAGACAAGTAGGCTATACTGGGTCTTTGCACTTCGGCTTACATCTTCCTTTAGTTGTTGTTATTGTTGTTGTTTTGTTTTACACACCAAGTAACTTTCCACTTGAATCGGATCCTTTGTATCACGTTTTTTTTTTTCACATGTTGCCTCCTTAACCTAACTTGGGGGAAGATGAAATTACAGAAGGGAAAACTAACACGCTATGTGTAGCGTGAGTTTCATTTCTGTTTTTTTTGTTTGTTTTTTTTTTGCTTTAAAAATAGCTAAGATCAGATAGTTAAATCTCTAAAGAATTAATGGATTTGTTTCTGTCTTTTTTTTTTTTCTCCAAGGAACACATTTTTTATCAAGTTTTCTCGAGAACGCAGGTCGGTAGACGCACGGCCGGTGCGTACTACTCCCAACCTCCACCAACCGGTCGGGAGGAAAGGGTGCAGTCGTGATTAGGGAGGTGAGGCGGACAGTGCTTTAGGATCTTCATTATCTTATCGACATTTGCTTTTTTGCCACTTACATTTATATACGCTATAAATTAAACTAAGCACAACTGATTATTAAACGATGACAAATTTTTCGCAGATTTTGACGTCATTCTGAAGTCTTTTTTTTTTTTTTTTTTTTTTGAGGTGGTGGATTCAAATCCGTGAATTTATTTTGCTCATGCCACATTTCGAAAAAAACACTATACAAAATTCACTATTTTTTATCGATAATGTTGAATGAGTTAAAATTAGTCAACTTTTTAACAAGACAAATCTCAAGTTGATTTTAAAAATGGCCGCAAATCATTTTTGATCTATTTAACATTAAAAGATCTACTATGACATGTCTCTAATTTGTATTTAGATACATTGTATTTATTTTCAATTTTTCTAGTTGAATTGTTCACCTATATTGCATATGATCCATTATTGTATATAATTAGGTTACAAAAAACGTATCTTATATGAATAATACCTTATGAAATTTAAGATTTAGTAGAGTGAGGGTCTCGTATCATAAATCGGAGGTGGGGGGCACGTGACCTTTGCACCGGCCCTGGTCAATTCAGCGGAACATACCCAACTGGTTATGGTCAGGCAATTGAAAAGTAAATATGTGATACTGAACAGGATATTTGCTATAATCGCTTAATTAAAACCTTCAATCAAGATCAGAAATCAGGAGAACTAGGCCGGATATAGCAATGTAGCAGCAGGTCATTATTATTATTAGTAGTAGTAGTAGTAGTAGTATCAGTATTACTGCCTTTGATTTTTTTATTGTATACTCATTTCCTTCCGGTTCCAACCTGAGATCTAGGGTCAAAAATGGCGTCATGACATTTTCCACCGAACTTTTTTTTATAAAACAAAATAGAAAAAATAGACAACATAATATCACATACATTTTACATAGAAAAATCTCCTCGTAATGCGTGAGCTGTACATGTAAGTACAATGTTTTTGTATTTCTTTAAGGCATGCACTACCAGAAATCCTTTCTATGAATCTCTCGGAAACATTTCCAATCAATCCGAGGGCTCCAACTACAACTGGAATTATTGATGTCCTCATGGACCACATTTTTAAGATTCCCACTTCAAGATCTTCAAAGATACATTAGAATCTGCATGGTCGGCCATGTCAATAAGAAAGCACATTATGTTTTTTTTTTGCGGGGGGGGGTCTTTGATCACGATGTCAGGGTGATTCGCTTTGATTGTTCTGTCTGTGTGTATTATAAAGTGGTGATCATACCAGTTACTTGCAGTTTTCTTGCCATGAAAGTTGCAAATTTTCTAGTACCGATATTGGTCACTCTATCATGACGAGTTCTATATTTAGTGAATGCTAACACTGTGCAACCCGATACTAGATGGTCAATTGTTTCTGAATATTTATCACAAAATCTACATTTGGGGTCAACACAATTTTCAGTATGTATGCTTCGTATTATTTTTATTTGTGGTATCATCTTGCCAGAGAGTAGTTTTAAGTGCCTAATTACCAAGTCCCCTTCGAGGTCTATGAGTAAAAAGAGCACTATAGGAGAATTATCTATGCACATTTGAGACGTTTCGTTTAGATGGAGAGGTTTTTGCTGATGATATGAGCAGTTCCACACGAATCTTTTGTAACTTTGAAATGCTGATTCGTCCAGGAATTTTACTCACAAATTATTATTATTATTATTATTATTAATGCATCACGATTATGTTGTCGTGTAGATCAAGGGTTTTCAAACTGTGGTCCGCGGACCACAGGGGGTTCGCAAGGACAAGATAGGGGGGTCTGTGGACAGCAAAAACTTTTTTTTATGGGTGACGTGCAACTTATAAGCGCTTATAAGTAACTTATAGGCCGATCATGAAATAGATTCAATAAACTATTTCATAGATTTGATATACTAATATAATTTGTATCTTAAATTGATAAAGATAATGGATTCTATTCATGCAGAGAAGGAACCAAAGGATTTGAATTTTGGATCTATTTTAAGATTTCCGACTTTCTCATTGGCTGTTAGGCGTCACGTGTGCAAATCTTCAAACGGGAGACATTTTGCGAGCAGAAGGCTGTTGGACGAGTAAGCAAGTAAGCTCTGAATTTTTATGTTATATTCAGCAAATATTTATGTATAAATTTCGTAAGCGCTTATAAGGGGGTCCATAAGGTAAAGCCTGAAATATAAAGAGGTCCGCAAGTCAAAAAGTTTGAAAACCCCTGGTGTAGATAACTTAAGTACTAGGGAAGATACTGATTGTCAAGTCACAAAAAGAACCTCAGATACATTATTTTTCGAAGTATGCTTGCTGAAGCCAGTAAGGTAGACATTTGTAGACTATTTACTTTGCTTTTATATTGTAGTCAAGAGGTAAGGACACGTCAGTTATTTAGCATTCATTTTCAGTCTTATTAAGGGCGAATGCATCTGGTCTTCGTTGTTCTACAACCCAATCTGTTTGAAAATCACAGTCCCAGACAATCTTTGACTTGTCTTCTCTTTACATAACTCTCAATGGTACTTAATCATACCATTCCTTGGGCATATTATAGCCATAATTCTGCACATGAGCCAGTGAAAGTTAAGGCAAACACGGTCATGTCGTCTTTTGTACTCTCTGTGCCAACATTTTAGTCACCGATTAGATGTTCGGCATTCATTTGTTTCTCTTCGCAAAGCATACACATTTGGTCATCTGTAGTGAGTTACACTTTGCTGGCTATGGCTTTCGTAAGTAAGGCTTGTTCCTGCGCAGACATGGTTACAATTCCAGTCCCTCTTTTCAACTCCTGGAAGGTTTCAATTCTTCACTTACTCTTTCACATTGTCCATGCAACTGCATGTTCAATAGTTAGTCACATTTCTCTCACACCTTTCTCGCCTCAAATTCATCTTTTTCCTTCCACTTCACCTTTATCAATACCCATTTACGCTGCTGCATATTGCAACAGTTCTTCTTCGCTGTTCACCAGGTAGTGTGACAGAGACCGTCGTTCACCTTTGACACATCAAAATTTATCATTCCTTGCTCTCCATCAGATCTTTCTATTTAAAGTCTGTTAATGTTAGATTTTGTCTACAGTGCACCATGCATGGTAGGCATCTTACGGGTCTTCCTATCAAATTCCGCAGTTGTGAGCTCTTCCCAGTTTAAAATTTCAGTACTGTATCTAACTACAATCAATGCCCATGTGTTGATTGTGGCAATCAGGTTCCGAGTGTGAAGTTTCAAATTGAGTACTAGTTTGAGCTTCTTCAGATATGTATACCCAGCCCGTATCCTTCATATCTCTATGTAATATGTCATCATGTTCCAGAATGCCAACGTATTTGTATTTCCGTCCAGGGTTTCTGTTGTATCTCTACGCTCTACCTAGGATCAAATTATTATTCCCCAGACCTCTCTCTAGGATATGTGTAGTATCTATCTACTCTGCCTCGGATGAATGCGTAGCCCTTCAGTCCTCTGCTTACAATCAGTGTAGTATCTGTGCGGCCTGTCTAGGATTTATGTAGTATCTGTGCGTTCTGCTTAGGATCAAAGTATTGCTTCCCTGCTCTCTGGATAGGATTTGCAAGTTAAATATAACATATTGTTTAAGTGACAGAATGCTAGTGAAATGCTTACTCCCAGGTCAATCATTTAAATCAGGGCATGATTCACTGGTTAGGAATAGAGTAGTGATTTTCCAAGTGTAGCTCAGATGTGACACAAGGCCGAAAGTATGGGGTACCCAGTGAGGATTAGGAATAGAGTAATACAGGATAGAAAGTCACAAGTATAATTTTTATATGATTTAATTATTTGTTCTGTGACTGTACAGCAAATTTATCATTACAACTGATTCTTTCAAGTTGCTTGATATTATTATTGCACCGTTGGGCTTCCGTTAATGTCGAAAAATATTTATAAAATCTTTTCTATCATTTGCAAAAAAAAAAAAGCGGCAACACTTTTTTCACATTTTTGTGGTTTAATTGTGAAATTAATCATTGATTTACTAACATTAAAAATCACGTTAATAATTATTTCATGAGTGTCACTCATCCGACTGTAGTCGTTATGGCGATTTCCTATGCTTACATGTGGCACAAGGTTGAAAGTATGAGGCATCCAGTTAGGATCGAACTCACTATTCAGTCGTAATTGATCTAGCTTGTCTTTTACACCACGTCTGAGGTGCCCGGTGATTTTCTAAGCGTAGCTTAGATGTAGCACGAAGTCGGAAGTATTTGGGTATCCATTGAGAATCGAACTCATTACGCAGTCATAACCTGATCCAGCGAGACAAGTTTGCTCACCATTACACCAGGTCGAAGTTTCCCTGCAGTCGCTATGACTATCACGAGCTTTATGGAAATTTATGTTACAAATATTAGTACTGTAAGATAGAAGTATTTTCGTTACGATCAGTCTCGTATGAATTTTGTGGTGAGGATGTTAAACAAAATTTATTGAATAATTTCCTCTTTACGTTTTTTGCTAATGCTACTATGAATAACTTATATTTTTCTATTTCAAATTATAAGAATATAGTATGGAACTTTCCCTCTATGCCCGTTCCAACTAAAGAACACATTTGAAATGTATACTATGAGATTCATAAAGGTGTTGACGCAAGTGTGGCAGCAAAATCACTCAGTGCTCTTATGGTGTCGATGTTTTGATTGAAAGAATTTGGTTTTCCCGTTTCAAAACTGGGAATTATAGTCTAGAGGATGATCCAAGTGAGTTTTTTTTTTTTGTTTTTTTTTTAAAGGCAATTCACCCCAAGCAAAGCGGGAGTGCCACTAGCACGCAAGGGGTTGCAGAGGATTGAGGACAAAAGTAAAGAGGCATATTTGGGGAAAGGATACAGAGAAGGGCGGGGAACAAACTCAGGGTGTCAGATGTCCAGGGACATTACACTTGAATATTTGAAGATTATAGTCATCGGGGAAACAAGTAAGGGGAAGGGAGTTCCACAGACGGGAAGTGCGGAAGAAGAAGCTGTTTGAGAAGAAGAGACGGTTACATTTAACCGTTTTGACAGTGAAAGGGTGGGATCGAGATGCCAGCCGGGTAGCTCGTTTAAATTCATGTAGTCCGGGAACCAGCGAAAGTAGTTCGTCGAAACAGTTGCCGCGAAAATACTTGTAGAAGAGACAGAGGGAGGCCACGGCAAGTCTGTAGGATAGCGATTGTACACTAGATGCCAGGTCAGGACCTATCATCTTGCATATTCGTCTCTGGATTTTGTCAAGGACCTCGAGACGTACTGTGGGAGCACCAGACCATATATGGCAGCAATATTCCATACAAGGACTGATGATTGATATATAGATTTGAAGGATGGACTCAGACGAGAAAAAACTTTCTGGCACAACACAGAGAACCAACTTTCCTTGCGGTAGATGAAGCTGTTGATTCAATGTATTTAATCCACCTCATGTCAGTGAACAACGTGAGACCATGCAGGGGTTTGCCCCAAAGAACTCGATTCAGATGACTTGAAACTGCTATTACAGCTGCCAATGCGGCTAGGGAACTCGGTGAAAGATTTAATTGAAAACGATTGGAAAGCTTTCAGTGGTTGGAAAATGGATCCCCGCACGATAAGTTTCCAGAGAATCGCTAACAACGTGTCGATTGTTGTGATCTATTGCTTATACGACTACTTGCTCTTTTTGGCCAGGCTTGTTACTGATGATTCGAAATATTCATGGAATATCGAAGGAATTGTCATATCCGGTCGACACTCCCACATTATTTTGTTGAGGGAGAGAAGAGTGTTATCCGGTAAAGGACAATTTTGGTAGTTGCTGGAGAGCATTGAAAAGAACAGTTTTGTGACCGCTGAAAAGCGTGGTCCTGAAAAGGATATTTAATGCATATCTTTGCTGCTGGCGAGAATGGCAGAAGCGTTGTAAGTCCTACTAGATACGACGACGATGGAGAAGTGGAAATAATGATGACTGACTGGCTGGTTAGCTAGCTGGAACAGCTGCTGATGACTGGCTAGCAAGTTAGCTGAAACTGCTATTGATGTCTGGCTAGCTTGCTGCAACTGCTGCTAATGGCGGTCTGTCTGGCGGTCTGTCTGGCTGGCTGGACTGATGATGATGGCTAGAGCCGTGGAGCCGACTGTCAGATACTGCTGCTGGAAGGAACAGATACTACAACTTGGTCCTCGTCATTTTGACCGCGGAACCCCTCACGGGATGCGATACAAGGTCAGGCTTAACACGGGGAACTAGAGCGAATACACTCAGTCCAAGTACAAAAAAAAGCCCAAGCCTCCTTAACCGTCGGTTGCGCTGCCCTCGGTGGCAACCCCCAATCCCCCTCTATACTGCAATGAGAGAGTGCAATTTCGGGCAGCTGTTCCCAATAGCCGGGCACCTAAAAGTATTATTTTCCACAGTTGTATTTTTTCTCTGCGGACAGAGCCACAACTGAGTCGCACTCTGCCTGAAGACAGTGACGCAACTGAGAGATGATAAGCATCCCCCGGCAAGGACGCCTGTCTTGAATTACTCTGAGGCCTCTTTATTTCCTGAATCCGTTTTACAACAACGCTGGATAAGCTTTTTTCCTCCGGTTCTTTTTAAAAAATGTGGGAGCGTCGACAGAATACGACAGAATAATCCATTATGAACTGTTAAACTGTTGTATAAGAGTAAGTGTCGTTGCCGATACTGGTTTGAAACTAAATCGCCAGTGAGTAACACGGGTGATTCCATTATTAAGTAGATCACGTGATCATAAAGGAAGTGAATAAAAAGGAAGTAGCGTGATGAATATACAATCACTGTTCACTCTTTTTGTCTATCTACTATTGCTATACGTTCACTCTCTCTACTCTACTACTATACGGATTACAAGTTTCTTTTGATCATTAGACTATTTGGCGATTACTACTTGAACAAGTATTACTAGTGCGGATATTATTGGAAAGCGTTACTACTAGTACCGGCGTCTACGAAGTCTCGAATATAACGAGCATTTTGGGAAGTGATAAGGAGCTTGACATAGCAAAAGTGGCAAGCGAAGCCGTTCGACATCACAAAATAGACAATAATCAAACATTCAACGCTGATCAATACTGCCAACAAATTTGTCATTTGAAAGCAACTTTGGACAAAAAAAACGTCCATCTTTCGTCAAGAGAGAAGAGGTAAACTTCCATCATCACTGCACAATTGACTAAAGATCTCTTAGAAGAGCTCAGTTGGGAAAATTTACGTCTTCCTCCATAATCTCCCAATTAGGTTTTTGTTTAGGGCTTTGTAGAACCATTTTCATGACCAGAAGTTAATATCAAGTGAAGATGTTGAACATGAGTTTGTCCCGTATTTTACATCAAAACCTAAATAACTTTAGGAATGTGGCATATATAGACTTATTGAAAGACAGAATGAGGTTCTAGAAGGCAATGAAAGTTATGTTGATGATTAAATATTTCTATTTGTAATATGCACAATAAATTCAGAAAAAAACGTCCGCTCCAACTTCATTCATTGTATTTCACTGTTTGTGAAAAAAAGTTGAAAAATCTATATGAATTAAGATTTGATATAAAATGAACAAATTAAACTCTTAAATTCTAGTGGACACATTATTAGAAAATATTCAATTTCAAACAAAATAAGAAACCTATTTTATTAGAAATTTTTAATAGGATACAATTTTTTTATTTAGTTAATGACTGCTTAAATGTTTTTTAATTAACTTATAATTTATGGAGAAAAATAATACTTACACAGCATTTAAAAATCTTATATTAAATTATTCATCTGCAAGGTTTCAGATTTTAGGCATATATAGTTATTAATTTATTAGAAAATTTATACTCTTCAAGTAACACACTTTAAATAGAGCGTAATATATTTCTGTTAAATATTCGGGCGTATTCTTATATTTAGTGCAAGATCCAGGTGTTATGCATGATTAAGAGATCACGTATAATGATGTCAATCCGAGTGAAAGTAAGTCTGAGTCGAGGAGGCGCCATTAAGAAATCTTTCTTTGTCTGGTCCATTTTCGATTGAACTTCAAAAGAAGAAACTTCACTCAAAAAACTTGTAAAACCCCTAAATAATTCTGAGATAGAAAACTTTGCAATTTACTTTATCTTCTTTTTTTTTCTTTTCTTTTTTTTTTTTTTTTTTTTTTGTGGAGTTGCTAAATATTTTGACAAGGTCAAATCTTTATCCACTTCGGCAACATCTTTGATCTCAAACGCTTGTGGAGCGATGACAAGAATAAACAGCAAGATATTCAAACACCAAATGACAAAAAGATGTTTTTTTGAGTCAGAGGATTCACACATCCTTCCGGTTAATAAATTAATCCTTTGAAAATAAATATTTAACATTTTTCAACCAACGAGTAGCGTTCTTGCCGACAATAATAATAATAAAACATGTTTCGTGACCTTTTTGAAGAGTATATAAGCAAATATTCTAGACCAGACAAGCCAGTAAGGAGATATGGACGGCAATATACGGCATCAGGTCACGACGCGCACGACTTAAAAGAAATTCCCTTGCTCATTCATCCGTCTTCCTTACGTTACACTTACACTTTCCTCCCTCACTTTCTCAAAATCTGCAATGTTATTGGCCCTAATCTGGCATCTTGGCTTCAGTCCCTTTCCTCTCCGCCGTAACGTGGCTTCCCCGTGCCTTTTCTCTAAATACTTTCATGGTAATAGTTCTGATGAATTATGGTATCTAGATTTTGTGAATTGAAGGGCAGTACTAGATTGGCAGAAAGGTCTCATCATTTTGCAGTTGAAATGGCTAGATGTAACCGCAAGTTGTATGCTAACAGTTTCTTCTGTCGCACTTCTCGCTTGTTGTACTCTCTTCCGGCTTCCCCCTTTCCATTCTACTTTGATCTTCAAAAATTAAAGTGCAATGTCAATCTTTATCTTCTGTCTTCTTTTGTCATTGTCTTCTCGCCTTAATAGTATTTTTTTCTTATATTCTCTAACACTCATTAACCTCTTGCTTCCTAGTGGCTTTATTACATTGCAAAATGATTTAAAAATGTCATTCCTTGCCTTTGAACGTCTATTGAGATTCAAGTTCACCCTTGACCTCAAATGTAACATATATACGATCCATAGCTAAAGATGCTTGGAGAATGGTCGGTTTCTTCTGCTGCTTCAGAAAGTACTTAACATGATCTAATTGTTACAAGGGATCAGCTCAAAAATATTGTATTACTGCCATATCTGAGCTGGTGATGTTCAATCCTGTCTTTCCAGCCTCGACAGGGTTCAAAAGCGTTTACGCGGCCTTGAATTATTTTAAAGCACTCAACCCCTTTCTTGCAGATGCACTGTTGATATCCCATCTCTACTGTGTCGCTATTTCCGTAGCAAATGTTCAGGCAACCCAAATTCTTTAGTTTCGCCAGTTTAGACACGCCATGCCACGTACACATAGTCGAATCATCCCCATTCCCCTTTTATTCTATTTTTAAAAAGGAAGTTCCATTTAGACGGCTTCCTTCCAAGAACCGCTACTTTGTTGAACAAACTCCCGAGTAGATGTTTCCACGATCACTAGAATCTAAATCTCTTCAAGTCTAACGTTATTTATCTTACATATCCTCTTAATCTGCTAGTACTTCCTTCTTTTACGCCCATACAATTTCATCCTTGAGTGCCTCTTGGACCTTGTACTATGTGAAAATTTATTAAAACGAAAGAAAGTCATAACTTTAATGGGCAAGATAGAGTTGTTTCAGAAATATTTTTTTTTAAAAAAAAAAGGACTGCAGACAGTATAGCAAGCTTTCTCTGTCAGAGACAAAAATAAAATACTCAACCAAAACAAACCACTTTACGTGTTTCTATCAGATCTAATCGATAGATTTGCCCTTTATTTTCGATCTACGCTACTCAGGAGGATGTGCACATAGTGGTACTGATTTTTGGAATCGGCTTGTCGAGTTCAAATACCAGCGGGGGTTCATTGCATTCACTTTCGCACAAATATCCTTGGGAACCCTCTATTCTATTTACACAACCTCGTAAAAATCCACATGCTACACAAACCACAGTAGCAACACCTAGGGTGGTGAGGCTGTGATAATATGTCCTACAGAGAAGTTTAATAGCACTAACGAGGAAGGAAAGAATAACGATTTGAGAGTTGCGGTAAGAAAAAAACAAAAAACGACAGCAATAAGCCGATAGAAATTCTGCCACGTTTGGAATAGATTTTTTAAACGAGTTAATGTCACACTTACGAAACATATTTAGTAGAGCGTTACGTAATGTTATTTTTAATTCCTGGCCTCTGATTCATTCATATGTCCTTGGCTTGTCACTGCAGTGGAATGTATCTTCTTTGCTCGCCAGTCAGGATGAACGAGATAACAACGTTTGGATATTGTCATAGGAGAATTACAATTTTACTGATAGTCATAAAACGAGGCATGTCAACTACACAAATTTGTTCGAGTAAGCTCTTCGTCATGAAATTTCAGCTATGTCATTGATAAAAACACACTTGTATTCATATGTAAAAAGATGTAGGAGCCTTTTTAATGTTTACTCACAAAATTTGTTCAATATCCAAAACAGAATCAATTCACTTACGCTCAAATACCATTGGGAAAGGATTGAATCCATCTCTTCTCCTTCCAGCTATGGATTAAATAGCAGAACAGACTGGATCCTATAGCCTTGGCTGAGAAAGAAATGGCAACGTACTGCGGGAAAATCTTTTACCTCGTCAGTCATAATCGAAAGAGTCATAATCGCCCATGGTGTATCACGTATAACATTTAACTAACTGACTGTTTTGGAAAACGTATTGAAATTGGTGCATAGTGTAGCAAAGATGCTTGTGAATAATAAGCACAAAATATCTTCTATATACTTATGCATATGGGAATGTTTTTCTTGATATAACTAGAACATGTAACATTATCAACTACATTCTTAAACTGGCAGGAACCTCGACACAATAATTACAAATGTTGTTTATTATATAGGAATAATTGTATTTGGCAGAAGTGCCCAAATAATTAAATCAACTCAGAAGTACAGGCTTGGTATTCGTGGAATAAATTTTCAATAGCCAAAACACAATTCTTAAAAAGTGCTCAATACCAAGTAGAGCTAATAATATTTATTCAAATGTGTAGCATATACATGTTATCAGATCACTACAAAAGTTGCAATTTTGTTTCAACACAGCTAGCGTCTTATCATGTGACGATCACTTGATAAGACACCAGCAGTGTTGAAACAAAATTGCAACATTTGTAGTGATCTTATAATATGTATATGTTATAAATTTGAATATATATACGTGTGTGTGTGTGTATTGAAAACGTCTGACTTTTTATACCTATTAATTTCAATGATCATCTTATCGAAATTATGAATAATCCTGCGCAAACAAGGAGGAAATCCCGTCAAGAATTGCCCAAAGTTCATTTCAGAAGAAAACATTAAAGAAAATATATGTCGTTTTTTCACAAGATAAAAGAGAATAGGAAAACTGTATTATTAGTCGACGCGTTTCGTCCAATGTGAACTTTTCAAGGCAAAAACGAAATGAATTTATTAAAACAATGTAACTATTAACAACAAAACAAAATGTCCTTAGCAACTAGAAGAATTTAGAAAACGCTATTGTATTCATGTTGTCAACTGAAAATTACGTCATTTATTATCACGTGTGGAAATATTGGTTTTATTGTTGTTTTGACGGATCCAACCATTTTCTTTTGATTTCTTGATACATTTGGGAGAGTTGTAATTCTGGCCGTAGACTAATATGTGGATAATATTCAATGCCGGATCTCTCGAGGATTTTCCTTCTGAGTGAGTTATTTTCATATATATTCATAAAAACAAATGCACACACGTCCACTATCCAGAACAACCTATCCCATCTAAATAATTTTAAAATAATCATAAATACTTCCAAAACCATTATAGATATACTCAGATCCTCAAGCACTAATAGCAATAATAATCCTGAAGCAGGCATTTATAAAATAAATTGCCAAAACTGTTTCTCCCAATATATTGTAGAAACAAGCAGAAATTTAAAAAAAAAACGCATCTCTGAGCACAAAAGAGACCTCACAAAAAGCAACTAATGATAAATTATACATAGAAATAAATTCAACCACAATTTTGATTTTAAAAATGCGACACTCATAAAAAAAGAAAATTTTCCTTAATTTCATTTATATAGAATATTAGTGCTTTCTACCAGAATTTTTCCTAAGTGTTCTTATAGATTGTGGGTAGATAGATGTTTTTATTGTACTTTGCTCTGATAAGTGACACGCGAGGCGTATACTCAAGGAGGTGGTAGTATATCCGATATCGGCAATTGATTTATGACAAGAAACAGTCTTGTCATGGGTTGTGAAATTTATGTAATATATATATATATATATATATATATAGAGAGAGAGAGAGAGAGAGATAGATAGCGAGAGAAAGAGACAGATGGAGAGACATGGGTGCTTTACTGTAGAGATTTCTTTTTACACGTGTTTGTAAAAGAGCTACATATTCTTTAATAATATCTTTATATGTTCAATCTTATGCAAATTCTTAAAATTCTTGTTTAAAGGCAGAATTCCATACAAATATTTGAATTCAGTAGATCAAAGTTTACAGTAAAAAAATAATGTCGAATAAAATCCATTACTTAAATTGTTGTGTTCATATATCGTAATCTTCTTTATCATGGACATACTCAATGACATTGAGCACATTTTGTCACACCGGTGAACCATTTCTGCTGTTTTGGATTTTTTTTTTATTATTATCATTAATTGTTATATTTACGTCTATTTTGATCTTGCCCGGATATTTTACCCGGGGAGATTGGTTGGTGTGGGCATGATATGTACGCACTGGCTACACTCATCTCATCTTGGACTTTCCTGGAAGTATAAAAGTTCCTATGAAACTACTAGTCGTGGTTGGTCACTGGCTGCGTGAAATCTGATTTAATGTATATATATATATATATATATATATATATATATATATATATATATATATATTCAAAAAAATGTTATAGCATCACTGCAAAATAGCCAGTTCGTTTTTACACTTCTGGTGTTTTATCAAGTGATGGTGTTCAACACCATCACTTGATAAAACACTAGAAGTGTTTGCTTTACTCTGTATTGAGCACTCTTTTAAGAATAGTATTTTTGGTTTTTGGAATTTATTCCGTCTACACCAATCCTATACTTGATATATATATATATATATATATATATATATATATATATATATAATACGTACCTATGTGTGGGCATAAAGAGTAAAACAGATAGAGCATTGTAGAGAGACAAAAAAGAATGCGACAGAGAGAGGGATTGGAGGCAGATAAAGGTAGTTATTTTTAGTGAGGAGTTAAACTGTTTCGTACCCTAACGATCTGTCGAGGACGAATTCTCCCCTGGACTGAAAGTGATGCTTTTGAAATTAAAATCTTTCTTTAATACTCATAATCGTTTTGTAATATTATAAAAATAGATGATGTTCTAATCAGAAATCCTGTTAAATCCAGGCTGCGTTGACCGTCCATGAGGGGAAACGGGAAGGGAGTGCGACATAGAAAGTAACAAAGAGTGGGATTGGAGTTGGCGGGGGGCATCTTAGATAGCGCCAGTTGTTTGTCGTGAGGTGTTAAATCATGTTTTGTGACCAAACAATGTTGAGAGAATATTCGTCATTGACCTAAAAGAACCTTTTGAAATTAAAAGCGATGTATTCTGAGGGCGCTTTGCCATGTCGTTGTCTGCACTCCCTTTGTGCTGACTGATTACAACCACTGACAGTGTGTTGCACACTTTCGGTAGCTTTCCTACACAGCCTGTAGCAGGTATGTCAGCTGTTCTATCAATAGAGTACTTGATGGAATTTATCATTATTATTGTTTTATTTCTTTTAGTTTCTGGTATATACTCATTTCTTTCCGCGTCCCGACCAGAGACCTAATGTCAGAAATGGCATCATGACATTTTCCACTGAACAGTTTTGAAAAAAAAATATCGCAAATATTGCATATAGATAAAGACTTTCGTAAGATGTGGGCTGTACTTAGTACAATATTTTGTATTTCTTTAAGGCATGAGATTCCTTCAATGAGTCTATTGGAATCTTTTCCAATCAATCCGAGGGCTCCAACTACAACTGGAATTGTTAATGTCCTCTGTTAAGGGGTCCATTACTATTACGTCAATACATTTATTTGCTATATTTCATTCCTGCGTTTGTCATTCATTTGAGACCGGATTTCATCCCAGAATCCACAACATCGTTATGTGCCACATTTTGGAGATTTCGATTTCAAGGTCTTTGTATTTTGATAGCTTTTTTTAAATATCTTCAAAGATACATTGCGGTCCGCAGGGACTGCCATGTCAATAAGGAGACACATTTTGTCTCTGCGGTCTCTAATCACGATGTCAGGGCGATTAGCTTTTACTGCCTGTGTGTATTGAAAAGTCCCATAAAATTATTACAGGTCCTATCTCTGTTGTCGTTATTATTATTATTATTATTATTATTATTATTATTATTATTGAGTATGATTGCCGCTAAGGTACAAACATAGGGAGCCCAATGTATCCCTATATATCTATTATGTAGTGACGTGCAGAAGTTTGGTGATGTTTGCTGATGCCCGGGTCAACTCCTTGATTTTATGCGCCAAAGACTCCAGTGTGTGGGGGTGGGGGCTATAGGGCCTAGTACTGTGAAATGTGAGAAAGAAAGACATTTTAAATATGTCAAAACAGAAAGGAAATAAACACTTTATTCAAATTTAACTCTTGATTGGGTTACCTCCCAATATGGATGGCCGGGGCCCTCACGCCCTCCGGTCCCCCCTTCTGCACGCTACTGCCATTATGATACTCAGTCTGATAAGGGTATGCCAGGCACATGCTTCACATGTACCTGACACACTGGTGACAAATTTTGATAAAAACGACAGTGAGAAATAAATTCAGGTCGGGTCCGCTGGATTGAAGATGTTCTCAACTCTCTAGACGTGACTCACAAGTTGTCTTGGCTGACTCATCTTTTAAACTTAACAAAACAATCCTCTTGGTACTATTATTACTCCTGCTCAGATGCACAGTACGTCAGCCCCTTAAAGACATGCCTAAGTGGATAACGTCAGGTAAGTGACAAAGCAACCTGTGGCATTGCACGTGACATTTAGTGTACTCCGTCTTAAAACATGTATATGTTAACACCTCCATGATCAATAGTATCAGGAAATTTATTATTATTATTATTATTATTATTATTATTAAATTGAATTAACAAGGAATGTCTGTTCACCCTTTGACATACCAAACGGCTTCAAAGAAATTCTTTGCCCATTGTATTTAACAAAACATGCTTAAACAGAGGATTGTAGTCTAAATTTACCGTTTAATAAATATACATATATATTATATATTTATATATATAGAAAAAGTTTCAAATTAAAAAAATAATAATGTTTTTTATGAAAGTATTTATTTATTTATATATATATTTGATATTTCAGATTGACCTCAATCTTTCTTCAGAAATAACTGTTTGTTACAAATAAATTAAAATTACTATATATATATATATGTGTGTGTGTGTGTGTGTAAAGACCGGAGGTCACAACAGCCTCGACGTTATGATAACAACAGCAAAGATGAGGACAGTCGTCCGAATGTAAATAGTGTAAAAAGGAAATTAAATTATTGGCAAGATAAGAACAAGAAAAATAAATCTTGCTTTAAGAATGTCACAGAACAAAGATTCTTAAAAAAGGTTAAAAGAGTAAAAAATTAGATTGATCAGTAAGAAAATATGTGAAGAAGCTGGTGTTGTGAATATAACCAGATGAAAAGATGCTGAATATTAAGAATATTACCAAAAGACATGAAAGCAACTTCTGGGTGACAAATTATTCTCCACCCTCCAACCTCTCTCTCAAGCGGGATGTGGCAAACCTCTGCCCTGGCATCTTATTTCCACAACCTCGTTGTCCAGGCTACTCAATGATTTCTTCTGTCCCTCTTGCCTTCAATATCACTTCTGAGTGACAAATTCTCCATGCCCACTTTCCTCATTATCTACCTCATAAATTTCAACTGTCAATTTCTGATCTTAAGTACAAGTGTGTTTTTTTTTTACCCTATTTTCCTTAAAAAGTGTTTGTACACATATTCCGTTCATGGTATTCTCAGCATCCTTCTGTAGAACCACGTTTCACTCGTCTTCAAGTCTCCTTTCAATGAGGAAATTGTCTAGTATTCCCATAGAAGAGGATTTATATTACATAGCAATTTAGCATTCTTTTCTTTGTTTATCTTCATTTATATACCATGTCCCTCCAGGACGTGGATGATCATGACTCTCCACAACTTCCTATCCTTCGTAGCTCTAAGTAATGTTTGTACTTCTACTATCCCTCTTTGTCCCTTTTCTGTCATTCATTTACAAAAGATCCCTTTACCACACAAGCATTCAATATGTCCTGTGAGTGTCAAATTTGCCAAGCCATCTTTCCTCATTATGTATCCCAGAAAATTCAACTCTCTTTCTAATTTTAAGTATAAGAGTTCATTTAGTTTCCAATTTTCTCAAAACTTCCTTGTTGCTTACATATTCCATCCACGGTATTCTCAGTATCCTTCTGTAGAACCACATCTCTGTTGCGTCAAGTCTCCTCTTCACATGTGAGGAAATTAGCCAGTATTCACTACCATATAGGAGGATGTTATATGGCATTTCCGCACTATTTTGTGTTTCTAGCGACATTTTCATATTGGCATATATGTAATAAATATACACAGGCATGCAATCAAAAGGCTGATAATGGCTAGTCACCGTGAGTATAAATACAACAGCCTCATTATGAAGTCATTGAACCAACTTTTGGCAGTGATATTTAAAATGAGTGTATTTATTTAGTTGTAGGAAGATACGTTTCGATATAATGACATTACTAAGAAACAAACTCGGCTAAAATAATCCCTGCCTCTTTAAACACGACATTTATACTTTCTTAGACATTATAATGTTATAACTAGCTTCGATTCAAATGGACGGATTCGAAAAATGTATTTGCAGCAGTGAACATAAATTACTAATAAAATGTTATTATCTTGAGTATTTGGCTGAAGACGTAACCTGAAGGATTTAAGGAAGACATTTTTCGTATTATTGATTTATAGGACTAAGTTTATACTTATTTGATCGCTTTATTTGTTCAATAGTATATCAACTCGTTATGGGTCATTTAATGCCAAAAATTAATTTTCTTGAAAGCTTTGAAGTAATAAAAACATGATATGTTATTGTGCTTTCATAGCTGAATACATGGTAGATGATACTCTGCTTTTTTTGCATATACATGTTCGTGTGGACATAATTGCTAGAAGCGGTGATATGTATGTTTTATGTTGTAGTTTTGTTGAAGTCATATTTTGAAACACAGTTTGATTTCTTTAAGAAATTGTAGGATATTATATGGATTAATGGATTAGGATATTATATGGATTAGTGCCATGAAAGATTTTTTCATGTTGATTGCTGTATTGTTGGTAATTTTACTATAAATACTATTGTTGATGTTTTGTCTATTTTTCATATAAAAATGCATTACTGGTATTTTAGTATAAAAATGTATTTTTATACTTTCATAGGATGTTGTTTTTGTTTGGACAGTTTGGAATATTACCAAGAGCTCATAGATAGGACCTTAACAGCTGTTACTACCCCGGGTCAGGGTGTACCTGGGAACAACAGCAATTAAGAAGTGGTTTCACGCTCATGTCAAAACTCTCGATACGAGGCTTTGCTGCCGGATGTAGTATGTTTATAATAGCATCGGTATATTTGTATTTACTCACTCCTCCCCCACGAGGTCAGGTTGTGATGCAAAGTCGGTTTAATGTGGGGTGCCCGAGCGCGTACACCCGGGCTAGGAACAAGAATTGCCCGCAGCCCCCGTAACCGTTTGTTGCGCTGGCCTCGCTGCGAGCACCGATCCCTCTTTCTGGTGCATTGAGAGGGCGCGTCCTCGGGCAGCTGTTCCCCAGGGCCGGCACCTCTCAGTATAATTTTCTTCAGTTGTGACTCTGTCCTTCGACGGAGACGCCCCTGAGCGTACTCTGCCCAAAGACAGAGACGCAATTGAGAGATGATAAATAGGGTGTTACAAACTACTCGAGAGTAAACTTGTCGGTTATTCCTACAATTATTAACCATGTCTGGTCAAGTAACTGAGTGACTCCGACAATCAGACGTGGGTTCTCACCATGGTCGATTTGTCAGGGTGCGACACCTTTAGAAATTGCGTGAATGAAAAATTGGGTAGATGGAGTTGAGAGGTTGTCGGTGATTGTGTCTCCATGACCGAGGTTTTGGTCGCACTGGATTGTTCAAACTGTTGATCACGCCAGACGCTACGCTCTCTTAGAGAAATCGTAGCTAATTTCTGCTCAGCATAGTTGCAGTATAAATTTCTAGTGGGCACTATGGGTGCTGAATAAATACAAATGTGCTTGAGCATTCATCTGCAACTAATTCTAGATAATGCTCGGAAACGTATCTATATGTAGATACAGGTATACGTATGTAAGCACACATTCCTACTCACAAACATATAAGGAAAGTATTCATCTAGGTATCTTTCCATACATACATATAGATACACATGCACAGATGTTAGAAAAATACTTACATATCGATAAATACACAAAAACATATATACACCTGCACATAACTTTATACACATACGCACATATTGTGACACATACATAAAATCAAGTTGATAGCACGATTCTCTAAAGGTTGCCTCATGGATAAAGTGAAACGGAAGTGACGTCACTCATATTGTCTTATTCAAGGTGGAATCGGTCTGTTATTTGCGTCTTCGTTTAAATGCCTTCACCATATTTCCCGCCCTTTTCTTAAGTTCAACCTTTTCTCACCGTTTATCGGTATCATAAACATGTGTTCTATTTCACTTCTTTGGCTATAAATATTTAGCCTTCCACAATAAAATCATTGTGCCACTTCCCAAGACATAAGAAAAAGTAATGCTTGAACACATATTCCCGCTGGCTCACGTTCAAGCATCGAAATTTTGCTTTCTTTCTATTGGATTGTCATAAATAATTTCCGTTTTTGTACTTTTACATGCAAGTGCTAACGTAATTATTAAATTATTTCCTTAAGTACCGCAAATCATTGATATGATATTTATTTGGTACGTCACGCTTATCATTTTCAAAAACTTTTCTACATGGCATGAATATTATTAGACTTCTACAAAAAAATATTCCCGCCGAAATTCGTATTCTTTATTCTGATCTATGCTCTTTGTTGACATTTTGGGGGTTGTGATAAAAAGCAACAAAAATTCAATCCTACCATATATACGACATCACCTTCGTGATCGGCCTTTGATATGATTAGAGGTTATAAAATCCGTTTATTTCACAGACTTTTTGCCTTCTACATAGTTGTAAAGTATCCACTTTTATCATATAAGTAGCAAATCGGACACGGAAAGGTTCAGTAAATTATTTTTTTTTTTTGTTTTTTCTTTTTACTTATATGGAAGTCACACACCAAAGTGACTAACATAGATGATATTCTTGTAATAGTCATTAAGAAGTGTGTTCCCGAATTGGCTTCTGTTCTCTCTAAACTGTATAATAAATGCCTCGCCGCCTCCTGCTTTCCATCCTACTGTAAGTCATTACCTGTTGTTCCAGTTTTTAAGAACACGGGTAAACCGTTCGACGCTTCCAACTATCGGTCTTCTACCTGTTTTAGAGAAACTCCTAGCTGAATTGGTTCATCATCTCTCATCGTAGGTCATTTTTCTGACAAGCAATATGGATTTCGTTTCTCCAGGTTAACTGCTGATGTACTGGAGATAATTGCGGAAAGAGTCTGTCTAAATAAAAACGGTGAAGCCCGGGCTGTGGCATTGGACATCTCGAAAGCCTTTGATCGGGTGTGACATACAGGTCTTCTTCACAGGCTGAAAAATTACGATGTCTCAGGACACAGTTTTGAAATGATCCAGTCTTTTCAACGAAATCGTGAAATAAAGCTTATCCTGAACAGTCACTCGTTTATATTCTTTCGTACTAACGCGAGTGTACCCCAGGGCTCCATCTTTGGTCCTACCCTTTTTTAATTTTCGTTAATGACCCGCCCGATGACATCAGCTCTCAACTTGGTATCTACGCTAAATACAGAACTATTTACTTCTGCTTCGATAGTAAGGCTGATAAGTCCGACAAGGTCAAAATGGCAGCTGATGTTCAAAACGACCTCAAGTTCATCGTTAACTGGGACAAAAGGTGGCTTGTTAATTTTAACGCCTCCAAAACTAAACTTCCCTCCATTAATCATCTGAAAGACCCCTTTGCCTTCCATGATCATAGCTGATGCTAACCTCCAGAAAAGTGACTCGTTGCACCTTCTTGGGATAACGTTTTCAACTGACACGAAGTGGAAAGATTATATTGAATCTATTGCTCGCTCAGCTGCTAAGAAAGTTGGTTCATTGTGTCGTGCGAAACAATCTTTCTCTCCAAAATCTATCTTACATATCTATATGTCTACCATTCGTCCATGCTTAGAATATTGCTGCCACATATGATCCGGTGCCCCTGCTATTTACCTTGAGCTTCTTGATAAGATTCAAAGATGAATCAGCAATATTATCGGTCCTGATCAGGCGGCTCGTCTTTAGTCATTTTCCCACTGTCGTAAGGTTGCCTCTCTGTGTCTTCTTTCCATAAATATTTTCATGGTAATTGTTCACATGAACTGTTCGCTATGGTACCTATACTTTTTTAATTTAAGCGTAGTACTAGACTGGCGTAGAGATCTCATCAATTTACAGTTCAGCTGGCTAGATGTAACCGTAAATTCTATGTTAACAGTTTCTTTTCTCGCATTTCTCGCTTATGGAACATCCTTCCGGCTCCATGCTTTCCAGGCAAATCTGCAAAAATTCAAATACAATGTTAATCGCTATTTAATGTCCTCCTGATTACTCTTTACTCTTCCCGCTCATTATTAATGTTTCTGCTCCTAATTCTTCCACACCTTGTAACCACTTGTGTCTTATTGGCCTTACTGCGTTGATTAGGGTGAATCCGATTAAAAAAAAAGTCAAGAATGTCCAAATAATTTTCAATTCTTGATTTGTTTATTCTAAGTTATGTTGAATATCACCGATGACGTATAACGTTAATTACTTTCGAATAATGGCTACTTTTGGTCACTGTCAACCTCAACAATTCTACCGACATTAAACCTTCGTTCAACGAGAAATCTCCAGCCCGAAACTCTGCAAAACATTTCTGACACGTTCAGTCAGTCACAATAACTTCTCCATAAACTGCAAAAATCATTTGTCTTTGTGTGCGTGTGTGCGACAGAGAGAAGGGGAGAGAAAGAAAGATAGAGTGAGAGAGAGAGAGCTGCATACTTATATTTATTTAAAATATGAAAATATATCCCGAAAATAGTGCTTATTTTCTTCTATTTATATTGTTAAAGCTAATAAAGAAAAATACACCAATTTTGACAATTTTAATGCACGCTAAGATGAACTTCTTAAATGAAGCTCGTTCAAGTTAAACGTTCCTAATGCCATCTAACGATGAAAAAGAACGAACTTTTTAAGCCAGCCAAATAATTATGATTATCCTCTTTTTATTTTTACCTATTTCTACATCCCTCAAGCAAAATCCTGGTACTTTTCTGAATTTTTTTGGTAAAAAAGTTTCATTATTTCAGACTTACTATTTACTCTGCTCACACGATATATCTACTGTTTAGCAGATGTTTGAACTTTATCAATGACAACTAATTTTTTTTTAGACTTATATGTTCTGTCTGAAATTCGAAACCAAGTGTTCCAAGGAGTGTAGTCCTGGGTATGACGCTAAACCATATCCGACAGCAAAGTTTCTAATCAGGAGATTGGAAGTTTTGAAAAGCATGAAACCACCTCTTAACTGCTGTTGTTCCCGGGTCCACCCTCAGCCGGGGTGGTACCACCTGTTAGGATCCCAGCTATGAGGCAAATAGTGAGCCCCCTTTCAAAAAACAAAACACTATGAAAGAATAAAAATATATTTTTTATAGTAAAAATACCAACAATATATTTTTATATAAAACAAAATGACCAACAATACATGTTTATATTAAAATATCAAAAATATATTTTATCTGTAGTTGGTGTAGTGGACCGTGGTTTTTTTACGCGTTGTGATATGAACACGTGTGATCTCCTGAAATAAAGTCCACTACAAACATGGCGAACTTAAGATGTGTCCACCCAAAAGAAATGCAAAAGAAAACAACCAAGAACCGATATATATATATGTACAAACAGGTATATGTTTTAAACAACAAAAAGGATTTACAAAAGACAAAAACATTAACGTGTGTGTGTGTGTGTGTGCATGAACGTAGAGTTCGTGTTTCGAAGTATGTTCGTACGTACGCGCGTGCGTGTGTGTGTGAGTGTGTGCGCGCGTTCGCGCGTGCGCATAATGTTCATGGCGTCTTACCACAAGTGGGAAACGTGAATCTCCACGAGAGATCACATTTTTCAAGTGTGTCCACTGAAAAGTGAAGAGAGAGAGAGAGATAGAACGAAGTATTCTCAAGTATTTATAGTTTAGAGATAGCGTCCCCTAGGAACAGTTTAGACAATTAGGAAATTAAGGAGGAGTTAACTCCGACAAAGGCATACAACTGCGTTCAAAAGATATTTAGTTAAAGCAATAAAATTGTGTTCAAAATATTTAGATTTCGGAATTAAATAACCCAGAGAGGTTGATATGTTACTAAACAAAATCAACCAACAACCAAAATGAGAGAACTCTTTCTAGGACATTAATCCATATAATATCCTACAATTTCTTAAAGAAATCAAACTGTATTCCAAAAGCTTCAACAAAACTACAACATAAAACGCACATATCGCCGCCTCTAGTAATTATGTTCACGCAAACTTGTAGGCAAAAAAGATGAGTATTATCTACCATGTATTCAACTGTGAAAGCAGAATAAAATACATCCTATTTTTATTACTCAAAGCTCCCAAGAAAATTAAATTTAGGCATTAAATGACACATAAAGAATTGATATATAGCTAATCAAACAAATTAATCATATAAGTATAAACTTAGTCCTATAAATTAATAATACGAAGAAAATCTTGCTTAAATCCTTCAGATCACGTCATCAGGACAATAAAAAACTCAGGACAATAACAGTTTATCGATAATTTATTTTCACTGCTGCAAATACATTTTTCGAATCCGCCATTTGAATCGAAGCTAGTTATAACATTATAGTGCCTGGGAAAGCATAAATAAAGAGGCAGAGATTATTTTAGCCGAGTTTGTTTCTTAATTATGTCATTATATCGAAACGTATCTTCCTACAACTAAATAAATACACTATTAAAAAATTTAGATATCACTGCCAAACGTTGGTTCAGGTAGAATGACTTCATAATGAGGTTGTTGTATTTATACGCACAGTGACTAGTCATTATTGCGTCAGCCTTGAGATTAGATGCTTTTGTTTATTTAGTACATATATGAAAATGCCGTAAGAAACACAGAAAAGAGTGCAGAACTGCCATATAACATCAGTCTTCCTATATGGTAGTTAATACTGGCCAAATTAAATTTCGGCATTAAATGACCCATAAGATGTTGATATGCCGTTAAAAAAATCAAATCAATCAATAAATTCCAGAAAAACTATGTATATAAAATAGGATATAGAATCCCAACAAAGTTTTAAAGCATTATGACAAATATCCTATTATATACACATATCCACTTTCTTTCGTTTTACATCTGATGAAGCCTAGAAAGGCGAAACGCGTAATCAAATCTAGTTTCAATGAAACAGTTTTCCATTTGTCATATTTCTTCAAAACTTTGTCGGGATTCTATATCCTGTTTCACACACACACACACACATATATATTTTAAGACATTTTTATGCTTATACATTCTTTTTATAGATAAACATAAAAATGTCTTAAAATAATTGTCGGACTTTGTCCATTTCATAATGTGTGACGTCATTTGTTTACATTTGATACGCCATGAGCAGATATGAATGTACGTGAGAGATTCATACACGATTGAAGTTCAAATACAGTAAATTCGACCTTGCTAACCTCTGTGGCCAAATGGGTTAAAGCACGTTAAGCTAAATGACGGTTCCGTATAGGATAAGGTTCGAATCCTGTCGGAGGACGAATATTTTCTGTTAAAATTTGTCGGACATTCAGGCCGGTAAATGTTGTTTAATACTGTTTATTATAAACAGAGCATTTACTTAAATATTTGTATCTATGAAAAGAACGTTAAACATAAAAGGTCTTAAAATAATTGTCGTACTTGTCCATTTCATAATATATATATATATATATATATATATATATATATATATATATATATATATATATATATTCATCACTAAATGCATGCACGAAATTAAATTCCTACCCCAACTCCATCAAGACTACAAAGATTAAAAAACTAATAACCCATAAGCTAAAATTAATAAACTTTACTTCAAATACCAAATTAGAACTGAAGAAAGTATAAAAAAAAAACTCGAAACAAAAAATAATATAAAAAATATGTTTATTTCAAATACCAAACTAGAATTGAATAAAGTATACAAAAATGAACAAAAAGGAAACTAAGAATTAATAGAAAAAAGAAAAGAATAAACGTTTAAAAATAAAGAAACTCAAGGACAGGACTATAAATAATCTAAAATCAGTAGATGTAAAAAACATCTTGAGAACAACTGTCTTCTTTCTCTAATCCTCGCTGGCCTACATATAGAAATGACAGAGAGGAGTATGGTCTAATGAGCACCTAAGGCAGTCATGGGTATCCTTTTTCGAACAGAGGACAGCATAAGGTGCAGTACATCAAAAGGCGGGTACTACTAAAAAAATGAAGGTATTTTGTTTTTATTAAAGATACCGCAACTGTTATTCCAACAAAAATATCTGTCTTAGAAATGGGGAAAAGTTGATTTTTTCTTTGTAGAAAGGATTCCTTGTATAATTATTTTTTTTTTAAATTGAAGTCTTGCTATAATACTATCTTTGATGACAACATGGTTAATACACACTGGATATAATTTGTTTCTAATTTATTATTTAGACAAGAATATTTGTAAAAGAAGAAGAATAATCATTGATATTTCCTGTTTCTGAAGCAAAAGAAATTTACACCTATGGTCTTCCGTAGTGAAAATCGCCAATGGTGCAAAATGCTGACAAAGTCACCTTCAACGAAATGTTACAAAATTCAAGAATCATTATACATAATCATTGTTTATGTATGTGGTTATGTATATGAGAGTGTGTGAATGAACAACTGAGAACGAAAAGAAAAAACAACATTTTAATAAACGTTATTTCCCTACTTAAATTAGGCTTGGCATTCAGAAAGCCAATCGGGTCGCATGTGGGCCGCGAACCGCAGTTTGTCCATGTCTAGCTTAAGGCATGAGACAGCCGGTCAAAATTCTGTTGGATTCTATGCCTACACTTTTTATACCAACCTACGGCCTCTTCCCTATAAATAGACACACTTTAAACAATTCCTTTTAATCATTTCACACCACACAAGGCAATAAAATCCCTAAGACACAAGTGTAAAAAGAGTGTAAAAGAAGGTAAGACAAAAAACATTATTAAGGAGAGAGAACAATGAAAGAACAGGAATTAAGAAAACAGAAGATAACGACGGCCATTGCATTTAAATTCTTGATGATCAACGTTGACTGGGAAGCAAATTACTGGAAGAGAGCTCCGCAAGGGAGAAATGCAAGAAAAGAAACTTGCGATTACATCTAACCACTTCTACAGTAAAATGAGGAGACCTTGCTGCCAATCCAGTACTGCGCTTAAATTCATAAAGTTTAAGTTTCGTAGGGAAAGTTCCTCAGAACAATTACCACAAAAGTATATATATATATATATATATATATATATATATATATATATATATATATATATATATTGTTTATACGTTATTTTATAGATACAAATATTTAAGTAAATGGTCTGTTTATAATAAACAGCATAAACAACATTTTCCGGTCGGAATGTCCGAGAAATTTCATAGAAAATATATGTCCTCCAACCGTGCTAACCCAGACGTTTCTTCTGTAGCTAAATAGTTTCGCACGTCAGGCTATATGACGGTTCCGTGGAGGATACAGGTTCGATTAATAATATTATATTAACGTATAAATAATAATTAAAAAAAATTATCACGATGTTTCATCCTTATATTTCTTTTTTTTTTTTTCATTTTTTTTCTTTTCATTTTATTTTTATCACCTTCTTTCCTTTGTTCCCCACCCTTTTTCTGTCCGATAAATGTCTTGGACGAACAGTCTTAGGCACTGACCACACACGGGTCGTCTTCCCCACCCCAAGTCCTATGATCCTCTTCCTCTACGTTCAAAATCTCACTCCCCTACTAGCCACACTGATAAGGACAAAACGGCCTAACACGTTAACACCGATCCAAATTTTGAATCTAAATTTATTTTCATAAATTCCGCACAGCGAGAAATCAGACAGAGATCGGATTTTTGATAATAATACCATCTACACCAGGATTTACACCGGCCACAAGAGCAACAGTGGATGAGTCTTCCCCATTTCTCTGTTTATTTCTCGAGCAGCTGATGAAGGACACAGGCGTGCCCGAAAATTCCGGACTTACAACAGTTTCCGTGCTTCATTTCCGTCATGTCGTTAATAATTAATATTTAATAAATGTTTTCGTACTGATCACATTGATACCCTTTCGTCTTCCCTTGATATATTAAATAATCTATCTATTTTACACACACACACACACACACACATATATATATATATATATATATATATATATATATATATATATATATATTAACATTTGGGAAGAGTATTTTCATTCTACAAGAGTTAGACCCATCAAACGTGGTATGTATATTTACTCAACCCAGAGAAACGTTTTAATCTTAAAAAATGTGATCTTCGTGGCCAAAAGGAGAATCTGCTTCTTTTCTGTTCTGAAGAAATATCCTTCCTATTAATGAATACCGTTTTTAACCATTCAGTATGAGATATAATTACTCTTTTATTATAAATGTCCGGACAATAAAAAACATTTATACTTTGAAAACGCAATTTCACAGAACGATTTTTGGCTTAGGGCCGCATCATGTTGAAACACTGTACTACCACCGACATTAAGCAACGTCGACCCTGGTCAGTACCTAGATGAGTGACCGCTTGGGATTAGATTAAGATTTGCGGGTTGTGTAATGGATAACGACTCGAAATTCTTAATAGGAGAGCTGAGTTCGAATACCAGTTAAGTTCGTTATATACACACGCACACAAGAGAGATAAGAATCCAGCTACAACCCGCTCCCCGCCCCAGATATTGGTTAAGAAGTTGTATCACTAAACCATTATCATCTCTCAAAAGAAAATTCTTACAATCTAAAAATAATATTTTTCTGGCTTTAAATAACCTGCCAACGGTTGATCTTCGACTAAGGTACCGTAGGTGATACACCCATGGGCGAATGGTCCGAAATCATAGGGATCGGTGCCGTTATTCGAACCATTGTACTAAGCCAGAAGCGTTCATTATTTTTTATCGGGGCTTGAAGTAGGGAGTGGCAATCCTTTCTTCCAGACGACATGCGAGGTGGATTTGTTTTTGAAGTTCTTCTTTTGAACTTCTAACCTTTGCGTAAATAGTAATGACCTACAAAGTAGCAAGCGGTTTGAGTTTTCCTTCTCCGAGGCTGATTGATAAAGGGTTGGAAAGCCGTAAAAAACAAATCAATCAAAGAACAATTTCTTCTAAAATATATTTTTTGAAAAGGAAACTTGATGCACGAATAAAAATAACAAAATTTTCATTGGCAAAAACAAAGAGTGTAAAATAGACATTTCCTAATATCTGTTTGAATTTTTGGGATGAGGAGTTATCATTATTTACAATTATTTCAGACGATTGTCCTCATTTTTGTTGTTATTATCACAAAGTTTCGGTCGTTGTGACCTCCGGCTTTCCCAAGGTGCACATCGATCTGGGTAACTTACAGGAAATTCTGAACTGAACTCTTTAATTTACAGGGGTGAGGAGTAATGGATAAAATTGGTTTGTAAATTTGGTTACATAGCAGTTGCGAGTTCAATCCTTGGGTCGTTCAGTGTGTACTTGCACTCAGTAGAAACGAGTGATCAATAACTGAATAGTACTAAATAAAAATAAGAACTAGATGAGATATCTCGAAACATGGTCAGTGAAACGAGAACAGTCTACCCCTGCAGATTAAATAAAGGGTTCTGTTCAGAATTCCATGTTGGTTACCCAGGCCAATATTTTTTTTTAATCATTTCACCCCAAGCAAAATGATAATGCCCCTATTACGCAAGGGGGAGGGGGGGTTACAAAGAGATTAGACTGGGTATAGGGGGATTGAGGAAAGGATAAAAGAAGATAGAAGATGGCGATTGACGTTGCATTTAAATTTTTGAAGATTGTAGTTATCAGGGAAGCAAGGAAACGGAAAAGAGTCCTACATGCGGGAAGTGCGAGAAAAGAAACTGTTGGAGTAGAAGTGGTGGTTACATTTAACTATTTCAGCAATAAAAGGGTGCAACCTAGATGCCACGCTTAAATTCATGTAATCGGAGCACGGTAGAGTAATGGATAGCGACTCGGATTGAGGAATCGGAAAGCCGAGTTCGAATTCCAGTCGAATACATTACATTCACTTACGTGCTAATACACTCTTCTTCTCCCCTAGCTATGTGCAAATAGCAGGACAGACCGGATTCTATAGCCCTTGATAGCAATTGGTCTACCGCAGAAAGAAATGGCAACTTAATACGGGAAAAATCTGCCTTGTCAGTCATGTATCGAAAGATACATGATCGCCTAAGCGTGTATCAAGCATATCGAAAGATACATGATCGCCTATGCGTGTATCAAGCATAGCACATAACTGAGTCGGGGTATCAGGAAGGTCGGAGGGCACAATGTCCGAAAAGTTTTGATAAAAGCTACAAAGATGAGGATAATAGTCCGAATATAAATAGTGTAAATAATGACATTTCCTAGTTATATATTTCATTTATCTCCCCTTTGTATATAAAGTTATATGGGTCCAATTAATCTTTGCTTTGTTTCATTAAACAAACCAGCTCAATATTAGTACGGAGAAATCGATTTTTTTTTTTTTTTTTGCTGTAAAAATCAGTCTTTGACTCTTTGGCTCGACGGCCATTTCAGCTAGTATTATATACATGAAAGCTCACTTGTTCACTAGTTTGATTGTGTTATTAGAACAACGGAATGTGAACTTTGCCTCTTTTTCAAGTGATAAAGTTTTATAAATGTTGCTTCTACTCAGTAAAAATAGCTACAATAGGAATTTTAAATATACACCGGTAAATATTCTTATAAATGATTTTATTTATTACTTTTTCTCGGTCAATTTTTTTATGCATAGCCACTTAAACACAAAAATAGGTCACGTAGACGGACAATCATCCAAGGTGCCTATTAGAGATAAAGTCCTTAATCGGACGCCAGATTTTGGTGGATGTGATATCTAAATTATCCACCATTTTGAAGTTTAAATAATGTGTTTCTATTAATAAGTTCTTATGGCTGTAAATTTAATAAGTAAATGAAAGAAATAGAGAATAGAGAATAGGAAGATTGTGTTGCGCTAATCAATTAAATGATCTTGAAAATTTATTTTAGCTCAAGTAGCGACAAGTGATGCTCGTATTAGATACACAATTACTTTAGCCGCCATAGTAGACTGTTTATATTAATAATTTTATTAGAACAAAATAATCCTTAGATAATCACTTTTATTTTTAGGATATCGAGATCGTTATGAGATAATAAAATATATGCATCTGTCTCTCAGAAGTTGAATAAAAGAACGTAGGTCAGTAATAAATGCATATTGTTATGGGACGAGTGATTTCCAACCATGGGACCTGGGTTCGAATCGTGCCAGGGTCGATTTGTCAGGAAGGTGTTATCGGCCTGTAAGAGGCGATCCTTGGAGTGCGGAACTTTTGGAAAGTGCTTGAAAACGAAACCAAAGCAAATATTTGGAGTGGTTGTACTAGTGAAGTCCTACGAAGTCATTCTTTACGCCAGATAGCGCGCTCTCCCAGAAAGGTTCGCTCAACATAGTTGCAATAAAAACCACAGCTCCACAAATGTCTGCAATAGGAATTGGCTAGCCCCCCCCCACACACACACACACACTCCCATACATACTCGGATACGAGCTGTCAGCCATTACTTACGGTTTTATGATAGAGAATTCATATAAAGGATCATGAAGGAATTGGTAAAAGAACACCGTAAATGAGAATGGAAAGGAGGAGATTAGCCATAACAAAAAGACGAATGGAAAATTAGGTGAAGGGAATATATATATATATATATATATATATATATATATATATATATATATATATATATATATGAAGAAATGTAATTTTAAGGTGTGCTATATTTATGGAATAAAGTGCTCAATATCAGAGATAGAGCGTATGTAAATATAAATATAAAAGTGAACATTGAAGTCAAAACTCAGAGGCAACAGGCTGTTTCATGCTAGACGCAATCGTTAGGCGGCCTAAAATAAATTATATATATATATATATATATATGTATCTTCTGAATCTATTGCAAGGTCAGCTGCTAAGAAAGTTGGTTCACTGTATCGTGCGAGACAATTTTTTCTTCAGAATGTATTCTGCATATCTATAAGTCTGTCATTCGCCCATGATTAGAATATTACTGCCACATATCGTCCGGTACCTCGGCTATTTACCTTGATCTCCTTGATAAAATCCAAAGAAGAATCAGTAATAATATGGATCTTGATCAGGCAGCTCGGCTATAGTCACTTCCCCACCGTCTTAAGGTTGCCTCCCTGTGTTTTTCTATAAAAATTTTCATGGTAATTTGTGCTTAGACTTCTTTTTTTTTTAAATTTAAGCGCAATACTAGACTGGCGTCGAGATCTCATCCATTTACATTTGAGCCGACTTGATGTAACCGTAAATTATATGCTAACAATTTCTTTTCTTGTACTTCTCGTTTGTGAAATATATGAGCCGAATTCCAATTGTAGATGAGACATTTTGTTGCCCTAATGCCTCTAAATGTTCAGTCAATGAATGATGAATATTTATTTGTAAGGAAACAGCTAATTTCATCAATATCTTTATTCGGTTATTATCCCCGATTCTGTATATCCACATGAAACACCAAGGTTCTTCATGAAACTATAAATATATTGCAGTTTTAATGGAAACGACTGAAATTTCTGATGTAACAATATGTACGCAACTGATGCATCATAATTTTCTCGAAATTCAACAAATTTTACCAAATCTAGATATGTTTATAAACAAGTACGAGCCTAGTGAACTTTTACAATAAACATGTCAATCGACAATGTCATCGACAAATGATTTAACAGGAATTATGAACAGAAACAAACATTGGTCAATATTTTATATTCTTACATGCAAACAAACATCTTTTTTTTAAAAAATTGAACATTTTCAAACAATTTTCACTAAGCTACCGTTACTTTCGGTGGTAGACGGATTTACAACCAAGGCAATAGAGCTAACTCTGTCCTACTATTTAACCCATAGCTTGGCGGAAATTGGATTTATACCTTTTCCGAAGGTATTTACGTGTAAGGGAATGTAACGAACTCGACCGGAATTCGAACTTGGCTCTCCGATTTCTCATTCCAAGGTCTTATCTATTAAACACCTGACATATTGTAAATTCCCGCTGTAAGAACCTGTACTGTTACATATTTATAAGTCTACCATTCGTCCTTGATTTGAATATTGCTGCCACATCTGGTTTGGTGCTCTTATTATATGCTTAGAAATTCTTGATAAAATACAAAGAAGAATTTACAATGTTACTGGTCTTACCTGGCATTTCGGCTTCAGTAACTTTCTCACCACCAAAACGTAGCTTTCCTGTGCCTTTTCTATAAACATTTTGATAGTCATTGTTATGATGGACTTTCCTCTATGGTACTTAAACTTTATAAATTTAAGCATAGTACTAGATTGGTAGCTAGGTCTCATCATTTTACAGTTGAAATGGCTAGATGTGACCTTATGTTCTATACTAGTAATTTCCTTACTCGCTTGTAGAACACCCTTCCCTTTTCACTCAAGTTTGATCTTCAAATATTTAAATGCAATGTCCATCATTATCTTCTGTCTCCTGGATTTTTGTTCTTTCGCTGTTCTCTCTACTTAATGGTTTTTTTTTTGTTTTGTTTTGTTTTTGCTTTTTGTTTTTTTAATATTTTTCACACTCGGTAACGCCTTGCTTTTAGTAGCTTTATTGCCTTGCTAGGAGTAAATCGATTTTTAAAAAAAGTACGAGGGTCATTCAATAAATAATGTGAATTTTTCGGTATAAGGACATCTAATACAGATAGAAGCTTACTTTTTTTTTCAGTGTAGTCTCTCAGCACTGTCACACACTTTTCCCATCTGTGCACAAGCTTCCGTATTCCCTCAGCGTAAAAATCTTTGGACTGATGTCTCAGCCAGTCGTTCACAACACTTTTGACTTCATCGTCACTTTTAAACTTGTGAACGCTTTCAATGGACCAAACAGGTGAAAGTCTGAAGGGGCAAGGTCTGGGCTGTAAGGGGGATGAGGGAGCAGTTCCCAGCCCAGCTCGTTGATGGTCTGCACCGTTTGGGCTGCTGTGTGAGGCCTTGCGTTGTCATGATGCAAGATGACTTCTTCTGACTGATGTCCGCTGCGTTTGTTCTTTATGTCTTTCTTGACCTGCCTCAGCAGTTCACAGTAGTTGGCACTGTTCACAGTGCTTCCTTTCTCAAGGAATGAAATGGTGATTGGGGCTTGCATATCCCCAAAAACGGTGAGCATCACCTTCCTCGTAGACCGCTGGGACTTGAACTTCTTCCTCGCTGGAGAGCCTACGTGCTTCCACTCTATGGACTGCCGTTTGGACTCAGGCTCATAGTGCCAAACCCATGTCTCGTCACATGTGACCACCTTCTTCAGAAACTCATCATCCTTCTCATAGCGGGAGAGACACTGCTGGGACAACTCGACCCTTCTCTGTTTGTGCTCTGCAGTAAGCATCTTTGACACCCACCGGCAGCTGACCTTCGAGTAGCCAAGGTCATCATGGACAATTTTGTGTGCTGTCCCAAGAGATAAGCTCAGTCCTTGCAATGTCAGACTGAATGAGGTCATTAATTGATTCGATCACCTCAGGGGACCTCACTTCTGTAGGCCTCCCAGGCCTGTCTTCATCCCCAACACTGCTCCGTCCTTCTTTAAACAATTTATCCCACTTGTAGACATTTTTTTGGCTGACAACATGTATCACAATACACCGTTGACATTCTCCTATGAATTTCAACTGGTTTGCACCCTTCAGCAACCAAAAACTTGATAACTGACCGCTGTTCAATCCTGGAGCATGCTTCTTGGTCGGCCATCTTTGTTAATCGCCAAAAGTCTCAATTTTTTTTTAATCTGCAAAAGAAATTAAATCCATGTGAAAAAGAAGTAAAACAAAAAAAGAAATTAAAAAAAGTAAGCTTCTATCTGTATTAGAAGTCTTTATACCGAAAAAATCACCTTATTTATTGAATGAACCTCGTATGTCAGCGATTTCTGTCTGCATTTCTAGGATAAGTATATACCATTATTTACATATGAAGGCCGGAGGCCACAACAGCCGAAACATTGTGATAACAACAACAAATATAAAGCCAATATTACGCGCATAAATAAATAAATTGTCAGCAATGTTTCACATATTAAAGGAAATCAAAATACTTGACGATCGTTTGTCTCGACCTGTCAATACAATTACAAAGGATAAATGTGATTGACAGAAATTAGAAAAACATCAATTGATAGACAATAAAACCAAAGATTATCTAAATAAATACAAACCATGTTCAATAAGAAAAAAATGAATCGTTCCTATATGATTTATTCAAGACATTATTCCAGATATTTTGTTACGCAAAGTTTGCGTTTGACAATTTACATATTCTATCACCCTTTTACTGTTGAAATAGTTAAATGTAATTGACACTTCGACTCTAACAATTTCTTTTTTCTCGTTTGCCAACAGTTTACTTCCATTTACTTGCTTCCCTGAATACTACAACCTTCAAAAATTTAAGTGCAACGTCAATCGCCATCTTCTGTCATCTTGAACCCCGTTCATCTTTCCTCAATCCCTTTGTACCCCGTCTTTTCCCTAACCTTTTCTTTCTGCAACCCCCTGCGTACTAGTGAAATTCCCGCCTTCCTTGGGATGAAATGATTAAAAAAATACAACTAATACATTAGTAACACAATTATTACCAAATACTGAAAAATGAGGACAAAAAATTGAGGTCTGAAGATTACCAATAAAAATGCAAATTAAATTTTGATACTAGATATCATCAAATTATCAAGCGAATGCTGACATTTATTGACTAACTCATATTTCTAAAGATTTATTCTACAGAGAGAATTCGGAGACCTCAGGAAGATCCATACACATATCCCTATAAGTAGCAACCGGGGGAAAGGGGGGCCTTGCCCCCTACCTTTTTTTACCAATTGTAGTATTTTTACAGGGTTTTATTTTAAGAAAATACAATAAGGAAAGAAATACAATAAAGAAAAACTATCAACGCAAGGAAGAATATAACTTTCATAAAACCCTAATGAAAGAATTCTTCTTTAGGAGGTATACGATGATTGTAATACCCCTTTATCGCGTAAGTGCGTTTTCATTTTAAGGTGAAATTGTGGTGAATCCAATAAAATAAATTCAAATATAAAAATAAAAATGTACAAATAGAAAAGAATTCACATTAAAACAAAGCATTTGCTTTCCCTTGAAATCCTTATCTCTTTTTCTATAGTTCGCTCTCTTTCTCTCTATATATTTCTCTCTCAAATAAAAAGGAAGAAGAGGAAAAGACTAACCCTGACCGAAAAACACCGGATATTGACGGTTCAGCGGCTAAATAATTTTTCCCCCTCCCCCCGGCGCAAAAATAAAACACATTTGTCTCTGCTACAGCCCTGATAAAGCAGACTTGCTTAATGTAAGATGCCTCAAGATATGAACATAATTTACACATACGTTTTTGTTATACACATATTAACATTCTAACCTTTCAATCCAATGGGTTCTCACTTCATACCAAGTAAATAATTATAAAGCTTGAATTTTTTTCTTATTCACTGTCTATATTAACTATGATGAAAAAAGACGTTCAACCAACATATTTCCAAGAGCCGCATATTAAAGGTCAAAGAGCCGCATGTAGCTTGCGTGCCGCGATTTGGCCTCCCTTGTTATAAAATGTTAAGTCGCAGTGACAAGAATTTCAAAATTGTGTCGGATGATGTGCAATGCATTGTTTCAAAATGTTTGAGTGGCAAAGCAGCGAATCAGAATTAGTAAAAGATTCAGAATTTTGCTCTAGTGATGATGATGACAATTTATTTTGCTATCTAAAGAACTTCTGTTTAAAGGATGGATAGTCCTGGGTATGACGATAAACTACATCCTGAAGCAAGGCCTCTGATCGGGAGGTTTTGAGGAGCATAGAACGACCTCTTAATTACTGTTGTTACTAGGTCCATCCTGACACCAGGTGGTAGCACCTGTTAGGGTCCCAGCAATCGGTAAATAGCGAACCCCCAAACTGGAGTTAAAAAACTATGAAAGTGTAGAAATACATTTTTATAGTGAAAGTGCCAGCAATACATATTCATAGTAAAAAAAAATTACCAGCAGTAGATTTCTGTAAAAAAAATAAAAATATTACCAACAATAAATTTTTGAATGTTTCTATATTTCTGATATGATGTATTATGTACATTATTTAGATTATTCGGACTATTGCCCTCATCTTTATTGCCATATTTATCACAACGTTTCGGCCGTTGTACGCTCTGGCCTTCTTCATGTTGTTGGAATGTCTAACTGAACCTTAAGGACACATGGCACAGTGGATAAAAGCGTTGGTTAGATCCAGTGACAGGACCCAAAGAGTTGTGAGTTCAATACCTGGTTAAGGCAGTGGAGAACTTGGAGAGGTGGATTAACAGGAGATAACTGATAACAGACATCTATTAGAAATGGCACGTGGAACTAGAACAGTCTACACCAGCGAGCGAAATAAAGGGTTCAGTTCGACATTCCAACCACCTGAAGAAGGCTGGAGCATACAACGGCCGAAACATTGTGATAAATATGGCAACAAAGATGAGGACAATAGACTGAATAATGTAAATAGAATAAATTTTTGTATGGAAAAATAGTACCAGCAATACATTTTTGTAAAAGAAAATACTAATGCTCCCAAGAATATTAAATTTCAGCATTAAATGACCCATAAGGAGCTGATGTGCCGTTAAACAAACAAAACAAACAAATGAATGGAACCAATTGTGGCGATATGCAAAATTTTCAATGTCATTAGACCACATTGCAGTTGGTTTGGACTGGGCTCCATAGAAGACCACTAAAAATAAAAATTAGCACGGACGTTGTGGAGAGCAGGCTAGGTGATATGAAACACATTTTAACCAATCACAGTTGACGTGCAAGTAATTTAAAAAAAACCAAAAAAACTCGGAATCCATTCAGAATCGTCTCATAAATGCCGTCATCAAGAATGCCAGCTTGTCTGTGTGACATGACTTATCCTTCTGGGTCAAGCCGGCGGCTGTACATCAAACGACCCACTAACGCCGACGACATCAGCAAAAACTAAGCACTTTTTACAGCACACGGTATTCCAATGGCACGACATCAAACCAACGGCTAACGACCACAACAGTAGCCAGAACTAAACTGTGAGTTGTAATAAGTTTTATGTGAACTTTTGATCAATTTTTCCGAATTCTTTTGTTATAAACCAAACATTTCAAATATGAAGATTTTATTCCACAAAATGTATGCAAAATTAAATTCACTCACACGCACGCTCGCACGCACACACACACACACACTTTTAAGTTTTACATACAAAGTTTTGTTGTACGTAGTTTTACTTACGAAGACGCTAATTTAGGAAATGTTAGAAAATTACCTATATATTTAAAAATTTACTATAGTTACCACTCTCATTCTCTAATAATGTTGTCCGTATTTATAAAAATCGACACGTTTATACACACAAAAATAATCAAAATCATTTTTACATTACTTGTAGTCGCTGAATTGTAGTAAGCTTTTCAATTCATGATTAGTCAATATAGTTTTCATTTAATAATAATATCACTTGACTAATACAAATTAATACAGAATTTTAAAAGCTTTCAAATTTTATAAATTATTCTAATTAAAAATTAAAGGAAATTAAAATCAATTTTTGAAAAAATTCATTATTCATCGATTTTATTTCTTAAAACAATATTGTCCATAATATATTTTATTCATAAAAAGCAACTTTCTAATAAAACAACGTTTTAGTTTTATTGTATTTTTATTTTCCGATTAAGACTAGATTTTCTGTAACTGGGGGTCCTGTTTGACCAAATTCTCGAAACACTTGTCCTTAAACATTAAGCGATACAAATAAATAAATAAATAAATAAAATAAAAAATTCTTGAAATTTCATAAAATGGGAAGGTAGCAAATGTAAATAAATAAAACCGGGAAAATAAACTTTTCTTCCGTTAGCTCATACATTATCAGGTGATATTCCCAACGTGACATGATATTATTTAACCAAAAAAGGATGAAGAGGTCGATGGTCTAAAACGTTTTTGGACTCCTCGTCTAGAAAAAGCTTTCACAGACACTGACTAGTCTATTTATATTTTATATTGTTTCACTCGATTGCGCGGACATTTGCCAAATTAGATCATTAATAGAGACTTACAAATATTAATTAGTAATAGGTGACGCTAGCAGATATAGATTCGTAGAGGTCTCACCAACAAAATCGAACTGGTAGAGGTACACTTTGGCTCAAAGAGTGGTTTCCCTGTTTGAAAAAAAGTGTGGTGCATTCTCGATTCCTGTCGGGCGTACATTTATTTTGTTTAGGAGGATTTCTCAAATTAGGCCGGTTGTTATTAATTTTGATGTCTAAAAAAGACAGGTATTGCAACTCACACACATGTACCAACTAAAATTTATATATATATATATATATATATATATATATATATATATATATATATATATGCACCAAGTATAGGTTTGGTGTATACGGAATAAATTCAATAACCAAAAAAAAAATTCTTAAAAAGAGTGTTATTCTTAAAAGAGTACTCAATACAGAGTAGAGCAAATATAATTTATTCGAAAATTATAACATAAATATGTTATAAAATCACTACAAAAAAAACATTTTGTTTCAACACTTCTAGCGTCTTATCAAGTGATGGTTTTGAATGTTGAATAGAGTTTTAAAAGGTTCAAATCGACCAAACACCCCTCGATAGGGGAAACGCTTTGTTGATTTGAACCATTTTAAAACTTTTTATTCAACATTCAACACCATCACTTGATAAGACACCAGGAGTGTTGAAACAAAATAGCTATTTTTGTAGTGATTTTATAACATATTTGTTATAATTTTCGAATAAATTATACATATATATATATATATAAAGTGGACACTGAAGTCAACACCCACAGGCAAAAATCTGTTTCATGTTAAACGCAATCATCAGGTCATGTCAGTCGCCTCTGAGTTTTGACTACAATGTTCACTTTCATATTTACATATGCTCTGTCTCTGACGTTGAGCACTGAGCACTTTAACCAATAACTTTAGTACACCTTAAAACTATATTTTATCATATATATATATATATATATATATATATATATATATATATATATAATTGTGAATTTGGGTAGCAATCCCTCTTTTATAGAAATTTCATTAAAACGCTTGACAATGGACTGCGGTTAAGTTTTTTTTTTATTATTTTTCGTGTGTTCTTATAATTTTTTTTCTTTTCGGAACATTAATTATGTAGAAATTGCCCGAATGTTCTGTATGCCCGAATATATATATATATATATATATGTATATAATATTCGATAATTTATCCGTGCCGTCAACCAATATTCAAATTTTAAATATATTTATCATATATTTAAGCATATATTTCTTTGCCTATATTTCTGAGATGAAATATTGTAACTATTTGCATTGTTCGGACTGTTGTCCTCATCTTTATTGCTACATTCACAATGTTTCTGCCTTTGTGCACTCCGGCCTTCTTCGGGTGATATTTATTTGAATTTCGAACTGAACCCAAAATAGTTAATCTGTACGTTGGCGTTTCTGAAGATTGGTTCGATGAAGGTTTTGTACACGTTCTTCCCATGTTTATCTCCTGAAATGAACTGACACATAACCTTCAGATTTGCAAGTCGTCGGTGGAGGAAATGGAACAGATTCTCAGTGATTTTACCGTATCTCACCTATTTTTCATTTATTTATTTAACGTCTCTCGGTAGTATGGTTTTTATTGAAGTACAATTCAAGTTGACGATGCAAAATCCATACAATTACAATAAGAAAACTGTGGCCTTAAATGTGAATATTTTGGGGGTTAAATTAAATTTATTTCAGGGTGTATCAAAATACTTTTATAAACTTTGGGAGCGGGTTCCTCACACCAGAACAAGGAGCAAATCCATATAAATATATATTTGCAAATCCTTCGTTTCTGAGTTATTATGTTTAAAGTTTACGGTAGACGTTGTTAAATGTACAATCCGAAAATATTTTTACAAACTTTGGGGGCGGGTTCCTGAGACAAAAACAAGGTAAAATGTCCGCATAAACATGTTCAAAAGGCCATGGTTGTACTGTATATGCTATTTATTATTTAAAAAATGTCATTTTCAAATCGCACTCAACATTTAATACACTCAACATTTAATAATCGAAATATATTCTATAGCTCTCTCTCTCTCTCTCTCTGAACTTAAAATTTTGTAAGTTGTGTATTCCGTAACAAAAGAACGATTAAAGATTAGATTTTGTTTTTTTCGAAGAGTTTTCAATATTTTTGAAATTGTTGAACCGCTAACCAAAGAGTATTTGAATAGTTTCAGGACATTCTTAAATTTCGCTAACGGCAACAATTTATTGTCATATGTTTTTTGCAAGTCATGTTCAATTTTAACCTAGGTTTAAAAATACAGGTCTCGCTCGTTTTTCGAAAGTTGATTTTACGCCACGTCACATTTGCGAAATATCTACATTAGTACGGGTGTCGCTCCATGTCAAAAATGGAGTAAATTTAATTTATATAGGAAAAAACTCTGAGTGTTCTCACACCTCCCACTCCCCCCCCCAAAAAAAAAACTACATTTAGCTCTATTGATGTCCGAGGGAAACGTCGAGGTCGTTGTGGCTGATATGGAAAGCTTAAAATATGAACAAATATTAAATTTCTTCACAGCGCACATATTTTTTACCCTTCAATTGTTTGCAGGCATTCAAAACACCGATGCCCTTTCAAAATTAAGGTAATAGTCTTTTTTCAGTCACTGCAGCACAAAATATAGGTGTGACTGAAAACGCTCAAACATTTTTCCCACGTAAATAAATTCTAATTACTTAATTACTACTTCACTTTACGTCATTTTGGTTTACGAAAGCTTTCATTGGAAACTCCTACTTTTTATTACTTAAACATTATTCTTAGTGGATACTCGTATTTCAATAGACGCTCCGTTTATTTATTAAACAGTATATCTATTTATTTTCGTCTATCGGCCTGAATATTCGAGAAATCTTTATTAAAGAAAAATATGCGCTCTCCGGCAGGATTCGAACCTGCGTTCTCCTAGGAAGTAATAAAGACGGGTTAATAAATATAAAAAGTCATGCCTTTCTTCTGAATAGCGACGTTAATCTTTACTTATCTGATTTACAACCAAATTTATAGCCGTGATATCATAAATATTTTTTTTTTATGTACGAAATTCATTTTATGAAAGTGAGTCCAACTTTATCTACAGAACATGAATACGACAATAATTTGTTCGATCCTCGAACCAGATGCACATTAGGAGATATGGAAAAAGAGAAGTGAATTAACACCTTACTTAATAGTTTGTCTATATTTCTGAGATGAGGTATTATGTACAGTATTTACATTAGTCGGACTATTGTCCTCATCTTTGTCGCCATATTTGTCACAACGTTTCGGCCGTTGTACGCTCCGGCCTTCTTCAGGTGGTTGGAATTTCGAACTGAACCCTTTATTTCGATCACTGGGGTAGACTGTTCTAATTCCACGTGCCATGTTTGATGGATGTCAGTTATCAGTTATCTCCTGCTAATTTTCCCTCTGAAAGTTCTCCACTGCCTTAACCAGGAATTGAACTCACCTTCTTTGGGTCTGTCACTGGATCTAACCAACGCCTTTATCCACTGTGCCATGTGTCATCTGGGTATGAACTTCTGAGTATTATAAACCTAATGTTTTCAGCATCATTTTTACCAGTGCTCATATTGCAATTTTAGCGTTTAAAGGCGTTGGTTAGATCCAGTGACAGACCCAAAGAAGGTGAGTTCAATTCCTAGATCCGACATAGCGCTGATCTTATAAAACTTTCAGTTATCTGTTTGGATAAGTCTTGTTCTTATGTACATCGTCTTTGTCATGTTGTATTGATAATGTTATAATTTATGAATATGTCCTGAAGATGGTTTATTAGACCGAAACGTCCGACGTTGACATATTAACATTAAAACAGCATAATTGTATATAAGGATTTTTGTTTGTTTTTTCCGTATATATTTTTCTTCATATATATATATATATATATATATATATATATATATATATACGATTTTGCTAGGGGCTTAAAAAGACATCATCAGTCCCACAACGGAAATATATAAATTGCAAACAAATCACATACAAATTACAACACAATAAGCGTAAGCAAAAAAGATAAAATGCTTTAACATATTTTTCAAAGATTTGTGTGTATATTTCAAGGTAAATATACGTATACAGAGATAAAAAAAAAAAAAAGTTTTTGCTTATCTGGTTGGAGTCACATGGTCTGTCAGAGAGCTGTCCCTGTATATCTGCTTGGTTTGGCAGTCGAAGATGAAGAGAGAATAAATTTGATTTCTGTTTTAACTAGCCTCAGAATGCCTATTCCGGTGCATGATGGGATTTTTCATATTTATTTAACTATTTTTTTACGGTGTCACTTTTTCTTTCTTTATTGTTAACTATCATTCTTATCTATATTTTAAAATAATTTTATTGCTTAACTTTTAATTTTTCTCTTATTATTAATTATTTTGGTTTCATACTCCTACATAATCTAATACTAAGGGTTAGTGATTTATTTATTTGTTGCTATCACTACAACACCGACAAGGGAAAAGATCGAGATACATTTTAGCAAAATAGTGCGTCCTTCACATGTTGGCAAGGGTCCTTTAATGTCTATGTGCACATGAGAAAAACATTCATCAGCTGATGAAATAGAATCAGAGTGTATGCAAGTGTATTTTCAACTTAAACATTTTGACATTGAACGGCGGTCTGCCCAAAACCGAATACCCGACATTATGCATGTTCAAACAAATCTATCCTTGATGGAGGCGTCAGCAATACGGTGATACAAATTTTGAAATGTGAAGGGTAATGTACGCTGCAAAGAGACGAAGATTTATTCGAGATAATCAATTTCAATTGCTGATCCTTCGGCTGTTTCCTAATAAATGACCGGACTTCCATTGAAGAGTTTAAAAGAAGAGCAGTGATTCTCCGAGATATAGTATTCGCACGTAGGTTATGTGCTGTTTACTTTTGTCCTGATTGACTTCAGTCTAACCTGTATTAAATTTCCCAAGCCCTCTTTACTCGTTACGTGCCCAAGAAATTTCAACAGTCTCTTTCTGATGTTAAGCGTCCTTTTTTCCCCCATTTTCTCTAAAACCATGTCGTTGTTCACATGTTCGGCTCCTACATTGGATAATCTAAATGTTTTATCCGAATATTTATCCGATGTTGATTGGAATGCGCCCGGAAAGGCATTATGTTGAGTTACGATATAAGTGGCACGGTGGTAATGGATAGCGGCTCGGACTGAGCCGAGTTCGAATCCATTACATTCACTTACGTGCTAATACCCTTGGGAAAGGTATTAATCCTCTTCTTCTCCCCCAGCTATGAATAAATAGCAGGACAAACCGGGCATGGCAACTGGTCTACCGCAAAAAGAAATGGCAACCTACTGCGGGAAAATCTGCCTCGTCAGTCATGTATCAAAAGATACGTGATCGCCTAAGCGTGTTTCACGCATGGCACATAACTAACTGGCGATATAGATGGTGCGTTGTCTAGCAATTGACGAAAATATCGTACTGCCGAAAAAAGCTGCTATGAAAAGAAAGAAATTGGCATCCAGAAGTCGTCGAGCTTTTGCTGCAAAACAGTACCCACCCCAAATGAAGAAGTGTAAACACACAAGGCGACCCACGCCTAAGCTATCCACTAACCGACCAATAATCACCCCAGCCCCACGTTGTATTTCGATTTTCGATCTCGTCGGTGTGCACCGAAAGCTGGGAAAGGACCTGATGCATGCTCACATGGTAATAAGATGAAAGACCAAGGCCACGTTGATAAATAAGAACGTGAAATCTGTTTCCCATATTATATCTAGATGTTTTATTCAGGGATTCGCCTGCTCTCCTAGTTGGGTAGGTAAGTGAAACTTTGGACAACTTCTATGTCGATCTCATAGATCAGCTCTTCTCCCTATCAACTCTTCGTTCATCTTACATACCCGGACGTATGGCTGGTAATACGAACGGGTGGTATCGGGCCCACAGGGCAGACAAGTCCGTCTCTTACGAAGGGAGAACCAGAACTAACTCCCCGATCCCAAACATACTGTTAATATAGATCTGCACCTGGGAAAAATCAATGTCCAGTTTGTTGTCATTTGATCTTCAAAACCCCCTCTTTTATTCCTTTCCCCTTCAGTCAAAATGAGTACTGCTTGAAAAGAAAAAAAAACAGAATCCCCTGCTGAGTATTAAACAGAAACACTTGTGATCGAGATAAAATCACATCTTCCTTTTTTACGTGGATGTCCATAGTATCACAGAAGCAGCAGCCGCAAAACAAAATTATTTTTGGCATATGTTGAAACTTCTGTCAAATATTTTCATACATGGGCAGAGTTAGAGAGAAATCTGCAAAAGAAATTGATCATGCCTGAAAATTGATGTAATTTTCTAGTGATGTTAGGTATACGAAAATTAAAAATAAATGTTACCTTTGAAGAGGAAAATTACCAGATAAACTGATATGATACCCTAGAAAAATGACATCTAATTTACCAAACTCACATTTATTTGTGTTGGTGACTCAAATTTTGGAAACGCTCAAAAATGAGACGCGCCTATTAAACCTGTTCTTCTATGGAAAAAAATCAGCTATAACATCATCATCCATATAAGCGCAGGCAAAATGTAATCGTACAACATATAGTCAATGCAACTCTCGAAGAATTGTGTCACGTTTCTTAGTCTGAAAAAAATGACCCAAAACCCAAACAATAGTCGTTTTCTTGTTTAATATGAATATTTTTAATTATTGTTTGTGATTTAAATATTATCATTTAAACAACAACACTAGTATTAAAAACAATGTCAATGCGTACAGTCTTGTAATCAAACATCTGAACCCTATATGTTATAAATAAGTCTATATCTTATCAAAATGAGAAAGGTTCATTGGTTTCCACTTACCTAACTTAGATATGATTTGATTATCATATCTTGGATATTTAGGTTATTTTCCTTTTCTTCTTATTTTTGGGGGGTGCCTTTTTTTTTTTTGCATAATATGAGCAATTAATATTTTTTTTAAACCTCGGCTGCTTCAATCGTCGGGAGTGAAGGACAGCTGAGAGCAGAAGAAATAGATTTTGATTCTTCTTCCTCGTGTTCTTTTCAGTGGTTTTTCAAATAGTTTGGAGAGGCCCATCTCCTCTTCAAGCTCTTAACGAAGAGCCGAAGACCACAGAATATGGTGTGGCGTGAGCTGTCCTCGATCCATACACTTCAAGTTTTGAATTCAGAGTTGTCCTTCTCCTACACCGGTTGCCAACCCAGTCTGCATTGCTATTTACCCATACCTGGGAGGAAACGAGATGGATCCATACTTGTCCCAAAGGTATTAGCTCTTAAGTGAATGTAATGAACTCGACTAGAATTCGAACTCGGCTTTCTGATTCCTCAATCCGAGCCGCTATCCTTTACACCATAATAAATATGAATAAAAAACGTAGAGAATTTGTATTTTTATTTTCAAACTCGATTTTTAAAAAATATCGACAGGAATATATACATTAATAAGATTTCCCAATCGGTAAATATAACTACAAATTTAATCCAACAGGACAAGGCTTAATCATCAATTAGCGGTATATAAGATTCGACAAGAATGACAGTTAAAGATGATAAAAACTGAACTTAGAAAACCATACAGCAATATTTGGTCTCTTGCATTCCATTGATTCATCTTAGAATTCATAATACCCGAAAAACAAAATAAGTGAAATAGTGGAAGATAAGTGGGACATGACCTTACTACTACTATTATTTCAGACGTCATTTTCCTACGATCTTATTATTACAGTAAAAAGTATATAAAATGTAGAACTTGAGTGTGTTCTGTATAAAGTAGTGGGTCTTGCATATTGTGTGTCATCCATAGAGTATGCTATAGTACAAGATCATTAGGTATCTAATACTACTACTTACTAACTCAATATCGAGTTGGTAAGTACTAGTATTATATAACGAATTTATCTAAACTTAATATAAAATTTGTAGTAACTATTTCAAAAACAATAAAAGATTTAATTAAAACAAAACAAAATCGCAACATTCAACCTAAAGCAAGAATCTACAAAATAGACTATAAAAAGACATCAACAGATGAATGTGCGAAACATGCTAAGGGGAGATAAATTGTATCATTTAAAACTCGCCAGTTTCATAGACGTTTGTATCAATTGCTCGTTTCTTCCACTGAACAAGTATATGAAACTGAACCAGGCACAGGAATTGAACTCACAACCGCCAGGGAAAAATATGTTTTAACCAAAGCTTTAATTCACTAAGTTACATATCGTTTAGACACATAGCCAATAAGATTACCAAGTACGAAAGTAGACACCTGAAGAAGACCGGAGCCGAAACGTTGTGAGTATAAAAACCAAGATGAACATGCCTGTCCGAATAGCAAAACATGACAATTCCTCATTTCTAAAATTGTGACAAAAATGAACGTTTTATATTCGTCATCAATGTTTTTACATTCTACAGCTGTTAAGCAAGTAATATGGATCATAAAGTTATTCTTTATTTTCTATCGGTGCTATTTGTGTCTTAATATTTTGCTTAGCTTTTGGAAGGCATCTTTCGCCTTAGAATTATCCGTGTCGCACTTTCGGTCCTCTGTAAAAACGCTTCCCTAAGTTGCACCTGTTTGATTTCGGTATCTCCTCACATATGAAGAAAAATCTTGAAGGAACAGAAATCTGATTCTACAAAAGCTTGCGGAGGATACCATAGACCGCATATGTGGGCAACGACGAAGTTTCAGAGAAAATGGAAACAAAAAGGAAAATTATACTTGAAATTTATAGAACACATAATAAGAAAAGAGGATATGGAAAATCTGATACCCACAGGACAGATTGATGACAAGAGGAACAATGAAAAACACTTAGAGAGATTGAGTAAATGAGTAGCGGAACAAGGTTTAGAAGAAATAACAAAAAGACAAAAGAGCTACAAATTAAGCGCTAGGAAATTGTGGAGAGCCATGATCGCCTACGTCCTGAGGGAACACAGTATATAAAGAAAAAGATGCATAAAGTTCTACCAACCATCTTTCTGTAAATAGAAGGAGTAGTTTTTGGTAATTAGTCTTTTACGTTATATTTGTGTGGTATATAACATTGATTTGGAGTTCTACATTTTTTAGTCACTGCACAATTTTTGTCCTGGGTTTTTGCTCTGAGGAAAGAGGAACTATAAACAAGTTTAGCTGTTTTAATTGTTATATTTATGTATTACCAATTTACGAAATATACATATATTTCTTACCCCTCTTTTAAAAAAATAAATAAATAAATAAAGTACAATTACATTTTATTCAATTACATATTCATCATTATTTGAAATGGCGGGTTGCCAATCCTCAAATAGCTCTTCAATATCTTTTGAGTAAAATTCTACAGGTTTTCACATGAAAACATTTTCGGCTAACTCTGGTTTAAATTAGAGAAACTTTTCCTTATCGAAAAGAGTAATAATCAGTTGCTGCGAAGTCAAATGAATATGGCGCCTGGGGTAGAATAAACTAACCGAGTTCCAAAAGTGTTTCTTATGCTATGTTTGCTATATACGGTCTTTCGTTGTCATGTCAAAAATATTTTTTCCTATTGATGACCTCAGAGCGCTTTTCGACTAAACTTTTATGGACACATTGCAGCTGCTGGACCTATAAATGTGCATTTAGTGCTACACTGCATTTTACGAATTTTAAATGACTAATAACGATCTCACAACATGCACAACATTTACTTCATTTCACCGAGCTTAGCTTTTGGGGTCGCTTGTGGAGATTTATTCTTCTCAATCCACAGTCTTTGCGTTGAACATTGTTATATGCAATCCGTTTTCATCGCCTTAATTTTCCCTGTACTTGTCGCAAATAATCTTGTCACTAACACAGAAAAACAACATTATCTCTCAATTGTGTTTCTTTTCTCGGACAGACCGCAACAGAAAAAAAATATGGAAAGGTGCTCGATTTCAGGGAACAGCTACCCGAAGCTGTACCCCATTCATTGCACTAAAGAGGAGGGATCGGTAGTAATACCGATGCCAGATCAAACGATGGTTGCGGGGGGCTGGGATATTTTTGGACCTGGCCCGGGTGCATGCGGAAGGGATCCCCACATTAAACTGAACATGTGTCACACCCTGCCAGCGTGTGGTGGCAAGTAAATACAATCTGCGTTCAGTTGGGTAAACTACATTTTATCTCTCGTTTGCGTTTTGGTCTTCGAAAAGAACACAACAAATAGATGAGGGATGCGTGATCCCAGGGATTCCAACTCTACGACAACACCTCCCTTACTGCACTAAAGAAATAGGGTCGATCTACGCCAACACGACAATAATCGTGGTAGCCTGCGCAGTTTTTGTCCTTGGCCCGTATGTACACGTATGGGGTTCCCACATAAAAAGGCCTTGTGACGCATTCTACTTTAACAGGAAGATCAGATAAAATCAACCTGAGATACCTACCGTAGAATAAGGCTATCTAATTGCTTCCTCACGAAGAAAAGTATGATACAAGATTATGTTTAATGAGGAGCCTTATACGCGTACGTGTAAGCGAAAGTAACAAAGAAATGCACAATCTCGTCATCTTTTGCCGCAAATGTCATTCCCCTTTAAAGTACCCTGTTAATGCAATAAAAAGCTATTGTTGGGGAGACGGATCTACGATGCCAGGTACACTTCATTTAGGCCTTGTATTGCACGAAAACTAAACACGGTTGATGAGAACCAAAGGTCCATGAAGCAATAGTTAACAAGCAAGATTCTTTACTGAGTGCCTTGTTATTGTGACCTTGTACCAGACTTAAATAGATAAAACACTATAAAAACTCAGTAATAACAGTTCTTTTAAAAAAAAAAAAAAGCAATTCGTTTTGCAGTTCTTTAGAAAAAAAAGCAATTTATTGTAGTTCAATGATAAGAATAACCATTTTGTAAAACGATTGATATATTTGAGGTGTGTAAAAGTTTCCAGCGAAAAATCGGTTTTCCACTCTGTATTCAGTCCTTGGGTTGCTTCTTTTAGGAGGCACTGGGAACTTTTGCACACACCTAATACATTCATTTGTTCGAGCCAGTTTCCTCGTAGTTGTTGTTTCAGTCACATATCAGCCGATGTACTCTTCGGACTTCTTCACTCCTGAGTTCGGTTATGGATACGCTGTTGATCATCGTTTACTGTTAGGCTTAATCTAGTCAAACAAATATATAACTATGAACTAATTAAGAAATATTTTAAATTCGGACGTACTGAAATTTATCGTATCATTCAGAGAACGTTTTGCAAACTAGATTTTTTTTGTAATACACTGACGCGTGTTGAAAGCCTCACAGTATTTAATATTGTTGAAATTATCGCTAACATTTTTGTCGAGATTTACAAACTCTGTTTCGTTCACTTTCGCTAACCAATCGATGAAATTTGAATAAGCTGATTTATTTGGAAAAATACTTTGGCAATAACCCTACTTCACTGTTTAATCATTTATTTAATTCAGTTTAATTTTATAGAACTTCATGGTAAACAATATTTTTTAAGAAAATTTCTTTTTATCCTAACAGCGAAGAATAAATTCTTAGGATTTCTTACTCTTGAGCATTCAGCATACAACTCGCCATGCTTAAATATTTCTTTCTGGAGTCAAATTCCAAATTTTTGAAGTGTTTGGTCATGTTATTTGTTCATAGTTCTCGTAAACGCAGAGCGAACTGGAAATTGAATTCCTGTATATAAAGACTTAAAGAAAATATATACAGAAAACAATATTGCATTTTTATTAAATAAGTATTTGTGATTTTAATCATTCAATTGTTTTTAACATAGTGGGAGTATTTTGTATGTTAAATAATAAAACTTTTGATTTAAAAAACAAAACTTAATGAAAATTTATTGTACTAAGCTACGCAACTTAGTAAAATCAACTGTAGTCCCTTATCTGTTTGCAATTCTCCACAAAATTTGGTTTCGATCGGTCTATGTATGGCTATTTAACGGACGGACGGACAGACTAACGGAAGTTACAGGGTTTTATATATATAGATAGATGCTTGTCGCCCACTGTTCTTGATTTTTTAATAACCCACATAGTCTTTTAAAGTGTCTACCGTTTTAACCCAAGTGTAAACCAAACCTATATCTTCCTATCAATTCAATATGATTTTTGTTAGACATTAAATAACCTAACAACGTTTGACATGTCGTCAAATTAACCAACCAAACCACAAACATAGTTAGGTAGACCACAGTGCCGCAGAACTTAGAACGATTAAACTGATAACTTTAAGCCTCAACAAATTAATAATGTAATTGTTTCTACAAGCAAGAGCAGTTGTCTGTTCTGAGAGTTTTTTTTCTTTCGGCATTTTTCTTGTAACTCCAACTTCGTTCCTAAGGAAGTTTCAATCAACTTCGTCTAAAACTTTACACTAGTTTTCCACTTGTATTCCGTCTCATAGCCATCCCGTTTTTTTTTTGGGGGGGGGGATTTGTTTTTTGATTATTTTTTTTTTTTTCACTTGCCTACTTAAAAATCATCGAGATAATTCTTTTTTCCTTGGGTTGACTTTTTTTTCTGAGCTCCCGTCTTTGATAACATCCAACCTTCTGATTTCTTTCTTGTAAACATTTAATCTTGTGAAACGTCAACTTCTGTTCGGATCTCACTTTGTTGAGGCTTTTTTTAGTTCAAAAGAGGAATGAAGAAAAGTAATAACACTTAAAATACTTTGGAAATTGTCCGCTGCGACAACGAGAATTAGAAATATCCCCCAAGGAAGGCGGCGAGTAGCCGATAATTTCGGGGGAAACATCTGTAAACCATTGGAGATATCTTTTGTCCGCTACCGAGCAGACAGTGATGTAGTGTACTAGAACACTCTAAATCAGTGGTTCTCAACCGGGGTCTACATGGACCCTAGGGGTCCATGTAATATTTCCGGGGGTCCACAGGCAAAACTCAATTGTTGTGTTAATTAAAAATAGTAATAATAATTATTATTATAATTATAGTAGAATATTTTATTTGTATTAAATTAGTTTTCATTTAAAAATAAAGCTTAATCGTATACTATTTCTTTGATAATTAAAACCTTAAAATTTATATTAGTGAAGAATAGAAAATTGTTCTTATGTCCAATAGCTATGAAGGGGTCCACCAAGATAAAAAGAAGGGGAAAGGGGTCCATGGGTAAAAAAAGGTTGAAATCCACTGCTCTAAATAGAGCAGCGGTAGATAGTCGTCAGCAGCTCCCTTTGTAAATTATTTTATCTAGGAATTCTCAATAAATAGAGTTGCTGCTGCGCCTTCTTGTCTATCGCGATTATATTGCTAGATCTGTGGGTGTTCATTCACATCATAGCAGCAGAAATTAGCCTCGTGTTCACGAAGATAACAGCATACTTGACAGGAATAAAACCTACAGAAATAATAGGAAAGCATGGCAAATTGTATATTAATTTCACAAAATTTATTTATATTTTTCTTGTGTGTATACTTTTTAGGTTACAATTGTTTTATGGTATATGTGATAAAAGGGAGAAGTCACTCCGTATTACTACAAGCCATATCACAGAGGGAGAGAAGTTACACACGTGTTGCCTGTCTAAGGGTTCTTGACGGAGAGATTGAATTTAACGTCTTTTGGCGAAATGTCCGTATTTCTGACAGGAACAGTTTTTGTTGTATGCTGGGAGTATTTTTGTTATCTTTATTTTCATTTAATTTATTTTAAAAAGAGTTTAAATATTATTGTTTTATTTCCATTACTATTCTTATTTTATATTTTTATTTATAAAAATAATATCCCTACAGATCTTCTACAATGCGCCTGCTCAGAAAGTCAATTATATCCAATTTCTCCGCACAAACTCCACCGAAAACCAAATGGTCAGGTGCAGTAACATTTCTTTGAAATTCCACCCCAGTTCTTTTGTTTTAAAGGTATTTACTCTCAGAGCTCCATGCAGCCATTTTTTTTTATTTCATTCCTGTAGTTCACCTCATTACCTCCCGAAATGAGTCCAAGCACAACAAGCTTAATGATTGTGTTGGCGGGATGGATAGGGACGCAATCAATAGTGTAGATGTTTGTACAGAAGAGGGCTTGATACACAATCTTTTGGTGATGAGTATTAGAGCGAAAGAGGGGTGCGACTTTGTCAATGATTTGTTAAAAAAATATTTTAACCAACGACAGATGAACCGAGATAGCCCTAGTCGGGTAAGCGTTGTGAACATTTTGCCCGAGATGATTGTATTAAAAGCAGAGCTGAAGTCAAGAAAAGTCATTCTCACATAACTCCCATTTTTCTCTAGGGAGGCCAATACTGTATGGAGAGCAGTGGCAATAATATATTCTATCGATCTATTCGCTCTCTATGCAAAATGGTATTGATCAAGAGTAGACGGTAGACATTTGCCTTGGTATGCCGCTGAACCAATCTTTCAAAGTACTTAATAACAATCGGTGTAAGTGCAACTGGTCGATAATCAGCTCACTGAAGAAGAAAGGAGTTCTTCAGATCATGAAAATGTAATAGAAAACGAGCCTAATAACGAGTCAGACAACAGGAGTTTGCCTGCAGACAGCACGGCATCACAGCTTTCTGAAAAGACAGGTTAAATATTTTCCTAAAGATCCCAGAAAGTTTATTGGCACGTTCTTTCAGGAACTTTCCTATTACCCTGTCAGGCCCTGCGGTTTAAGTCAGATTCACCCCTCCTAACACGCCTCACATTATATTCATGTGCTGTGAAGCTCTCATTTATGATTAGTTAGGTTGCTGTGTCTGGATCTGTTCGTTCCACCTCAAAACGAGCAAAGAAATTATAGGGATATAGAAGGCACTTATCTGCATTTTGGTTGAAATAAGTCTCGTGTGTCACATGGTAGCCGCTTAATGATTCCACTCAATACAGTGATAAAAGCGGCAGTCAAATTCAGTTTGTTTCAGCAGCTAAATCGTAAGGTTGCTTTCTTTAGCCCTAAATCTACCTCTCCAGTAATTTACAAGTCCATGGTGCCGTTTCCATTTGGTAATATATATTTCCTAGATATAGAATGAAACTCCAGCTCGCAGTCCTCAATTTAGGAAAGACCAAGACTCGCTGTTTTCCGTTTGTGGAATATGTTCTCGCCTGGGACATAGATGAATCCGGTCCGTTTTAATCCTAAACATGGCTTCTCCGGACACAGGAGTATCTCCATATATGTAAAACCCTTCCTTTTTGTTTTTCCTTACACTCTCAAATTGAGCTTGACCAAACTACAGCGTTGCTGGGGGTTAATGAGGTACTGAGAAAGGTGCTGGTGATTTGAATGAAACTGCAATTACTCATTACTCAATAATGTCTACCAGACATTAGGTATTCACTTGTAAAGGCATCAACAACATGTGAATTTCAAAAAATCACTCATGGGTTCTACTCCTATCTTGCGTAGATTTCTCTCCCTGCAGTGACTATAATAATAATAATAATAATAATAATAATAAATAAATAAATAACAACCACCGAATATAAATCTCGGTATCATAGAGTGGGCAAATATCTGCACTGGGAAATATGTTACTTTTACGAGAAAGAAACAGACATGAACATTACTCAGACCCGGTTACAGAGATAGGACCTGTAACAATTTTATGGGACTTTAGAAAGCCTACAAAGAGAAGAATCAAAGCTAAATGCCCTGACATCGTGATCAATAACAACAAAAACAGAATGTGCTTTCTTATTGACAGTGCAGTCCTTGCAGATTGCAATGTATCTTTCAAAAAAGTATCAAAATATAAGGATTTGAAGTAGAAATCTCAAAAATGTGACACATGAGGACATCAATAATTCCATTTGTAGTTGGAGCCCTCGGATTCATTGGAAAGGTTCCGAGAGATTCATTGAGGGGATTCCTGATAGCCCATGAATACAAAATATTGTACTCACATGTACAGCTCACGCATTACGAAGAGATTTATTTATGTAAAATGTGTGTGATCTTAGGGTTTTATAGAGGTGGGGGTTACAAAAAAATGATCAGTGGAAAATGTCATGAAGCTATTTCTGACCTTAGGTCTCTGGCTGAGACTCGGAAGGAAATGTGTATACAACAGAAATCGATAGAAATCATACTTATTATAAAACCCAGGTTGTGTGTGTGTGTGTGTGTGTGTGTGTGTGTGTGTGTGTGTGTGTGTGTGTGTGTGTTCGTTTATATATGGGATCGGATTTCCTACATTTTTCAACCGATATTAACAAAACCTCACATGACTACGTAAAATTACCTTGCGGTGGTTCTGACAGCGCCCAAAATTGTTTTTGCACGAAATCAATTTGAAAACACGATTGAGAGGCATCGCTGTCGCGAGAATGAAAGGGGACAACTCATATTGAGTTATACTTATTATAAAACCTAGGTTGTTTGCGTGTGTGTGTATGTGTGTTTGTTCGTTTATATATGGGATCGGATTTCCTACACTTTTCAACCGATTTCAACAAAACTTCACTTTTTTTTTTTGGCAGGTAGTGTTTTTATTGTCTTGCAAACTTTTTTCCTTTATTTTACATTCAGAATGCTTTAAAATTCCATTTACAAGGCAATTGTTTATAATAAAATTCTATTCAATCGGTAGACTCATAACAATTGAAAACAATGTTTTTTGTTTGAGTTTGGGTTTGACCAATTCGTAAAAAAAAAAAAAAAACTAATTAAGACATGCGTGTCCATCAACCTTAAACAATAATCTTTGTCAATTTTATTTTTCAGTCTATATGATGGTCGATACTTGATCTATCTCTTACTGTTACATCCCTGGGCAACGCTGGACTCTACTGCTAGTAATAACTAAAATTAACATGGGAATGATGCAAATTGATTTTGAACGTGAAGGTAACGAGAGATTCATCCTCATCAAGTGGCATGTCCCTTTTGTCGATCATAGTTCTTCATAGTTTCTTTAATAAATGAAAGTTGCATATTACACTAACTGTTCTTAAGAAATGGAGCAAAGTGGTTTTCCGATGGATTTGAATTTAGTGTTCTTCTCCTGGACTTTTTACCCTAACAACGCCCGAAAAATCAGTCAGCTCTACTATTATACTCTTAACTGCAAGGAAAAGAGATTTTCATGCCTTTTCAGTGTCTTGGCCGAAATTTGAACTCATTCTGCGGATTCTATTTTTCACGGTATCACGACCGTTACGAGAGATTCTATTCCGATTTCTCTTCCGACACGGAACATAGAAGAATTCAGTACGTAGGCAATCATGACCCTCCACAATTTCCTGTCCTTTGCAACTGTTAAATAATTTTATCATTTTATTATTTCTTCTAAACCTTGAACTGCCATCCATTTACTCAAGCTCGCTAGGTAAGTTATGCGTTGTTTTCCTCTGTCCCTCTTACCTTTAATGTCTTGTGAGTATCAAATTTTCCAATCCCTCTTTCCTCATTATGTGTTCTAGAAATTTCCTGTCTTGATAATGTTTTCAATGTAAAATCATAATTACCGAATTTTGCATATTTTCTTTTGTTCTAAACGTCCTGGTGTATAATTTTATTTTTAAACATTTTAATTTTGAAAAAGATAAAAAAAACAAACAAACCCTAAGCCAGGGTAATTGCTTTTTCTCACAATGCATTTTCTCATGCGTGATCATGGTGGTTTGTGAAAGATCGTTAAAACACTTTATTCTTTAACAGACACTAATATTATCTTAAAATTCTTAACATCTTATTTAGTACTCTGGGAAAAACCTAGCAGCAAAGCAAATGCTCCGATCCCCGCATTAAATATTTTCAAGCAGTCTACTGCATCTTCTTATGATCTGGTAATAATGTTATTGTTTACGTTTACAATTTACATCTTGCCTTGGGGTTGCTGCATCTTTAAATTGTACATCATTCCAGATTGAGATTTGCCTCATAATTTTCTAGGTTTGTTTATTGACAGAAGCAAAATAAAAATAATTATCTGTTTTAAACTCTGACACTAAGTAACTTTATGATTTAAAAATGTGTATTTTTTTAGATTTAAGAACCTTTTAGCTACATGCCATTTTATAATGTAACCATGGCTAAATTTTTAAAAAAAAAATGTATTTTAAAAGTTCGTTGCATAAATTATTTTAAAAGGGAATTTTGTGCAGTACAAGGGACCGGTATAATCCAATTAATATTAAGTAAAAGTAAATAAATTTAGAACTCATGATTTAGTCGTTAAGCTCTAACAAAATAATTTAAAAATAAAACACTTAGAGCCTCTAAGTGTTTTATTTTTAAATTATTTTTTTTTTAATTCATTGTTTCTATCCGCATTTTTCGCCCGTTGTGCCAACGGGACTTCAGTTATCTGTGGACTGGATCCAGTAAACTTTTCTACCCCTGTAGTGTAGTTTAAATAAAGAGTTCATTATCTCTTGTAAGAACTAAGTTTAAGTATTTGTTTTGAATAATAATGTACCGTGTTTGTTATCCTTTGCGTTGTAGTCAGTTCTGCTTAAGAAGAATGATAATTTCCTTTTTTTAACTTAAGAATTTGAAGTAACGAGCGCCACTAACAAGAAAATAATTGCAGTGGAATGAAGAAACGGTCGGGTAAAAAACGGTAACCGTGGCGTAAACCTATCATTTGCCACTCTATTGCCAGTTGCTAGAAACCTGATTAGGAAAAAAAATGAAACTTCTTAAATTAAATTGTGAAACTATTTGAAGTTATATAACTTCACAGTCTTTAATTAAATATTGAAACTTTAAATACATTAATTCAAAATTCGTCCAAATTCTTTACAACTGTCAAAATCACGGAGTAATTCCACTAATTTGTTAGCTTACTTACAACACTCTAAAAATCAATTCTATTCAACGGAATAAATAATTTAATTAATGTTGATCAATCAATTTTATTTTATGTAAAAAGAAAAGTAAATTACTTAGGTTCTCAAAAGTTTTCATTAGTCCAAATACTAAACAATTTTTTCTTAACCCTTAAAAACAAACTTTAAGCATTACTTGTTGGTATAGTAATTTTTTAAATTAACCAATTTTAATGTGAAAGAAATGAACAAAAAGAATCCAAAGGGAAAGGCTATTTAATCGTAAATTACGTAAATAAATCCTTGTTGAAATAAATCACAATGTTTATTTTCATAATTAAAAATAAAACTTTTAAAATGAATATAGTTTCTGAAATAAATTTTTTATCAGATACTTTTTTCCACGTTATAAAAGAATTTATGTTAATATTTATAGTTTCAGAGTCGACTATTTTAAAATGTAAAACTAAAATCCTAGATCAGAGTTTTAAAAAAAAAAGTTAACCTAGTCCTAGCGAAAGTAAAGTAGGAATTGAAATATTGCTATGTGAAAGAAAAAGAAAACTAGGTTTTTAAAGCAACAAAATTTACTACACAAAGATCATCTGACTGCAATTCCAGTGTACTAATAAAAAACTAAAAAAAAAGGCTCCATAAAAAATTCTTCACTTTGTGTCTGTTTTAAGTAGTGGAGTATGTCTCTTGTTTGAGTTTTTTGCGAAATCAATTTTAAAAAAATATATTTTGATGAAAAAAATTAAACTTTCAAATATTTTGACAACATTCTAGTTTTCCAAAGTTTTAAACAAATGCTTAATTTTTAAAATTTTAATAGTATAAACAAGTTAAACAAGAAACATGTTAATTAACAGCACTCATTTTCAAATAATAACAACAAAAAAAAAATACTATTTGTTTATGTTTTGAAATGACTTCGGTCACGTGACATTTTTCTAGTTTTTTTTTTTTATGGCGCCTTTTTTTTAAGCATATATTTTTTTTACCAAATTTTGATATTTTTTTTTAAACTGCATTATTTTTTTTAAATAGCGCTAAAAGTGATATACATGTATGTATAAAAAAAAGAACCGAATAGCAGGATAATCAGATTGTTTTGTTTTTTTTAGAAAAGAAAGATACAGGATTTCATTTTTACATTTGTTTTGATTTATAATCTCGAAAAATTAAAATAATGCTGTGATTTTTTTTCTTAACGAGAAAATAAAAAAATATGCTTCTCATTACTTCTGTACTTTTGTAAAAAAAAAAAAAAATTATTTTTAAGCTTTTTTTCCTCAGGTTGGGCCAGTTGTTAGTTAGAAAAAAGATTTTGTTTTGTGAGTATACTCAATTAGTCCAAAATAAAACACCATTACTGTGAAATGAATGACAACAATCCTCCTGAGTTTTAGCAATGTTCCGAGATAAGCAACCAAACAAAACTGAAACAGATAAAATAACTCGCGCTTCTCTAGTTGATAAAGAGAAGAAAAGATCAGCCGAGGAGTCTTTCTAAATCAGCATTAATTGCGACCACAAGAAGGGCACGATAGAGTGTGACCTTGACCAACAGCTAATACACAAACACACAGGGAAAACGTTGTGTTCACGTGCGCAATGCATGAATGAGTCGACCGACCAATCAAATACAGAGGCTACTGCATGATCGATTCTGATTGGTCAGGCGGATGCTGAGACGGTCTGATTGGTTGAAACTGCAGCAGACGGCCGAGTATTATGTCCAAAACGAAACAATTAAGTAAACACTAACGCATACATTGGTGATCGCTGGAGACGGTACTTGCACACTCACAACAAAATAAAACAAACTTCTGCTTTTCCTTTGCACAAGTCTGCATGGCAACCGGAGATAATGCAGTCCATCTGCTGGCCGGAGGGTAAGACGAAAAAATATTTCTCTATTAAAGAAAAGAAAATATTTTTAAAAATTCTCTTAGAAACAAAAGTCTCTGGTTTATGCGGCTATAAAGTGGGGGATCGGTTTGTAATAGATTTCTTCTTGTAAAATGATTCCTCTTGACTACGTCAATGTCATGCATATATTTAACGTTGTGGGTTGCCGTGTTTAAATGTCGAGTTGCTTATATTTTTATATACTTTTAAAATAAATGGCAATTTCAGTTTTTAGATTGGGGCTTTTGTCATTGGGATGATAATTTTGTTTTTTGTGTGTGTTGATGCACATATCAATTAAGAAAGTAAAAACCAGTCGATTGGATTTATTTACAGTACACAGACTGCTTGTATATGCAAATTAAAATTTAAAAATAAATTATTAACTTAAAACATGCAATTAGTTCTGAAACGACCTTTTATAAAATAAAAAATAATACCCGGCCTACCTGAAATATTTACTTTATTCAACTCCCTTTTTTTTTCATGAAATGAAAGCTAGCTTCTTTACCCGTTAACTTCTTAAGCACGTACTGTAATTAATTAATTTATTATTAATTCTCTAGTTTATTTGAATAAAAAAAGCCATGTACCTACAACTTTTATCTTAAAAATCGCTAAATATTTAAAAAATATGGGATTTTGTGTAGGCGGCTTTAAAACTGAGGGTCATTTCATTTGCTCAGTAGTAGTAAATGGAAAACAATATATACCTACTACTAAAACATGACCCATCGTTTGTTTCGACAGAAAAAAAAACACAAAATCCGAATCAGTTATGTTTCTATAATAATAAAAAAGAGATCTTTCACTTAACCTCCCATAAATAGATACTGGGGAATGTTTATTATAAATTATGTTTATAAAATGATGCCCTACCCAAGTTAGTGGTGGCGACGAAGCAAAAACATGAAAAAAGCGGATCAAAACTGGGGGATCAATTTTTAGTGCCCGGAGCACTTTAAAAAACCTTCAGATCTTGTCATGTTTTAGTTGAAATTGAGGATTTATTTATTTTCATTAATGACATTGACTTGATTACATTTTTTAGCTTTAAAACTGATCGCTATTTAAACTAAAACTGTAGTGTTTTTTTTTTTATTTCTCATAAACATATGCAAAAATTTTACTATTTACTAACAGTATGATTTTCAAATAAACCATTTTATTTTTATATCGTAATTATGATAAGTTTGTTTTGGTTTTGTTATTCAATTAATGATTAGCGTTGATAATGTTTTTGTTTTGCACCAAATCTTATTTTTCCTCATTCTTCACTGTTGTGTTTTCAAAGTGACTCTCTCTCTAGTTACATCCACAATTGGGACTACAATACCATTTCCTCCTTAAAAAGGACATTGTACTAAAAATATTTTAATATTTGTTCTTAACCCGAAGTCTATATTTAAGCAACATAATTTCATTTACTCTTATGCATCATAATAGTTTATTTTTCATCATTATTATTAAAACGGTAGACTTTTTAACCCTAACTGCTATTGCTACTACTACTACAACACTACAACGAACATTTAAACACGAGGTGGAAGGCAATCAGTAATGAAAAATAGTAATCATTTTCAAACTCAATAAGAATGTATATTATTAAATTATTATCAGCATATTTGTTGTTTTTTTTTTTTTTTGTTGTAATTCGATTCTAATTTTATAAGAAGTAAATTAATCAAAATCCATTTTTGTAAGACCTAAATGAATCCGACTTGTTGGACTATGGTAGCTGAGAAAAGTGTTAAAAAAAGAACTAAGAACATTTAATTTTTGTGTACAGTGTAAACTGTAAAGTTATGTTGTGTAATTAACGTTGTTTATAATACCAACAAGAGTAAGTAAATTATAAAATCATCATACAAAATTTATCGATTTTTCTCTATTGATTGGATTTCCAAAAGTCATTTTTAAAATAATCAGCATTTACTTAAAAACAGCACTGATTTAGATTTTATTTTCATTAGGCAATTATTCTGAAAAATATAAAACTGAATAAATTCACACTCATAGTGATAATACAAAAAAAATAATTAAAGAATAGACTTTGAACACTCCTTAGTCCTTAGCATTTAACAACAGTATGTTTTACTTTTCTTTTACCTTGTTTTATGAGAATTTCAAATAACAAGTAAAAACATTTAGGAGGCTTAGTAATTAAATTCTTTCTTGCATGTTTCACTTTTTTTTTTTTAAATATGCGTAAATATTCTGACGAGGTTCTTTATAAAAAAATACAAAACAGTATATTATTTTTTATTCCTCTTTTTAAGCCAATAAAATTTAGCTTACATAAGAGGGAAATTAATTGTTTGCTTATGTAATTATTGTACTTGTAAAATCAGCGAAGTGACGATCACTTGCTGTTGGTTTTTGAAGTGATTATTCTCTTGATTCTAGCTAGCTAGCTATTTTCAAATTTTAGCTTGAAATACTTTTTGCAAAAACTTGTGGAATATCTCGTTTTTTTGTTGAAGATAGAAAAACAAACACACAAACAAAAACGGCAAAAAAAGAAGTTCTAAAAAATCGAATAATTTTTGTATATCAGAGAGTAGGAGTAATAGTTTTGTTTAATGTTTACTTTTTTAAAACTGACTGATAAAAACCACAAAAAAAATCTGGCATGTGTCCACAGGATAATTGAGATCCACTTAATATAGCTGGGCCATGTGTGTGTGTTTTTTGTTTTAAAAAAAAAACAAGTTCCCAAGGAAGATAAATTTTACATGAAAATATCAAGTCTGGACATTATTGAGCGATCAAAGAATTTGGCGAGGAAGAAAATTTTTGATTACAACGGAACAAGCATGATGAACAATAATGATAGTTTAAAATTAATTAAATTATCATATGTTATCGAAACTCGAAAAAATAAATTATTTTTCAGTTCATTTAAAAAAATTTTAGTAGTGCATGTGTGTGTTTTTTTTATTGTATGTTTACATACAATAACATACATACACTAAAAAACTTAAACTTTTACAAAGAAATTTTTGCTTTTTTTTTTTTTTTTTTTTACACTTTATGTAAAAAAAACAATTTCTTTGTTTCTACTTTTGCAGCTGAAAAGTTTTTTAGTAACAATCAGTTATTTATAGAAATTTAATTTAAATTTTATGGTTAAAAAAATGTCTAAAACTAAAACATTTCCTTCTACGCTCTCTAGTCTAAAAATCAAATAATCGCGTGACATTGCAATTAATTATGTTAAAGTTTTAAAATGTAATTGTAATTTTTTTCATTGTTAAAACTGTTAAAAAGAAAGAGCATGACCAGTTTAGACAGAAAATTTGGCAATCGGTACTTTTAAAATGTTTGAACGATGTCAATGTCAAGTGTAGCAACAAAGCCTGTCTTTTTTTCTCTTAACTTAAATTTGGGCGTGTACCTGTGTTGTAATTATAGTAAAAATAAATAAATATTGTTGCATTATTTAATTCAGTTACATAAAACTCTCTAATCGTTGTGTTCTTAAGTTGGATCAGCTTGTTAAAACTAGTGTTAATAGCTGACATTTAATCTTACTTAATTCATCTTCTTAATCTTCCTTTTGAACATCAAGAACACGACAATTGAAGAATGGATAGGATAATGATTAATGAATGTAAAAAAATAAAAAGGATTGACCTCACTTGTTTATCATTTATTTTTTAATTCACATTGTTTGCTGAATAAGCATTGTAAATTTTAAGCCATTTTTCTTTAGTTTTAGTTACTTTATTTTTAAAAATAGTCTTACAAAAAATATCCATTTTATTTTGTTGCCATTTGTTGCTGTTTCATTGAATGTGTTTTTGACACTGGCAATGATTTTTTTTTTAATTTAAATTACTGCTTAAACGAAATATTTTTCTTGCAGAATCACAAAGTATTTTTTTAAATCTCGTGTCTAGAATTAAAAATTCATATTGTTTTAAGAAGCAGACTTTTTTAAAATATCCACATTTTGATCCTCCTTAAAAAATGAATAATAAAATTGGAAAAAAAAAGTTTGTGTTTTTTAACTTGTATTTGACAATTACTTTTTTTTTTCTTAACTTTCTTTGATTCTTCAAATTTTCTTAAATAATTTCCCGGCATTTTAAAAGTTAACTTCCGTTTGTCGGTCCTGACTACTGACATAGTAATTCTGGTTCCTTCTTTCTTTACTTTTCTTCTTCTTTTGTTAAGTGCCCTGTTAGTATTGTTCCGGTAAACGATTCATCAGACACGTGCATGGACACACACAAAGTGGCTCTAAATAACCGCATAGCCAAATTTATCTTTCTTTCTTTTTTTTCTCTCTTCCTATTTTGTCAAAACATTTATTTCGTTAATATGTACCTAAAGATCTAATCTAGAGCTCGTAACTCCTGAACTGTTTACTTTTTAAAAAGTTAAATAAATAATTTGCTCTTTTTGTTTATACTGACGAAAATAAATTGTTGTAACATTTGTTAGATTTTGAAAGTTTGTTTTCAAATAAAATTAAATCACTATATATTTCTTAGCCCAAAATTTATTTGTGTACATTAGGCGTTGTTGTGATTACTACTAAATTTCTACATCACCATATAGAAGTGGTTCTCATCATTTTTTTTTTTTTTTCACCATATTTTCAGAATGTCACCCCTCCCCTTTCCAAGATTGCCCAACTCAAAAGGTGCATTTAAAAGTAAAACATATGCATATATTATTGAAAATCTACTTTTCCATATTAGTACAAACACATACATGGATTCTTTTTATTTATTTATTTATTTTGCACTCATGATGTGCTCCAAATTCTGTAAATAAAAATGACTCCCCCCCCACACACACACACACACCGAAACCCTGAAATGCCGTAGAGAACCCTAGTAGGCAAAATACTTTGACCAATATTTCAATTGTCTGACTATTCGACAAGGAATGTACAAAGATAACAACAATGGGTTTGGCTTGTACGTAGGGCACTAAAATAGTTTACAAAATTCATACCAAATTCTGAATTAAAATTTGTATGAAAACAATTGTGTTGAGAAAGAGCTTCTGACAATCATTAAATATCAGTGCAATCAACAGTAGCTAATCTGTAGTGGAGTTGTTAGCCAGAAATGTGACATGTGTAAAGTAAAAATACTTCACTAAGGTTTTCTTGTATTTTAGAATCTGTATTTTTCAGATATAAATGAATTGGATTTGAAAGACGGTCAAACAAGGATATTTAAATTTAGATTTTTGTTTTTTTGTTGTTGTTTTTTTTTTGGGGGGGTGAAGTTTTGAGCTCAAGTGTTATTTATTTGATAAACTATTCAAAACTAGCTTACCTACCTTTTGTTTAGATCATATTTTGGCCGATGAGCAAGCCTTCTTTAAGACGCTTGTATATTTTTATTCTCCACTGTTTGTAACAGATTTTTTCTGGTGCAACAAGATTTTATAGAATTTAAGAATCTTTTTTAAAGAAACTAAAGACTACTGAGGAAGCTCAAAATGGAGTGGTTGAAACCTCTCTTTCTCTTGCATCTCAACCAATTCCCCGGTAGATTTTACGACCTGTCAGTCCAGAATTCTCTCTGTCTCTCTCTCATATATATATATATATATATATCTTGAGGTCTTCTGTTGGTGTAAATAGTGAGATTGTATCCTTCACTGGCTTGTTGCATAGTTTACAGCACTTGGTATTCCCCCAGTGTAGGCCAGGCTCAACATTGCTTAACTTTGGTGGCTGGATGGGAACTAAATGTTATGGCCATAACCTAGAATTAAGTATTTCTGTATTTAATATGTATAACTAGTTTTCATTTTGTAATAAATTCAATTTAAAATCTTTTCTATAGTAAATGCCACACTGATGCTTGAATTTAGAATAAAGTCCTCAAAATATGCTGAATATGAACCAACCATTCAGTGTATTTTTATCTGAAAGTAATTAAAAGAAAAACAAAGTGATTAGTGAAAAGTTTATTAGTGATGCAGCATAATGTATAAATTTTTACTGAAGACAAAATTCCCAAAGAAGAATTTGTGGAAATTGTCTGCACTGAGGTACATTTTGCTGCTATCTTCGAAAATAGTTTTTAGATTATTGTAATACCTAAACAAAATCAAATATAAATGTGAATTTACTGTATGCAGCATACTCGGCACCTGAAGATTGCATCATCCATGAAACTCTGAGTCTTTATTAATATATACTTAATAGCTTTGTTATATTACATCAAGCACTTTTTTATTAACACCAGTACTATGCGTGCAATATATATATATATATATATATATATATATTATATGTGTATATATTTACCCATTATTCATTTTATAAAATGTTTTAAGCTTTGGCTAATGAAAGTTCACAGGTTGATTGACAATATTTGATATATGCGAGGACCAATTGGCCTTGAACTGCCGCTTATACACACATTGCACGCATGTTATAACATTTTTGCTCCCTTCCCTTGTTTATAGCAGTACTTGTTAAGAAGGTTTGTAGAGTGTGGCCATCTCACCACACCACACCATACCACAGAGGTTCCATCAGTGATCATGGCTTGTGCAGCAGTTCTTGATCAAACACAACATTCCCCAAGTCCAGCAACTGCCATATTCCCCAGATCTTGTGACTTGCAACTTTTCCCTCTTCAAAAATCAAATTCCATTTGAAAGATGTTGAGGAAATCCAAGAGAATTTGACTGAGCAGATACTGTTTATCCCAAAAATGAGTTTCAGGAATGCTTCCATCAAACTGATTGGTACTGGAGATTATTTTGAAGGAGATTAAATGCTGAATTGTTGTGTTGTAGTTTTCTCTTCATAGCACCAGTCCTGATACTTTTTAGATCAGACCTTGCATTTATAATTCAAAATGTTTACTCTTTGCTTTCACCATAACCCTTAATGTTTTATCAGCTGAAATACATGTTTACTTCACCACCACTTTACTCAAATAGTGCCACAATGTTGTAAAGAGATTCTTTCAGGTTTTACATTACACAGTTGAGTATAAGATGCATGAAACATTGCTCTCCAGTATGGGTCATATCTTTAAGTCCACAGAATTAATGTCAAGACTTGATAGACCAAATTGACTTGTCAAATAATCCTTGGAAATGTCATTTGCACCAGTTCTGCATGCCATGTGTGCAGGAGTTCCACCTCTAGTGAAGATATAGTGACTTCCAAATGTGGCTGACAACCAGGGCAACATCTTTCTCTAACATTTGCTAGTAAACTCAACTATTCACTTTCAGTCCTTCTTCAATGAACACCTATGTTGATTTCAAACAATCTTAAGCAACAGCAGCTGAAATAATGCTGCCCATTTTCTGTTGCTTGAAATGTATTCTGACATCTTCAGGAATGTTTCCTGGTGAAGTAGCATAAAATCTATCATTTTGGTAGTTGACCACAGCTTCCACAGTGCAATATAGCCCTAAATCCTTCCTAGTTACCTGTCTGAAATATCCAGCTCTTTTGCCATCTTCATGCTACTCTGAATTTATTTTCACCCTTTTCTTGACAACTTCAATGATTCTCCTGATACAAAGTGAAAGGTTTCTTCCTGGAATTGGATTTGGTATGGTTGTTTGCTTCACTTGAAATTTCTTCCACACATTAAAAATCATTTTTCTACAAACATTAAACTGTTTTACCACCAGGCTTATGGCCATATCACATTGAAACATTGGTTCCCATACAATCACCAAAGTTAAACAACATCAAGTCTAGTCAGTACCTACAGGAGGCTGACACTATTTTTGGGACACTTTGAAAAGTGTGATTAAAGGTGTTTTTTGCTGGCGAGAGCTTTTGTGTTGATGAGTAGGTAGTTCAGCAGTAACTGTCCATTAATGGTATGAATATTGATTGTTGGGTTTGTCTTTGGTTTCATGTTTTTTTATTTTACTTCAACTTAAGCTTTATTTTTCGGACATGACACAAATTCCAGGTTTTTTTAATGATTTGGTCGTCGAACGTCTACAATATGCAAATTTTCTGCAGGTAAATTGTACCCTGACCATTACATTTGAGTATCTTTACCATTCACTGTGAAAACATATTAAAATCCTGAAGAAGAATGCATTCAGAAGAAGTCATCAGTTTGGTCCAAAATAAGAGAGAAGACAGGCTCAGCATCCAAAAGATCGCCACTGAGATGAAGCTACCGAAGTCAACAGTTAAATACATGCTAAATACAGACTGAGTGGAAGAAGAGAGGACGGAAAAAAATAATTTCCAAGAGAACAGAAAGAAGAATGAAGAGGAGTGTTACGAGGTTGTTATCCTCTGGAGAAAAGGTGACAAAGATGGATAACAAACCATGTCGACTTCAAGAAAGTGATATTTACTGATGAAAAACATTTTAAGGTCAATGGACCTGATGGGTGGTGTACATGGTCGAGAAAATGTGAGCCTGTTATTCTCAACAAGAGACAGATGGGAGGAGGAGGAGTCATGGTTTGGGGTATGGTATTTACAAATGGAAACTTGTGGCTCAAGTGGTTAAAAGAACGTCAAAATAGCTTGAGCTACAGAGAACTTTTGGAAAAGAGAGCCCTACCACTCATAGAAAAAGAAATGGGAAGTAATTTTATTTTGCAGCAAGATAACTGCAGCATCCATGTCACCAATTCGGTGAAAAATTGGATGTGTGAAGCAAATATCTCTGGAATGGCCTGCAAGAAGTCCAGACTTAAATTTAATTGAAAACATATGGAAAATGCTTGCAGAGCTTGTTTACGACAGGCCAGAAATAACCAGAGAGACTGAAAATTCTGCTTTTCCATTTGTAGAATTGAAACAGTTATTGCCATTACACTAAAACAATACAGACTGCCCGTGCTACCTAAAACTTGAAAAAATAAAGTATCTGAAAAATAGTTTCGGCCCCCTGTAGTTGCCAAGAGTTGTAAGCTTGGATGTGCTGATGATGTAATGGATAATGGTTTGGAATTGTTAATTGGAGAGCCAAGTTCCAGTTCCAATTGGGTTCGATATATTCACTTGTGCACAAATACTCTTGGGAAAGTTCTGAAAAGCTATGGGGGAATTAGTAAGACATTTATCACTAAATCATTATTTTCTCAAAAAAAAAAATGGAAATTTTACAATCTAAAAATATTTTCTGGCTTTAAGTAACCTACAAAGAGTTAAGCCATAGAAAATTAACATTAAAATTATCAATTCTTCATTCCAGCCATTTTCAATATGATAAATTGATCACATTTTGTTTGAGCCACCATATTTGATTAAATTGTAAACAAAACAAAATGTTTCTAGGAAACCTTATGCAAAATTTGAAACTATTTTTATTAAAAAGATTATTAAAAGATATCTTTCAATTCACATTTAAATAATAAATATTTATATTGCTTTTGGTACTTTTACTTTCACTTTCTCAATCATTAACGCGGTTACATTTATTTACTCAAATGTGTGTAAAACTGCTAGTTCTAGACACATAAGTTTTATCTGCCTTGTCTTACATGAAGATAGTTTGAAAACATTTCAAACGATTCAGAAAAAATTTGTATATTTTCTGGATGCTCAAAAAAAGCCAATGAATATTTGTATAATATTTCAAATATGGCATTTGGATAAATATTACCTACTTGATAGCCTAAACTTTGCATATTATGATCTCAAAGATTTTTCAGCCTTTTTTTTTTTTTTTTTTTTTTTTTGTCATGGCAAAAGGAATTTAAATATGGCAAATTGTTTATCATTTATTTTTTATTTGCATTACCAGATCATCCTTATACCACATACAGATAGTTAATAATTTAAACAAGTTGTTGCTTTTCTATTAACACTATTACTGGCACAGCATAAATCTTATGTAAGGGTTCAAATATCTAAAGTAGAAGTGAATGTGTTAAATATTAACTGACTGTTAAAGTGTTTTAAGTCTTTGTTTTGTCTCTAATTTTCTATAGGTTTGTTACTTTTTGATATATTGCTAAAAGGTTCATTTGTACAAATGTCATGCATAATGTTCTTCCTCGAAACAAATTTTATATTCAGTAGTTTAAATGTTTATCAAAAATGAAACATTTGAGAAGGCATTCACTGATTTTTATATAAAGGATTTTCAATTTTGAAAGTTTTACTCCAGCTATTTATCCTTTCTTGTATATTTTTTTTATATTTTATCAATTTTGTTTTATTTCTTTTTGTTTTTGTCTTTTAATGTAGACAACTGCATTTATGATTTGTTTTAACTTCAGCTTGCATTTGTTTCTTATTAAAAGATATTTTATTGAAACATCAGTTTTATAAGCAAATTAAATTTATATATCTGTCTCTATTTTAGTAAAAAGCATGCAAATAATTCCTATCATTCTTGCTATTGGTATTAAGACAACCTACCATTGCAAAAATATTTTTAAAAGATGACCTCAAAAGTATTAATATTGGTTTTATGACAAAGCCCATATTAAATTTCACGATCCATTATTTAATCTAGCAGACACTAATAAAATGTCCAACTTTCCTCAACACATTCTAGAATTTCTTTTCTCTCTTTGTTATTTTATGATCACAGAAAGTGGGATCAACAGGCCAAGTTCAAATTCCAGCCAAGGCTGTTCAGTTTACTTTTGCACAAATATCCTCGGGAAAGACATGCTTTTTCTGTCCTCCTAATCAGGGGTTAAATAGCAGGACAGATGAGGTTCTCTCTAACTGGTTGGCCACCATTTAAGGAGAAGGATAATTTTGAATTCAAAACTGGTTGGATATGGGACTCTAACTCCCAAAAAGACTACTTGCTACAGAAACGACAGTAGGAACACTAGTGTGGTGTGGCTGTATTTTCTCTCTCTCTCTCTCTCTCTCTCTCTCTCTCTCTCTCTCTCTCTCTCTCTCTCACACAAGACCTATTTATCAAGTTTGTTTTTTTAAAATTACAGAAAATATGAAGTAATATATAAATTATAAAGTCTGCTCAGAGCAATGTTCTTTTTTAATGCTGAATTACTGAAAAAAAATATAAGTTTTACAGTCCCCCCCCCACACACACACACTTTTTTTTTTATAACCATAAGAAAATTTCCAGAAAATAAACTTATAATATTTTGATAAATTATGGCTGAATATAACCTTAACATTCATAGCAATAAATGAAAAAAAAAATATATTATTCATCTTTCTCTTACTTGCAGACATTTAGTGTTTGTGTTGATCTAAATTTTCTGGCTTGCTGGATGAATCAGCTCACCAGAGTAGTCAGTGGTAAAACTACATGATTTTATATAGAAGCACAAGATACTACAAAAACATTTTTACCTAATTTGAAGGTTACAACACTTATTGATAAGGTCACGGCCATCAATTCACTGCATTGTCCCCCCCCCAAAAAAAAACACAATCTTAATTTATTGTGATTTTTGCTATTGGTTTTATGTAATCAACCTAACAGATATTATAGATGAATAAACTGATGTTATGTGATCTTAATCAAGCAATGGCTTAGCCTGCTCTTATATCAAACAGTACTCTATTGTAGGTATTGTTTACATCTGTTATAACTTTTTCAGTGGAAAATTAATAATAATAAAAGAACAACAACAGTAGATACTTAGACAAACTCAACACAAATATGGCTAATTAGGCTGAAGTAATAATATAGGTATACAATTACAGACAGAAAAATGGTTTATTTTGCATTATTGTAGCAGATGGGTAGGAATGTGTGTGTGTGTTTTTTTTTTTTTTTGTTTTTTTTTTTCTTCTAAATTTTTTTCTTTGTGCTAGGAGCTGATACTTCATAATATTTTATGCTCTATGAATGAAAATAGAGCAGCCACAATAAAGGAATAAATACAATAGATTTTAAGATATTGATAATGAATAAATATAAATAAACCAGAATATATTACTTGATATGGATCATTAGACTGATTGGAATGTAAATGTTGGCATTGTAAAATAGTGTCTGAATCTGCTTGGCCCATTAAGGTTTTTATCATTTTTACTTACGTCTGCATTTGATCTCTGCCAATTTCTATTATATGCAAGATTTGGGAAAGGAGATCATTTGTTATTAATAATGTACTGTTATCAAATTATATATACATGTTTGAGTTTGTAGGATGTATAATAGTATCCAAAACAAAAGTGTAGATGAGACAAAGTGGAAAAGAATTAAATGTGTTCTGCTGAATGTCTGTTGATTTTGGCTTCTTCAGGTTAGAATGAAAGACAAAACTAAGGGAAATGTGTTGCAACTTTTTGAGGATAAGAGAGGCTATAAATTAAATTACTTTATCAGATCCTACAGCCAAAAAGTGCTTGTTATATATATATATATATATATATATATATATATATATATATATATATGTATGTATGTATGTGTGTGTGTGTGTGTGTGTGTGTGTGTGCTGTTTATCCCTGATAAAATTGTGATGCCTTGTTTACTTGCTTGTTATAGTAGGAGAGACAGTAAAATCAAAACAGTCTGATGACTATCATTTTAATTTTGTCAGAAGATTACATAGAAGCCATTTGGTCTAAAGATTACATTGAAATTTGTCCATACTATCTATATCTATAAACACTATTCTGATATGGAGAGCTCTTCCTCTATAAATATAGCAAATTTTACACACACACACGGAGGATGATTCCAAAAAATTTTATGATTTCTTTTTTTATGACCTTCATGTGACATTGTTTTTTTGTCCCAGTGTATACAAGGTTGAAATTTGTGAAAGACATTTTTAGTCGATAATTTATTTGGAGAAAAATTATTACAAAACCTGCAAAACAAAAAGAATTAACTTGGAAAATTAATAATCTGCACGACAAATATTAACAAGATGGCTTCCCAGTATTTGTCTGCCATTTTGACTCTGGCTGTATATAACCTCATAGTAAATAGATTGTCACAAAACTTCATTCAGTTGATTTCCTGTTTTGGTTCAAGAACTAAATTAATTGTATTATTTGACTCTTAGCCCAATTTCGCTATTACTAAGGGGGTGCATTATGAATGCTACACATGATAGATATATATATATGTGTGTGTGTGTATGTATATGTATATGTATATATATGTGTGTGTGTGTGTATATATATATATATATATATATATATATGTATATGTATGTATGTATGCATATGTGACGCTAGCTCAATGATTAGGCAATAATAATCTTATGTATTTCAATGCAAATAACTTAGCAGTGCCACTTTTCCAAACTACCATTTTTGCCAAGGGAAATTAACTCAACATGCATGAGAGTGACAGTGTCAAGATAGAAATCAACACTGCATGATGGCTGTTCAATGTAATCACCTTTGGTCTGGAGATTGCATTGAAGCATGAATCTGATAGTCACCATGCACTGATGATTCCTATATCCATACTGTCTATATCTATAAACACTTTTATCTCTGATATTAAGCACTCTTTCCCTATAAATATAGCAACTTTTCTCTCACACACGCACTTACACTTAGAATCTACTTATGACCAGTTTTTGTTCATCTTTTTGTTCCACATTAAGAACAGAACCAATTCATCTTTAGTTTTTGTGTTTACAGCCATGGATCAGAATAATATTATTGTATTCTTTCTTTTGTCTATGCAACCCTTTTCAGACAGATAAGAAATTGGATTTGGAAACTTATCAAAGTCTATCAAGAAAATGTTTGTTCATTGCAGTTCTTGAAGTGGCATTACTTATATACTTGGTTATTCAATTGTACTTAAAGGGTTTCTCTAAATCAAAAACTAAGCCGAATAATAAACCATAAACTCTCTACTGAACCTTTTTTTTTTCTTGTTTAGAATAAATTTAAAATAAGTCTGATTGCATCTAGAACATAAATCTCTTATACAAAGAGAGTATCTTCAGGTAAAATTGACTTTTTTTTTTTTTTTAATACTACAATCAATGCAGATCAATTTACAATCAATATATTTTCAGCTTTGATAGCATTCAAAATTGTTTACCTGGTCTTTTGTTTTTCCACCTTTTCCTACAGACACAACATTGCCTGCTTGTCACTACCCTGTTGTTTGGAAAATGTTCAGAAGAACTCCATTCTTTAGTTTCACCAGTTCAGTATTGTACATCTAGGATATGTCATGCTACTTCCACAGAGGCAAATCCCTCCTTATTTCTCCTGTATTCCAAATGTAAGAAGGAATTTCTGCTCCATGAGGTTTTTCCCAAGAATTGTCACTTTATGGAACAGACACCTGCATGGCTGCTTTCTTGAACACTTCAAGGCATAATCCTTATCAATCCTCCTTATCTCCAATTACAACCCACTTACAGCCATATCATGTTGAAATACTATTTCTTATATGATCACCAAGTTAAGCAACATTGAACCTGGTCAGTACCTAGATGGTTGACTGCTTGGGAATGCCAGGTACTTTAAGTTTGGACATGCAGGTGATCAGAATTGGAAATCAGAGAGCCAAGTTCCAATTCCAGTCGGGTTTGTTATATGTGTTTATGCACAAGTACCCTTGTGAAAGGTATGAATCCAGCTCTTCTCTCCCCAGATATGGGTTAATTAGTAGGGCTTATATCAGTAATTTATTATTAACCTTCAAAAAATTTTACCCTCTAAAAATATTTTAACTTCCATCCACCGCTTCCATTCATATCACAACTCATTCATTATTAACATTTCAATTATCACCTTTTAGTAAGTGATTCTCAGGCCTTGTATTGAATGATTTTTTTTTTTTTTTTTTTTTTTTAAAAAAAAAATCCCACCAGAAGCTTTCACTAAATCCAACTTCAATTTAAACAAGGTTGTTCTGGATCATTTGTTAATCTTTTCATTCCTTCAAACATTGCCAATCAACCACTTTAACTGAATCTTGAACAATATTGTTCTTTGGCTATGTTCAAGAGGACATTTTTCAATATGCTCCTTCATGGCTCCAGCTTTCTCAACAGGGAGTTATATAATAAATTTCCTAACCATCTGCCAGCTCTATCTCCTCAGAAAAGAAACTATTCAGAGCTTTGTGCAGCTTTGAATATGGCACATTCAATCTTTTTCTTACCAGTGTATATCAGTCATTAAAATTAAAGACAAAAAGGCTGGGAGCAAAGATTTTCACTCAGCTTAAAAAAACCTTTTATTTGAAACAGCATGATTGCAAATACACTCAACACAATAGATAATAAAACAAAAAGTAAGCAGGTATTGATAACAATTGTTTATAAAAGGTATTTGATATGTCAGCAGTATTTGTTCTGTAATTGAATGTCTTTTGTCTCGACAGAAAATTCACTGAAATTGAAGGAATACACAAGATCAGTCATGTTTTTATAACATTAATGTTACAACAAAGCACCTTTCCTCAAATATACGAAAATCAGTTTAAAAACCAAAATTAGAAAAAAACATACAATGGCCAAATATTCAATTCATTTTTATTCTTTAATATCATGAAAAATTAAATATTTTAGTGAAATATATAACATTGAGACCTTAATGGATAAAATGCTAAAACTTTACAAAAAATTTACATAGGGATCTAAATTGATATTTTTGTCAGTATTTGAAAAATTATAAGAATTGCCTAATTGTATGATTATAAAGAAATAGATACCATTATGAGAGGTTACTGAAAAATTCTCAGACCCACCAAGATATGCTTCCAAAATAAATTCTGCTGTTTGGTTAGATTTTAGGAAGTGGTTTGGGCTGAGAACTTCTCAGAAACCCTTCATATTTTATTCAGGCTAAAAATATATTCATTGACAATCAGCCAATCGACTTAAACAGCTAAGAGAAATAGCTACACATTCATTTCACAATGCTTCATACATAGTCTAAGGGCACCAAAATTGTTAGTCAGTCCAAAGGTGAAATAAACTAGTATTAAATACCATTGCAATTAATAATTCCGCTTTAAACTCTGAGCCACATGCTCATAGTTTGCTGATGATCAAAGAAAGTCAACCACTCTGACCTAAATGAAACAATCTGGGTTATCAAGGTGTATTTATTTGAAACAGGAAATGAAATCAAATTGCTATTACAAAGTGGCACAGTAGTCTCTTCATCACAAGACCTATTATGGCAGAAAAGTCAGAAGAATAGCTTTGTAAAGATGTCAACATTCAGTAGAAAGAGCAATTGAAATAATCGTTAGTATTTTGGCACACTATCATCTTTTCAGCTGTTCTCTCCTTGTTTGTTTGCCAAACAGTTGACCAGATAGGAGTCTGCAAAGTGCCTAGCCAAAAGTTTTGTTTGAACTGCCCTCCATTAAACATAAGATTTCTGGTTCAGATAAGAAGAAACAATTTGGCGCACTCATCATTCAAATCTTATGTGGTATGTAAGCTAGTGTTATTTTGGAAAAATACATTCAGCAGGAGAGACCTCTCCCAATATTTACTGCCAGTTATTGGGGCAAAAGCAGCACCTTTTCTAGAGAAACATACAGAAAAAGAAATGAAAAGCAAAAGCAGTGATAGTCATTCTGACAATTTTTAATTTGACTCCAAGGAAGGTAATTATGCCAATAAGATACAAGGAGTCATTGTGAGTCAAGGAGAATGAGAAGACTTTAGTGGAGAGAAAGGACAATAAAAGAACAGGTTTGAAGAAGACAGAAGATGGCGATTGAGATGTTTAAATCTTTGAAGAAAATCAGTGACAGGGAAGCAAGAAATCTGAAGAGTTTCACAGGTGAGAAAAGAAAGCATTACAATACAACATATAGTTACATCAAGCTATTTCAATGGTAAAACAATAAGACCCATTTGCCAATCTAGTAGTACACTTAAATTCATGTAGTTGAGGTACCAAGGAGGTGAGCCATATTTATTTTGAAAAATACAAAAATATGGCACAAGGCCAAAAGTGTGGATAGAGGAAGGCTGGTTTTCAATCTGTCTTACCTTAAACTTAGCTCACCACAATTACTAACCCTAACATACCACAGTATTCCTTACACCAAAATAATACATTCTTACTTACCATTCTTACTACAGCCTCCATAATAACTCGAGTCCTAACTAGCTCTCATATGTACAGTTGTCTGGGGAGAGGAATATAAAAAAAAAAGTGAGCTCAGAACAATTGCCATGAAAATATTTATAGAAAAGAGGGCAGCCATGTCATAGCAGTGGGAAAGTGACTGAAGTTGAGATGCCAGGTCAGGATCACTAATATTACAGACTCTTCTTTTGGATTTTGCCAAGAATCTTGAGTTATATAGCCAGAATCCTATTGAAATTGTTTGGATCATGAATTAAAAAGAATGCCCAGAAAATCAAGATTGACTTCATGTTTACAGTATGGCTTGATTAGCTATCGCAGAAAGTGAAATAGTAGACCTAAAAGAACATTTTTAAATTTGTAGGTTTAGCAAATTTTAGTATCCATAATAAATTATTGAATAAAAAGTCTTTGTTTAATAGTTGTCTATTATAAATATTCATTTTTTTTATTGTTATGACAATAAACTACATACAACAGAAAAGCCTCTGGTTGGGAGATTGGAGGTTTTGATGAACGTGGAACCACCTCTTAATTGCTGTTGTCCCCAGGTTCACCCTGACCTGAGGTGGTAGCACTTGTTAGGGTCCCATCTATGGGCAAATAGTGAACTCCCAAACAAAATTTAGCAGTTCATTTTTATAATAAAATGATCCACAATACATTTTTTTATAGCAAAATAACAATGCATCACTAAAAAATACAAGTACATTTTTATAGTAAAATTATCAATACATTTTATGATCTACAAACTATGTCTAAAAACATACCTTTACTCTGAAGTATAAAATTACGTATAAAATATTCAGATTTCAACATTAAATAACCCATAGAGGTTGATATGCCATTAAACAAAATCAACCAACCAATCTAACATGATAGTGTATCCTAAGATGAATATTATACATAAACTATTATCTGCACTCACTGTATAGGTCCTTCTTTTATATCCTGTGCTCCTTCAGGATTTGGCTGATCACGGCTCTTCACAACTTCCTACCTTTTGTACCTCTTTGTAATGTTTGTCTTTTCATTATCCCTCCCACCCTGTTTTGCCATCCATTTACACAAACTCGTTAGCTAGGTTACTGTCTGTCATGCTTTCAATAAGTCCTGTGTCAAATCTTCCACACTCTCTTTCCTCATTGTCTCAGAAATTTCAGCTCTCTCTTTGTAAGTATAAGTGTCCTTTTGTTGCCATTTTCCTTAAAACTTCCTTCTTGTTCACATGCTCTGTCTATGGTATTCTCTGCTTTCTCCTGGAGAAATATATTCCTATCTTATATATAAGGTATTTATGAGTTAAAATAAATCTCATATTTCTCTTTCCATGTTGAAAGTCATTTGCATTTTTATTTTATTTCTATAAAAATATATCTTTTTCTCAGTAAATATTTATGGAAAAAAATTTTTTAAAAGCAATTTTCATTTTTATTGTGATGTCTAACTTGTAAATCTGCTTCTGTTTTAGTGTTAGTAAGAATACATTTGATGTCATTATCAAGTTAATCTTCCTTGAAAGGTCATTTTGCTCAGAACAATTTTCAGACAAGTTAAATGAAACATTACAAATCTTTGCCTCATTCATAATGCAAGCTCAAAATCTGAAATTAGTGGTTTTCAAGTGATTTCAAGCTTATGGACATTATATATAAAATTAGGCAACATTACAAAGTGCAAAAAATTTATTTCTGAAAGTGAAATATTTCACAACAAACTTCTTAACCTTTAACATTCTGGAGATGATTTTGTTTGCAATGCAAAAAATTTTATCCTGCTAGTCACTTTCCCACTGCCATGACATGGCTGCCCTTTGTCTTTTCTATAAATATTTTCATGGCAAGTGACTGAGGTAAATGAATGATAGTGTGTTTGAATTGTGCAATTATGTTGTTATATCCTGTTATAGCAACAGAAAATGATCATAACTGAAATTAAGTAGTACAATAGAGGAGCCTTGAAAAACAGTGCAGTGGAAAGGAAAGTAGTGAATAATTCAGGATGTTAAAGGTTGAATCCTATCTTCCATCAGGACACAGAAAATCGCAGCTCTCCACAGCTTTCTTTTATATCTATGAATTGCAATGACTGAGTAGTTTCCCATTATTGTTACCGTGATTTTTAGAATCTGTTTTCCTTATCAACTGGTTGCTCTAAGTGGTCTAATCTACCCTACTATTTACCCATAGCTAGGAAGAGAACAGAGGAATTCATGCCTTGAGGGCATTAGTATGAAGTGAACTGAACAGCCTAAGCTAAAATTTGAACTTAGCCTGCCAGTTTTGTTTTCTGACCTAGTAGCCATTATGCCATCTGCACATCTTCCATAGCCATTTTATAGTAATTGTAATGGTGAGATTAGTTGTTTCCTTATAAGAAAACTGTCATCATTGATTGATAGAAAAATTAGTGTTACTGTTGGTTGAAATTTATAAAACCCTTTTCTTAAAACAGGTTTTCAGGAAAATAGTGTCCAATGTTATCACTCTTTCTAGTATTAATGGGCGTTTCCAGTTTAAAAGAATGAAGAAATTCTTAGACTCAATTGTATTTGATAGCCATAACCTTAGATTGTCTTTATCAAGATTGGCCTATCAGACATCATGAAGCCTTGAAAACAACAAAAACAAATTGTAAATGATCTTTAACAAAATCTTTTTAAATTGCATTCTGTATTGTTAAGAATAACATGAATCACAATTATAATAATTAGACATGGGCAGAGAAATTGGCTGAAAATCCATTAAAACACCCTATTATATTATCTTTATTTTTGTTTGATTTTTATGAGACCACAATCACAATTATTTTGTTCTTTTTTCCTATAAGCCTAGAGATTAAATGAAAACTGTTTAGTCTATTACAACAAATATCTATATATAAACCACTATCACTTTGGCTGGCTGTCTTTTATAGGCTTAATTACAAGGTAGTCAAACAATCTTAAGTTGCTGAAAAGTTTAAAACCCAACTAAGAAGCTTTTCTCAAAAAGGAAAAAACATCTGTCACTTGATCAGATTTGGGGAAAATGAATTAGGCTAAGAACTTTTCAATACCCTATCATATACAAAAAGAAAAATATTTATTTTATTTTAAAATGGTCTGTTCCTTATACCTCTCCAGTAAGTACCTGACACTTCCTGTTGTGCTCTACTTTTATAAAAATCTAATCACACTAAAAATGGAACTGCCTAGTTTTTTTCTTTCCAGTCAAATTAGTTCAATACAATCTTGTGGATGATGAATTATTTTCCACCCTACAACCCCTTTTCCACAGATGAAACTTTGAAACTATTTCCATGGAAAGTTTTCATTCTTTAGTTTTTGACAGTTCTAACCTTCACAGCTAATACCTGCCATGTCACACACATAGCGAACCACCCTCATTTTCTTCATATTCCATTGGTGAGATGTCAGCATCTTCCCATAAATTTTCTTTGTGGAACTGGCTCCTAAGAGGATGCTTCCCCAATCACTACATTCATAACCGGTTCAAATTTAAGGTTAACTGTTATTTTCTCTACATATCCACATAAACTGTGCTCCATACTTATTATTCTGTAATCTTTAAACTCCAGTGGCTCTTGGGCCTTGTGAAGGGTGAACATTATTGTAAAAAAAAAATTAATATATTTCTGATGATAAATCCATATGTAAGCCTCTAAAACCAGCCTGGAATAAAATATTTTTGTTGAAGGATAAATTTTTAAAAGCTATTCTGAATGAATGAACACAAAAATAGTTTCTAAGCTGTTATAGTTGAAATTAGTCTCGATGGCCTGACAATTGTGTATAAGCATGAAATCCTATTGCCATCATTGATACCTATGACCATACTACTTGTGTGTGTGAAACTTTTTTTATCATATGACTTAAAGAGGATCAGAAGTAGAAAAATGCTTAACCTGAACTTTTTGAAGTTGATCAGAAATTTGAGTTTAAAAAATCAGTTCTGTATTATGATTAATCAGATTCAAGGCTTTAAAATATTCCACTTCTATCAGAAATGGAACACCTAAAAATGAATAAAACTTAGAAAAATAAGAATTTGACATGAACATCATCTTATATTATGATTGTTTTCTGCTTTTTTGCTGTCCATACTTTAGATATTGACAAAATAATTGGAAAAGAAGCTAGAGTGCACATATATATTCATTCTTATTTAGTACTGCTCAGTTATTGATCACACTATTTCCACTGTGCCTAACTCTATACCAACTTGTCCAGGGATTGAACTCATAATTACAATGCCAATACCATTAGACAATAATCTACTGGACTTAAGCATTGATTCTTGAATTTGTTGGCATATTAATAGTGAGTCCAATCTCTGGGATGGGTAGTATAGATTTAGACTGAAAACAGAGCACACAAAAACTGAGCAGTATTTAAATGAAATAAGATAGCAGAATGAGAATGGTATTATTGAGATTGAATAAAGGGTTTAGTTCAAAATTTCCTGAAGGTTACACATATCAACGGTCATCTGAAATAGGAAGGCACCACTGCTGAAACTAGATAATTAGTCTGAATGTTTTAAAAAAAAAAAAAAAAAAAATGAAGAAATATTGCTCGAGAATTCAAGGACTATTGATTAACTGTACTATAAATGCAAATGGACATTATACATTAATATTAAATTTTACTACCTTCAATTGTCTTAGGAGAATTTAGATTATCACACCCTTTGTAAGAGCAGTACAGTCATTTTTTTTTCTCTTCAATATGACTGACCAGAAGTAGCAACAAAAGTATTTTATACCCTTTGGTTATTAAGTTGCAAACATAAATATGTAATTTTTACAAGTTTATTAATGAGGTGCAGAAAAATAGCCTAATCCATTTCCTAAAATTTCAGAAAATGACCCAACATGGACATTTTTTCTTTATTTTATTTCCTCTTGGTTGGGCCAAAGATTTTTATATAACTTGCGTTAAAAACATATTTAGTTGACGCTATAAAACTATCTTCAAAATATTTAGATTTTGTATTTAATAACACAGAGAGGTTGATATGCTGCTAAACAAAATCAAACAACCAACATGAAATTAATCAATTTATTTTATTTAATCATAAAATAATTGCTTTTCAATATTTCTTTGCTGGAAAGTCTTCATCTTAGAGTTTATACCAGTTGACCAGTGTTTATCTGGAAGTTAACCACTTCATTATGTCCTGTGTCTCCTCAAGGTGTAGGCAATCATGGGTCTACACAACTTCCTATCCCTTGTAGCTCTTAATAAATTTTGTCTATGTTATTTCTCCAATTTATTTCCAGTCTCTGTAAATGTATATCCTAAACTCTGAGAAAACCATCCTTATTAATATTGTGTTAATTTATGAAATATAATGCAATGTTGTATATTGTAATAGTCAATGATAATTTTGCACATAGTACAGTGTGCAACAGCAATTATATTGAACAATATGTTACATAAATGCTGTTTTTAACACTGTAGATACCCTGTAAAATATAGAGCCACAGTCTCACCATGTTTGCTGGTGCTGCTGTAGTTTCCATAATAATATTTTACAGGGTGGTTTTGTATTCAGTGTTTTCCTTCTATTAGACTGGTTGCTGACTAAAGACAGAACTGTCCTGTTATTAACCATGATGCAATTGTCCTCTCCTTGCTACTATACAGCACTGTGATGTGGCCTCTTGGCAAGAGCCTCACTACCTGTACCCTCAGGATCATCAAGTGGGTGCACTGGATTATATCTAGTGTGAGGAAGAGATTGAATCATAGTTTGTCCCAAGGGTATTTGTGTGAAAGTGAACATAGCAATCTTTGCTGAAACTTTGACTCAATACACCAATCCTACTTTCCATACCAATAACCACTTGACTACATGCACAATGCACATCCATATGACATGGTGTATTATAACATAGCAAATATCTAGTTGTAGTTGATTCAATAATGATTGAATCAACTACATTTCCCTGTGACTCATATATTGTTTCATTTTGCCATGGTGCTATATTACTATGTGCTTTATATAGATACATCAATAAGTCTAGCCTAATAATAAAAAAAAAAATTCACACAACAAATATTTTTCAACATAATCTTCATTGTCAATGCATTTAATTCAGTTATGAGTAAATAGGTTTGCCTGTCATCTGGTTCACAGTCCTCCCCAGTTTTTTGAACAGGAGTTGAGGTTTATCCCTCGTTTTCTGCTTCAGGTTGGGTTTCCGGTTCCTTCTAAAGTATTTTCATTATCTTTCACTCACAGTATCCCCTTGCATTTTAGTGGCATTACTGCCTTGTTTGGAGTGAATTGCTTAAAAAAAAAAAAAAAAAAAATAAGAATCACCACATACACTGAATATTCTATCAATAACTGTGTCAGGATGCAAAATTGAGTCATACTAATATTTTTTTTTTTTTTTTCTGGATTTGATATTATTCATTTAGCCTCTACTCATTGACTATTTCTTACAAAATGTAGTTATTAAATTTTCCTTGTGTTAGAATAAATTAGTTGCAGTTCAATTTAAAACTTTGTCCAATTAGTGTCAGTCAAGTTCTTTAGATTATGTAACAGAAAGTTCAGCCTTCAACAGGAACTATTTCAACATATCATTTTATTTTATTTTATTAACGTGGCATATTCAGTAATGTCCCAAAACATTTTCTTTACTATAGTATACTATATATAATATAGTTTTATGTTACTCTACTTCCAAATACATTAAAATATGTCCTGCTATAAAACCACACAATAGCTGTGGTATTGTCAAATATTGCATCACACTCTCTACACTAGATATAAATAAGTAAATTATTTTTTATCTTATTCTTCTTGCTATTCAAGTCTCCGCCTCACCTAAAAAATGTCATAAGATTATTTTTTGTCCCAGAATTTGACCTCTGTAGTTTCATTCAAGTTTCTTTCAGCTTGTAATTTTACATATTTTATCTCTTATTAAACCTTCAATATATCAAATAAAAAGTCGTGATTTTACTGTTATCGAGTTAATAATAATATTAACTCCACATATTCAAATCCATATAAGCTTTGACTTGGCACATTATTATTATTTTGTATTGTTTACCCTTTTACAAAATGCTCAAGACTGATTATAAAACCAATGCTAATCAGGTTCTACTTAGTTTGTTGCTTTTTCACTCTTGTGATGTGTGTGTGTATTGTTAGAAACAATGGATATTTTATGCCTATTGCATTTAATGATCTTTTCTGATCTATGAATATCCTTTTGTAAATTTGACAAATATGGTTGGCCAAAATTCACATGTTATTCCAAGATTTCAGTGGAGTTATAGTGGTGAGAAAAAAAAAATTAAGTGGGTTTTAAGTAGATAACTAAATTTTATATAATTCAAAGTACAAATTAAATATAAATGTCAAAAGCAGAGGAAATGGATATCTTGGTTATCTCCCTTTAGTAACTTTCCTCACCAAGCTTATGATCACCTCTACAGTAGCCAAATATTGAACTCTCAACTTTTTTGGTCAAGTCATTGCATCCAATCAACGCTTTTTTCCACTGGGCCATGTGTCCTTGGTTGGATCCAAGGAGTTGTGAGTTTAATACCTGACTACAACAAAGGTGCACAAGAACTGGGAAATTACTTACTAAAAGGAAATAACTGAGACATCTAGAAGAGACATGATATGTGGAACTAGAACAATCTATCCTGGTGGACAGAATAAAGAGTTCAGTTTGAAATTCCAATCACCTGAAGAAGTCCTGAGTGTACAATAGCCGAAACATTTTGAATATGACAACAAAGATGTAGACAACATTCTGAACAATGTAAATAGTGTAAATAAAATCTTTTACAAATCAGTCAGACTGTTGTCCTCCACTTTATTGCCATATTCACAACAGTTTGCCTTCTTCATATGATATACATTGGAATTTTGAACCAAACTCTTTATTTTATCCACTGGGGGTAGATTGTTCTAATGCCATGCCTCTTTTTTTTTATGTCTGTTTCAGTTAATTCTCTTTAGTAACTCAACTCTTCAAGCTTTTGTTCTCTCTGCTGTGGCCAGGTATTGAACCCACAACTCTTTGATCTAAGTCATTTTTTAGCTCACTCAACCAATGCTTTTATCCAGAGCCATGTATCCAGTGTAAATAGTTATAATATCTCATCTCATCTCAGAAATGTACAGATGTTGAAGAAAATTTTGATAGAAATAAAGAGGGCTGAACCGATGCTTCATATCTATCCTCCTGCATGGCAGTGAATGCTGAACAATTTACTTACAGTTGAAGAAGAAACTTGAAGTGACAGATATAGTTTTACAGAAGGTTCCTTAGAATACCATAGATTGAACATGTGAGCAATGAGGAAGTCTTAAGTAAAATGGGAAAGAAAAGGATATTTTTGCTTAGGATCAGGGAGATACAGTTTAAAGTTCTGGGATACCTGATGAGGAAGGACAGCATGGATAATTTAATGTTCACAGGGCATATTTAGGGAAGGAGGGGATAGAAACAGCTGGCAACCTACCTACTGAGTTTGTGAGGATAAAGAGGGATATTAAAGAGCCAAACTTTACTTAGATCTATAAGGAACAAGAAATTGTGGAGAGCCATGCTTGCCAACATCCTGAAGTGACATAGCATATAAATGATAAACAGTTCCAAATACTTTATTTAAATTGAATTTAGTAAAAGATTAATTTCAAATCAATAATTTTTTATAACAATGCTTATTCAATAAATCATGCACATGAACTTTTCTTGATTTATCATAGCTCTGGTTGTCTATTGATCACTTTTTGGCATAAAAATACATTAAATTCTCCTAAATTTCACTTCTTTTTTTTTTTCAATTGTATTATCATTATTACTTTCAACATTGTTTATAACAATGAATCTAAGAACAATAAATCTAAATTGTCTCACTTTATACCATTTGCATAATGTTTTCAACCTATTATTGTCTGAAAGAGTCTCTGCCAAATTGATAGCAATAAGAAACTTCCTCTGTATTGAAGTTGTCTACCTTACATATTTTTAAATTTCTGATAACCTTTATAGATTTTTAAAACTCTTCACAACTTTTATATATTGATTGATATTTGAATGTGCAATACACTTCTCTTTCCATATTATGTTTATAGTTAAAACTTTGTATTTATACTGATGAAATCTGAGTTTCTTGCTGTTCTACATGAAGTACACAGATGTTAATGTGTGTGTATGTGTGTCAGATATAAGCTGATTAAAAATGAATTAAATGAGCATGCACATTTATAATAAATCTCTTGTCTGTAACTTTTGGGAAGGTCTTTAATATTTTGATCTTTGTATAAATGATCTTCTCTTTTGTGTTTGGTTGTGTGGGTAACACGGTAGCTGTCAGCATGAGAAGGAGGATCAGCAAGTTGTTTAAATTCCAGCTGAACCAGTTTTATTTATTCATTTTACACTAATGCCTTTGGCATAGGTAGGAATCCCCCCCCAAATTAAGCAGCAATGAAAATTGGGATCTCTAGCTATGGCTGTTGATCAGGCTAGAAAAGGCAAACTAGTTTCACAAAAAGCCTACTTTGACACAGGATCTGTTGGGGTTGACAAGGGAGTCAGTATGGACCTTCACTTTTTTCTTTATTTTTTTTTTTTATTAATACATTACTAAAATGATATATTTGAATGAACCATTCCAGTTGATATCTCCATCTTGTTTTGTAAAGTCTTCTATTTCACCTGAAGAAGGCTGTAAGCTAGATGAATGAAACCATTGTGGTAGCAACAATACAAGGAAGGAATTCAGAAGCCATCCTGTAAAAGAGAAGCCAGTGCAGATGAGTTTAGAACATATATATATTAGAAAAAAAACTCAGTTCAGATATGAAATAGTAATGGTTACTATATTAAATAATTTCACAATTATTTACTATCAATATTTTGTCCCCTGTATTGCCACTTGTTTTGTTTTCACAGCGGTCATGTGAATCTGCATTGACTGTTAACATTAGGCATACAGAACTGTACACTTGGATGCACTAGAATTTAAGACCAAGTAAAATACAAATACAATAGAGATGGTTTCTTTCTTATGGTCATATCACATTGAAACACTGGGTCCCATACAATCACCAAAAAGTTAAGCAATGTTGAGCCTGGTCGATACCTAGATGGATGACCTCTTGGGAATACCAAGTGCTATAATGGTTAATAGCTCAGAATTGTTAATCAGAGAGCTGAGTTCCAATTTAGTTGGGTTTCTTGTATTCACTTATGCACAAATACCCTTAGGAAAGCTGTCAATCCACCTCTTCTTTCGCTAACTAAGAGTTGTATCACTAAATCATTATCTATCTCTCCCTCCCCTCCAAAGAAAAGAAAGAAAAATTTTTTTACAATCTAAAAATATTTTCTGGTTTTAAATAGCCTTCAAAGAGATGATAAACTGTAGAAAATGAATAAATCAATCAATCAATCTTTGGCTAAGTTCATCTTCTATTCTTAGATCAAATTTAAGAGACAAAATTTTCTATTTCCAAGTGAAGAGTGAGAAAAATAATTTATCAACTCTTAATAAAAAGGATTTTTATCAATTTAAAAACTTTTGGATTAGAATATATTTACTAATAGAAATTCTTTTTTTTTTTTTATGCTCTCTTTCCAGGACATAGGTGATCATGTCCCACCACAGATTCTTACATGCAAAATTTCTGATATATATTCCTTTTCTTTATGATCTGCAAATTGTCATGATGGTATAATGAATAATACCTTGGAATCGTTAGAGAGCCAAGTACCAATTCCCATTGGGTTTCTTATATTCACTTATGTACAAATACTCTTAGTAAAGGCACAAATCTCACACTAGCTATGGTTTAATTAGTAAGATGTATCACTAAATCATATTATCTACCCCACACCCTGAAGAAAAAATTCTTACAATCTAAAAATATTTCCTCGATTTAAATAACCTACAAAGGGTTGATAAGCCATAGAAAAATCAATCAATATAAATTGGTGTAATTTTACAAAATAAATTTGTTTATT
>CAHIKZ030005350.1:2337500-2490000 GCA_903632075.3 Acanthosepion pharaonis | reverse complement strand
CCTTTTTGTGACGTCCTTCTAGGAGAAGGAAACTGGAAAACAAAACCTGAAGTTCATTTGGTTTCTGGTTGTCTCAATGCTAATGGTGCTGTGACCAATTGGGTTTAAAAGTGGGTCTAGTGTTGTGCAACATTCTATCTGCTTAAAAAAAAAAAAATTCCAGCACAGGAACCCTTCAAATTCTTTGTAATGTTAGAGGCATTTACAAAAAAAAAATCTACAGCAGTTGGAATGCAGTGAAGCATACAAGACTAACAAGCTGGGTGTATGTAACCTATATGTAGGTGGTTTGGAATATTGGCTGCTTCTTCTCCAAAAGCAACAATGGAACAATTTGGCAGCACTCCAGGTGACTGGACATTCTTTTTCAGGGAAAGCACTATTCTCTTGCATTGAAGGAAGGCCTAGAAAAGGTGTTTTAAACAAAATTTACCACTATAAATCTGGTCAACAACCAGTGGTTGGCAGTTTGTTCAGTTTGATGCAAAAGTTCATCAAGCCCCTATTCCAGTCATGGACAACTGATTTCATTAAAAATATTAATTCTTAAGACCCTGTGCTGGAATATACACATACAAAATGATGAATATTGGGAAAGCCCTTGGAAACAATGAAAGTGTTGCTGAAATGGTACAACAAGATGATTGGATGATATTGGGGCTACTGTCTACCATTTCCCATAGTATGGATGAGAGGCAAAACTCTACAAGAGTGGAGAGGTTTCATTTTTGTTTCTTTATATAAGACAAGTCTCAAAGTCATTTGTTATAACTACTGTCGGATTTCCTTGCTGTCAGATGTTGGCAAAATCTTTGCAAAGTTACTTCTCACATGATTGTTGGACCATGTTGCACTAAACATTCTGCCAGAGTTGCAATGTGGCTTTTGGCCTAATCGAGGTACAACAGATATGATTTTTTGGCTTCACAAGTTCAAGAGAAGTGCTGCTTGATCTCCTCAGATCTTTATATGTCAACATATATGTTGAACTATTAGAATCCATTGATCTTTTGACACCTACTCTTATTTACAATCTCCTTTGCCATTGTAATCTTATAAGCATTTACTCAAGGCGATGCCAGTATCTATCCCTTACTGTACAACAGGAAAGTTATTTAACATCTATCGTTTCATTACAATGACAAAAACCTTTCTGACTTTCATTTGTGATCTCCTTTACACTGATGACTGCAATCTTGTAACCTACACAGAGACAAAACTACAGCCCCTGATGAACTGTTTTTCTTCTGTGGGTGAGGAGTTCAAACTAACAATTGGTCTTCAAAAAAAACTACATACAGGCTGTATATTCTATTAATCTATTTCAAGAGATTCTAAGGCTTTTGATGTGTTTGGTAAGCTTGTATTGTGACTTTGGACACAATCGGACATCAAAATAGCAACCAAACCAAAGTAGAAGTCTACCAAGTATGTGTATTATCATTGCTGCCACATGGATGCAAGACTTGGACAACCTCCCATAGGCATATCCAATATCTTGAGCATTTCCACCAGCGATGCTAGCATGTTATACTAAAGATCACATAGCAATCACGTGTGCTGGATATGAGAGTGCTGCAGCTTGCTAAAATAACAAGCATCGAGTCCTTGATCATGCTAGATGGACTGGTCACTTAGAGGGCATGCATATGCCAAAAGAGATACTGTATGGTGTGTATGCACAATACAAGTGTCCTAACAATTCAAGGGCAACCTTAAGGACATTCTTGAAGAGATCAACTTAGAAGCTAACACCTGGGAACATCTTTCATCACACTGGGAGGTGTGGAGAAATCCGATTGCTGTTGGTTTTGAAGAATTTGAGAGCAGCAGTTGCTTAGGCTCAAACTGAAACAAGCTGTGAGATTATTTTTAATCTGTATCACCACATGCAAGGCAGTAAAGCCACTAAGGCACAAGGGGTTACTGCTGGGTGTGCAAGAATTAGGAACAGAAACATTAATAATGAGTGGGAAGAGGAAAGTGTAATCAGGTGGACAGTATATAGTGATTAACATTGCATTTAGATTTGTGCAGATTAAAGTTGGCTGGAAAGCATGAAGCCAGAAGGGAGTTCCACAAGCAAGAAGTGCTAGAAAAGAAACTTAGCATAGAATTTGCAGTTATATCTAGCTAGCTCAACTGTAAATTGATATCTCAACACCAATCTGGTACTGCAATTAAATTCAAAAGTCTAGGTACCATAGCAAAGAGGTCATTCAAACAATTACCATAGAAGTATTTATAGAAAAAGCACAGAGACAACCGTGATGGTTGAAAATTGACCAAGCCACCAGATAAGGATCAATAATATTAACATATATGAAAGATGTCAATCCTCTCGAGAGGGGCACTTTTGAGTCCTTGTGTGATGAACATGGCAGTGTCTGCTTTTCAAGGGCTGGACTCTTCAGCCATAAACATGGGCATAGAAATACCATATAGCAATATGATACCTAGAAGACTTTATTGTGCAGCATTTGTCACAAAGTGCATAGGTCAGCAAATGAACTCACTCAGCACCATAAAACTAACACAGCCAGATAATCAGGTTGGTGCCAGATGATGTCACCTGTACTCAATGGGGAATGGCTTTTGTGTCATGTGCCATTTAAGACATCTTCGACCACATGGAAATCATCTTCATTAGGATGTTATGAGTTCTGGATGTGGTCTTACTTGATCATGAACCAACTACTACTATATATATATATATATATATATATATATATATATATATATATATATATATGTTATACTAGAACATACCTATTCTATTGTAAATAGACTCTCCCAGATATAATAAGTAGTAGTAGCAGTCGCCAGTGGGCTCAGAGTGAGTTGGTGAGTCATTTGATGTTGGAGCTTAAAGTATCAACCCCACTAGATTGCTGCATCATTAACTATTTTTTCAAGTTCTAAGCGTTTTGTACGTCGGACCCCTTTAGGACCGACTTAGTGAAATACAAGCCTACACTGTGAAAACTACTCTACAACAATATATATATATATATATATATATATACACACACACACACACACACACACACACACTATGGAACTTTCTCATCATGCTTTTGATTTTCTTCTGGTGTTTTTGTTTTTTTTCTCAATGGTGATTCATCAGGTTTTCTATCTTGGGCATTTCCAACCTCGGTGAGTTTAGTTGGTGTGTACATATTATGTACACATCAGCTACACTCTTAGCATCTTAAGCTAGCTGAGGGGATGTAAAATGTTCATTTTCACAAAAAACAGTCACCAACTACCTGATGAAGACATCATGACCGAGGGTTTGAGCGTGCTGGCCTTGTTCAAATTGTTGTTCATGCTAGATAACATGCTCTCTCCCAGAAACTGCAACTAAGGTCTGCTCAGCATAGTTACATTAGGTGGGATCTGTGGGTGTTGAACAAACCCAAATGTGTCTGAGCAGGTGTCTGCAATAGGGATTAGCTAGCCACCCTAATAGACAGGTATCCTCGAATATGAGTAGCCAGCTATTATGTACACACTCACACACATACATAGGCCCAACTATGAAACTCTGGAGTCAGGTAGCTGAAGATATCAATCAGCTAAGTGACAAACCTTTTACTTGTATCAATTCTATATAGTTATAGATAGAATTATACTCCTGCTAAGAATATTGTTTTTACAAAAGTACAAATGTATTGGTTATTATTGTTATGTTGTAATAAAATCTATAAATTATGGTGTCTGCTTGTGGAAAATACTTGCTGAGATCTTCATTATTTCATTTCACATGAATACTAATTTATGTTTGGAAACAACTGTTATTTCATTATAAATGTGACAGTTATATTCTACAAGCTCTATAACTACAAATAACGGTTACAAGAATACTGTCAAGTTTATAATAATGTATTAACTGTTCACATCTAGGAGATATTTAAAAAAAAAAAAATCTTGCTTTAATGTCAAGTGTAAATGATTTAAATATTAAATGCTTATAGATTTCCATTTTCGAAAATGTTATAACTTCATATATACCCACACATATTTCTCTTTCAATGACACACACAGACATACATGTGTGTGTATTTGTTTGTCTCATAATGCGTGCATGTGTATGTTTATCTCCACACACACACACACACTGATGATGTAGGATTTTATGATGTTTACATATTCATATAATGTATATCATGTTCATTTTTTTCACTGTTAATCATCATTGAATGGCATAACAGTAAAATCTATAAAGAATAATAAAACTTAACAAGCACAACTATGAACAGAAGCTGACTAGTTTTCACTTTCCAGTTTCAATAGTCCAAATGCATCTCTGCATCCTTGTGGGAAATGAATTATTTTCCACCCAACAACTTCTTTCCCACAGATGAGATATAGAAAGCCTTTCACTGCTCTATGACTAAAAGTGTTCATTCTTTAGTTTCACCAGTTCTAACTTTTATGTCTAAGATTTGCCATTCTATTGGTGAGATGTAAGCCCCACTTGAGCGGCAGCTTCTCATGAATCACTGCTTTGGGAAACCAACTCCCAAGAGGATGCTTTCCCAATCACTATAATTTTGTTCAAGTCTAGGTTTAACAGTTATCTTCCCACATAGCCCTACAAATTGTGCCTCTTACTCTGTAACCCTCTACCAGGAATACCTCTTGAGCCCTGTACAGGGTGAACATCATTGTAACACACACCCACACACATATTAAATGTCCTTATAACCTACAGACTGTATCTTCAGTTTAAGGGAAAATATTACAATTATGTTTTGTCATCATTTTCCAAAATATTGTTGAAATGTCAAATCCTTGTCCTTTATATTTGTAGTCTTTTTATTTCTTCAAAAGGATGTCAGTGAAAATCCTCTTGTATCTATCAATGATTTTTGCAGCATTTGTTCTCATCTGACAACAAGGGCAACGATCCTCTCCTCAGTAGATAGATCAGTGCTGCTATTATGTCAAACAGTGGGAAACCTAGAGACAAAAACAGGAGGAAGGAAATAAAGTGACATATCTATCAAGAGGGAATCCGTTCATGTGAGCTGGACAAATAAATGAAGGCCAACATCAGTAAACAGATATCACTTTTTAGCTACTTTGCATTTGACATACAAAATGTATTTATCAGTCTTCTCCCAGACAACCCATATTCAATTATGACACATACCACTCTCTTACACACATATACTGTGTGTGTGTGTGTGTGTGTGTGTGTGTGCGCTTGGGATGAAATGCTTAAAAAGAAAAAGAAAAAAATTCTGTCTACTTATTTCTATACTGATCCTTTCCAGTTGAATAATCAGTTTTTTGATGTTAAGATGAAATTTATCAAAGAAGGTGCTGTAGTTGTTTTTTGTTTAAGCACTTTCAAGTACTTTTGACCATTTCTAAGATCATCTTAGGAATAAATTACAGAGACAGACTTATTGAAACTGCAATGAAATCTGCATTCTGTTGTGATAGTGATTTTAAACACACACACACACACACACAAAATGTTAGCACAGACTGCCTGCCAAAAGACCTAAAACTTTAGACACCCCCCACCCAAATACAAACACCTCCCTAAGCAGTAAATTAAAGTGCTCTATGTCTGTTCTCTTTGGTGTCATCAGTTTGAATAAAAGAAAGACAAAATTATGTGTTAGGAGAGTGTCTTGGGATCTCTGAGGATAAGTTGGTGTCATAAATCACATTAATTACCCGAGCTTATTACTTCCTGGCTTGAGACTTGAAGAGTCTCTGCACTTGTTTGCTTTGTCTCTATCTGTATTAGAGCTGTTTAGTAATTTAGTATTTTAATTCAGGAACTTTTCATTATTTTTTGTATACACATACATACCTACAGACACACACACATTCTTACATATGTGGGCCTATATATGCATGTATTAGAGCCTTTCTTTATTTTTCATAATTGTACATATATTGATATATCATTGATATATACCTGCATGCACACACACACAGACACACACCACTATATATACCCATATATGTATGTGTGTACATTCATATATATTGACATGCCCAAACCCACACAACACCCATATATATATATATATATATATATATATATATATAGTTTGTGGAGTATGTTGTTTTTCTGATATTGTGGGCAGCATTGGGATGCCTGTTTGTTTGCTTATATATGCGCTCACAGACACATATCCATAATATACGCATACACACACATATTAGGTATTATGGGTGGGAGTGGGTGCATGCACAAACAATTTTAGAACAGTGGAAACAGTTTTATTGTATAATATTCTTGTTGGAAATTCTCAAAAAAAATGTATAAATTCAGTCAACATATGTTTAGGTTTTATTCCAATTCTAATCATTGCTTTTTAAAACAATAAATATTGCCAAGGATTGAAGGTAGTTAGAATAAGTGATATTAATAGAAAAATTGTCCTTTTGGCACTTTTGGGGGGGTGCATCAAGTTTGCCTAAAAAGATTCCTACTCTGTATCAATTTTAATATATCATCTGTTTTTAACTTAAGATTTTAGTTTTAAAGGCTTTTTCCATTCTGACAAACATTCAAACATTGATCCATTTCTATTTATAAAGTAAATAATCAGTAGTATATTTCTCTTGCAAATAGTTTCAAATGCATTTATTGTCCAAATAAAAAGCTTGACAATATTATTAATTAATGTAAAAAATACTTTTTCTTTAATTTTCTTGACATTTGTTATTATTTTAACATCTTTATTCCAGTATTGGTGGTACAGTGGGTGCAATGGTCACATGTCCGCTTGAAGTGTTAAAGACAAGACTTCAGTCATCAGTTGCCACATTTCATTCCTCACCAGTTTATGTTACTTCTCCAGTCTCCACCCACACTATTGCATCCCCAAACCTCGTGGGATTACGGCCTCAAAGTTGCAATACATTGGAACTTTCAAATATGATGCCAAACAGACCAAGAGTTTCTCTTGGGATTTATGTCTGTTTACGGTAAGTTGAATATTTTCATTCCAAGCAAGGCAATAAAGCCACTAAGATCCTAGGTGTTATTGACTGTTAGAGAATAAAAAATTACTGTTATGTTGAGAACAAAAACAGAACAAGAATCAGAAGACAAGATAATGATTGACATTGCATTTGAATTTTTGAAATTCAAAGTCGACTGTGAAGCAAAAAGTTGGAAGAGAGAAAGACACTGTTAACATCAAACTTATGGCTACATTTCGTCACTTCAATTGTAAAAGGATGTGAACTTTCCGCCAATCTAGTACTGAGCATAAATTCATAAAGTCTAAGTACCCTAGAGAAAAGTTCATCAGAACAATTACATGAAAGTATTTATAGAAAAAGCACAGGGAAGTTATGTTATGGCAGCAGGATAGTGAATGAAATTATTAAGTAATTAAACCTGCATATGGCCAAGACAGCATAAATATGTTTGGTTTCTGCTTTTAGCTATTCCTTATAATACAAGATATATTTTTCATTTTCATATGAATTTCTTGCTGTGTTTTATAAATGGGTACATTTTTTTTTTCTCTCCAGATATTTCTGGTTAATTCAGAATGAAAAGAATGATACCAGCTTTGTTTTTATATAAAATTAGAGATTTTGCTAAAATAAATATTCTCTGAGTTAAAGAATGTATTGACACTTCATTTTAATATGTAAAATGTTAACTTTTTTATATATATATAAACAATTAACTTAACACCCATTGGTAATATAAGCTGTACTTAGCTTATATGAGGTTTGGATATTTCAACTAGAATAATGAAATTTGTATCAAAATGAAGTAAATTTATTTCTCTTCAAAATTATTTTTCAGTTTAGTCATTATTTAGTATTACATTTCTTATTTTTCAAAACATTTTATCCACTTTTTTTCTCATTCCATCCATAAACAAAATTTCTAGCTCAACATTTGATCTAATTGTGTACAACAACTTTGGCTTTGGGTGAAAAATGTTAACATTTTAATGCCTCTTTTAGTTTTGGAAACAAATGATGATACCATGTCCAGGCTGTATGAAAAGTGGGTGCAAGAGCTGTTGTTACAGAATGCAAAGGCCAGATGTAGAATGGTCAGCAATTGGTCAAAGTACTATGTGGGGCATGGTATTCTGACAGTGATTAATTGCCTTTGTCTGGGTTTTAGATACAAGTCCAAAATGGCATGAATTCAACAGAGTTGCAATAATTTTAAAGCATCAATATGCTTCCCACACTCAGTTTGAGAGACTAAGCCCACCCATGGAGGGACACTGAGCCAACATGTGACATGCATTCCTATGATGTCATTCTTCCTGCTGCCTCTTAGAATCCAAGCTGTCACACCTGTCCACTATTCTAATAAAAATGAATAAGAGAAATCATCCTTTTCATTACTACCATTTTATGTAGTAGCATGGGAACCTAAAGATAACACAGAATAATGCAAAACTGACTTGAAGCTTCTCCCTGTTTGTTGACTGCAATATGTCTTTACATTATCTAGATGGAAAAAAACAGTTCTCTTTTCAGGCATTATTCTGTGGATGCATTGAGTGCTTATAAAGTTTCACTGCCTTTAAACATGTGAATTTTGATTGGTGCACAACTTTCCAGTGTGTAACATCCTATCACTGATCATTGCTTTATAATGATGTAGTACTCCTAACTAAGAAACGCTATTACTCAATACTGTCCCACAGAAAACTGACATTAAACTTATTTGAACAAAACTTTATATACTTCCAAAAACATTTTCAAATATTGTTCTCTTTTATTAATGATTCCAAGCAGTAGGAGACCATTGTCGGTCGGCCTTTGTACGTATTAGGCTTATGGCCACATTAAGCTGAAACACTGGTTCCCATATGATCATACAAGTTAAGCAACATTGAGCCTGGTCACTACCTAGGTAGGTGAATGCTTTGGAATACCAGGTGCTGTAAGTTTGGATGTGCAAGTGGTATAATGGATAATGGCTTGGAATTGTCAATTGGTGAGCAGTGTTCCAATTCCAGTTTGATTCATTATAATGACTTACATACAAATGCCCATGGGAAAGGTATGAATTCACCTCTTCTCCCCCTGTTTAGCTGTGGGTTAATTAGTAAAACTTGTATGTCTAAAAGCATTATTATATCTTAAAATAAAATTATGTACAAAATATTTGGATTTTGGCATTAAATAACCCATAGAGATTGATATGCCACTAAATATAAACAACCACTGAACCATATCTAATATATATTCTTTAAAAAAAATACCTGCTATCATTTTCATATCTCTTCAGTTGTAAGAATTGAGAAAGATGCATTATAAAAACATTCATATAAATATATCAGCAAACATTAATTTTTTAAGGTAGACGTATAATATATACTTTCTAGTGTAATTCTTTATATCTGAAAAAATGTATATATGCTTTCTGATTCTTGAAGAATATTTCAACAAATAATTAACCTGATAAATTATATCCTGTGTGCAATATGCAATGTCTTATATTTTACTTACATATTTTTATTTTGTTATATTTTTTTATAGGCACATTGTGGAAACAGAAGGTCTTCGAGGATTATTTAAGGGACTAGGCCCAAATCTTGTCGGAGTTGCTCCATCAAGGTCTGTATACATTTAACCTCAAAATATTAAAGCTTTTTTTTTTTTTACTTTAAAAAAAAAAATAAATAAATAACTATACACCCCCCCTTCATTTTTTAAATATCTAATAAACATATCTTGACTAATTATGACTGATCTTACTTAATGCTTTTTTTTAGTTGGGCTGTGATGTCTTTTCTACTGACATTTACTTTTTGCTTAGAATTATCGTTTTCTTTTTCATTTTTCCTTTCACATCTAGAACTGCTTATTACTGCTTACAATACTTTCTACCTTTTTATTATTATTATTATTATTATTATTAGTTCACTGTCATTTTACTGCAGTGTTGGCTGTCATAGTGTGCACGTCTCTTACAGCGGCTTTGAGTCATAGAGATTTTGAAAGTTTGGCTGTGTTGCAGATGGTTTCTTCTTTTTCACAATGGTCTCCAACTGAATATTCGAGGCGAATTGCATGCAATTTTCAATAAACTTTTAAATTAAAAAAATGGTCATATATTAAAAAATGATCCTTAATAAATTACTTTTATTTGGATCGAAAAAGTCAATGGATAAATTTCAGATTTTGCATGTTGTTAAGTCAATGACATTGTTGGAAATTGAATTTTAATTGTAGATATATAAATCCGTTGTATCTAAAAAATCTTTGTATTATTCTTGTGCAGAGAGATATAAATTATTAATCTTCTACTTTGTTTTCATCCCTCCAAAAGTAGGATATTTTATTTTCTTTCTAGCAGGTTTTAATGATCCAATGTCTTGTTGAATATAACTCTTGTTGTTTATCTTTTAAAATTAAAAATCAAAAAAACATAAATTCTTAATCTTTTTGAATTGCATGATAAATTTATTTCTATACACTGGTTTTGATGCTACCTTTACATGTGGAGCTACTTTTTGCTGCTTAGCCAAGCACTACTGTTCCATATGACAGTGTATGTCTTTGTTTAACTGATCAATGAATTTAACTGTTTGTCTTTAATCAGCCTTTTTCTTTGTTATCTGAAGGCCTGCTGAATTATCCCAATTGGTAACATAAATGAAAACTAATCTTTAACCATCACTATTAAGTAGACATGCTATTTTGCTAGATTTGTCTGATGATTTTTTTTTTTTTTTTTTTTTTTTTTTTGCAATAAGGAGTTCTCATTATTTACAATCAGACTAATATCCTGATCTTATTATCATCACATTGATTTGATGGTTGTGCCCTCTGGTCTTCTTCACATGTCTATCAATCCCAGTAACTTTCAGTGAACTTAAATTGAACTCTTTCTCTTTCCATATTTACAGATATCTCATGTGTGTTTTGTCTTCTGTGTGTTCTGTTTCCACTTGACTCATGGTAGAATGAAAGAAAAAAAATAGATATTTCAGAGATACTTATGGTAACTTTTGACATATGAGACAACTTCTCTAAACCTTTCTTTAATGCAGTAGTTCCCCAACTTTTTTTTTCACTGCACTACATTTTCAGAATGAAAATTTGCTTAAATTTTATGTGATAAAATGTACATTTGAAAATAAAAAAAATATAAGAGAGGGTTAAAGGGAGGTAATCACAGATTTGAAGTCAGAACATTATCATTGATAACTCTCTCCTTCAATTTGCAGAACCTAGTTATTATATTTTTAATACTTGATATAATGCAAAAATATTACAATGATAAAATCTGTCAATAATTATATATACTGGGACTCAATGCATGCACTTACAAGTTATCCATATAATAATATTTTACATTTTGAAATCATATTTATTTTGGGCATATGAATTTTTGAAACTGTTTCTAAATCTTTGATTGTCTTTCAATCATTCCCTGCTCACCAGCTTTCCTCTTCCACCTCACCTATGAGGCACACAGCGCCATTTTGGAACTACTGCTTTAATGCAATTGGAAATAGTTTGAGGGACGATAATTCAGCCAATCCCTTTTTTTTCTTTTTTTAATTAAAATGTAATTTTATGCTTTATAACTTGTAAATCTGTTTATTATTTAATTACTTAATCCATTAATATCCACTGTAAAATCTGGTATTAATTTTTTTTTTTTAAAAAAAAAAAGAGTAAAAATTGAATATTATAATTATAGGTCTCAAAAAAAAAATCCTATGTTATAGATTTGTACCTCTCACCCATTCTCACCATTCCCAAAATAGGTATTAATAATGAATAATGCCTGTGTAATTTATTCATATATATATATATATATATATATATATATATATATATTATTATTTGAATTTGTAGGTAGGTTTGATGAATTGGATCATGATTACGATTCCAATGTAATAAATTATAACCATGGAATATTAGCGTTTGAGCCTTTTATATTATATTCTTACACTGTCCTGGACATTGAGTTCTACCTGGATTCTATCCTCTTGGGAATTTATATATATATATATATATATATATATATATATATATTGACCACTAATATTATCTATATATATATATATATATATATAATGGTTTGTGTTAGGATGGGGTCTCAAGTCTTGAATGTCAACCTTCCTAGATAAAAACATTTGGTATACTTGGACTACTGTGAATGTTTGAGTTGGGCATCAAGAAGGGCATCTGGCCTTGTAAAACTTTGCCTCAAATCATTATGACAAATCCTCTGTCAGGCAGGATCCACCATTGTGTGAGATTAATCCCAGTCCTGTCTCAGCAACAACAAAAAAAAACACACACACACCTACCTATGTATGTATGTAAATACTAAAATAAGTTGGATCAATAAGCTCACTTCAATGCTAAAATAAGTAATTGACCTGTGCACTTGAAAGAAATGAAACCATTTACTATACTGCAAACCCTGCTTTATTTAAATATAACTTTCTGGGTCCATATTCATTGAATGAAGTCAGATTTGCCATATCTATGGAGCACTCAACTTAGAATGGCTTGCATCATGAGCAGACTGTAGTAGATGTTCAAGTATCAGTTTGTGTAACTTGTACTTTAAGGCATTTTGGATTGACTCAGTTGCTTAAGAATTTGTTAGATTAACCTTGTGGAAATAAGTTTAAATTCTGGTTGGTTCACTTGTGAATTGAACAATTTTGAAATCAAAATAAATATTTGTCTTTGTTTTTCAATTAAGGTCTGAAATCCAGTTAGTTAAAAGTAAATATATTGACAATATATAATGTTAACATGCCAAACTTATTTTTATTGCTTCTTTTTGTATTCAGGTTATGTAGAAGTGCCATCTGGTAGTAAATTGAGTCCATATGTATGCAGAAACATTTTGTTTACTTGAATCTGTTTTGTTTTTGAGTTGACTTGAGGACAGCCTTCATTTCTCTTTTTGTTCCCATCAGTGGATATTCTATACTTCAGGTTTCCACCTGTGTTCACTGTTGTCCTTCACTTTTTACATGCATAAGTAAATGGAATTTATTTACTATTCTTATGCTGGTTTTTGCACTATTTGTGAGTCATTTATTTGATAGCCGAGACTAGCCAGGTTCATTGAATCAGCTTTGTTTTTAATAAATAAAAAAAAATTCAATAAAAATATAAATTATATTTTTATTGGACATTTAAATGGCTTTGTCTAACTTTTACTTTCTGTAGATTCCTCAGTATTTATTAGTAATAATAGCTGTTTCCCTGCAAGGAAACATTTAGTATTCATTGACTGAATAGCTAGTATTGCTTAAAATTTATAAAATCCTCTTAAAACAAATTTTCAGTGAAATAGGTTTCTCAAATGCAATAACTGTTATCACTACTTCCAGTATTGAGGAATTTCCTAACCTTTTGTTTGAAGTAGTATAGAATGACAACATTTTGTCATTATTTTCTCTTTGAGTTACATGTCCTATCCAATTTAGTTATTTCTGCTGTTTAGTTATTCCACCCAAGACTATGTATGTTCACTTTCCATCATTACTCTTAGAAAAAGTATGAGTCTCTTTTTTTTTTTTTTTGTCCTCCCAGAAGTTAAAGAGCAGAGGAATCTGGGCTCTAAAGATGTGGCCATTCCATCTATGTTTGCCATTCTTGATGGTTTTGATTATGTCCTTGAATCCAGGTGTTGCTCTTTCTGTCACATAAGGTGATGCTGAGCAAGATTTGCTTCATTTTATGTTGTGCCATTGCATAGTTGTTTAAAACAATTTTGTTTTTCAGAACATGAATAAATTGTAAATTATAGATCCTTTACATACTGCTTATATATGGATAGGAAATTAATTAGCAAGTACACAAACAATAGAAACAACATAAGTATGTCTTCTCACCAGATTTATTCAACCTTTACAATGATGCAATCCTAAAAAAACTAGAAGTTCTGCTAGGATTTATTTGTGGGCACAATCTTAATGACATAAGATATGCAGTTGATGACTGTATTGATGGCAAATGCAGAAAGGAAACTTCAATATCATAAAAGAAAGAGAGAAGAAAGGACTAACCATTAATTGTAAAAAGACAGAATATGTGATTGTTAACAAGAGAAACAATCGAAGATGTGAGCTTTCCTTCTCCTAGATTGGTTGCCAACCAAGGCTGCTATTTACCCATAGGTGGGGGAAGATATGGATTCATACTTTTCCCAAGGGTATTAGCATGTAAGTGAATGGAATGAGACTTGAAGCAACAGAAACAAAGAAAAGAGTGCTGAACTGCTATGTAATATCAATAGTCCAATATAGTAGGGAATGTCGGACAGTTTCCTCACAGATGAAATGGAAACTTGAAGCAACAGAAATATGGTTCTAAATAATGATGCTGAGAATATCATGAACAAACCACATGAGTAATGTGGAATTTTTAAGGAATATAGAAACAAAAATGATGTTTATACTTAGAATCAGAAAAAAACAGTTGACATTTCTAGGGTGTGTAATAAAAAAAAAAAAAGAAGGCTTGGCAAATTTGACACTCACAGAATATTAAAAGCAAGGACAATGAAAAATGTTGAGTAACCGAACAACCTTGTGTAAATGGGTGACTGAACAGGGAAGAATATTAAAATAAAAATAAACATTGCTAAGAGCTCAAGAAAACAAGAAGTTGTGGAGAGCTACGATCTGCCATGTGATGAAGGGGCACAATACATGGAAGAAGCAAGAGTTACTTAAATTGCTCTAATGATTGAACTGTATTCCCCATGTCCTGTCCCATAATCTAACCCAAGCTGACAACTAGAGTAATGCCAAAGATTATTTGTCTGAACCCATAACCAGAAAAATGGTCTTCTATTTGATATTTTATGATAGGCAGGTTTCCACTTCATCCAGACATAGTCGAGACAGTTGCTTCCTGTGAAGACGCAGACTTCATATGCCAATTTATTGATTCTTGCTTTCCAATATTGCAAATGTGCAGTTCAATTGCAGAGATGCTTTATACTGCAGTATTATTTAATAAGCATCAGAGAGAGGCTGCATTATGACATAATGCATTGGGTCATCTAGACGCATTTATAGAAGAATCATTTATCAAGGTTGTATGGCTTGGGTCATGCCATCCCTACAAATTATTCTGATAATTTTCTTTTCTTTTGGGAGATTTCTCTTAGCTTACTAGAAAAATAGTTAGGAAAAATCTACATTTATCTTTTTATTTTATTTATTTTTCTCTTTCTCTTCCCTCCCAATATTAAACTAATAATAATAATGATGGCAGCTTGAGTAAAACTAGTAATAATCGCAATAACTGCGCATGTCTATCATATATAATGTCAGATTTTATTATGCAAATCAATGTTGATTTTTGGAGTTTCTTTCTTTTTTTTTTTTTTTTTTTTTACCATATAACCAAACAATATTGGTAATTTTTTTTAAGGATATGGTTATAATAAATATCATGTGAGTTTCAGTTTCTAATATCTCTCTTTATTCAGAATAATTGATAACTTCTGAGAGAATCAGATTTTACTATGTAAATAAATTATATTTAAAAATAAATCCAAAGACTTCAGCTATAGAAGTATATTTGATTAACACAATATCCCACATACCTGGTTAAATTATTATTATTCTATATGTTTATATATTTTATATGTTAATATGTTATATATTTTATATGTTAATATGGCCTCTTTAATATTCTATAATCATTAGTTTTTCATTCTTGGATTTTGTTAATTTTTGTACTGTTTTGACTTTAATTTTTCTTGCTCTCCACTGTTTTTTTTTTTTTTTTTTTTTTTAATTGTTTCACCCTAAGCAAGGGGATAATGCCTCTAAAACACAGGGGTTACAAGGAGGGAAAGAGATTGAGAAGATTTTAGTGGGGAGGATTGAGGAAAGGACCAAAAAAAGGAACAGTTTTCAAGAAGAGGGAAGATGGTGATTGATATTAGATTTAAATTTTTGAAGATTGTAGTTATTGGGGAAGCAAGAAATTGAAAGGGTGTTCCACAGGTGAGAAGTGCAAGAAAAGAAACTGTTAGAGTAGAAGTGGCAGTTGCATCTAGCTATCTCAACAGTAAAATGGTGAGACCTAGTTGTCAATCTAGTAGCACGCTTAAATTCATGTAATTAATGTATCTTGGCGGGGGGTGTTGAGAGTTCATTAGAATAGTTGCCATCAAAATATTTGTAAAGATAGAGGGAAGTTGCTTAAATATTATTTGCTATTCTTGTTTACATCTTTTAATGAATGACTATAAGATTTCTATTAGATTATTATACGGCAGGGAACATTGCATTAATTGATATCTTTGAAACCTTTTTTTGGCAAAGTGGATAATAGATTAAACAATGAAAAAGCATTGCCTTATATAAATATACTCTAGCTTAAATCTTTATGGTTGTAGCTTGTACTACTCAAAAAAAAAAAAAAGATTCTCATCCAAGAACTTGCAATAATTCTGTACCTTCATCCTGCATCATCATCAACTTGAAGAGTTCCATTATTTTACTTTCTACAATACTAGACTAAAATATTGCTCCAACTTTCTATGAGCATCTTTTCTTTTTCTTTTTTTTTTTCTTTTTAAAGTTGACTATTCCTGTGAAGAATTCAACATCAGGTCCATCCAGTGTAGCTCTACATTCATCACTAAAAATAACTATTGAAAAATCAATTTTTCATGTGCTTCTTCACCCACCTTACATTTTTCTCTTTATGTTTACTTAAAGGTGGTAGTTTGGCTGCTTTCATGTCTTTAGCTTAATATTTTGTATCAAATCTTAAGATTTCCAGTATTTAAAACTCGACCAAACAATTAGAAAAATATTCAGGGAGAACCAATCCAATCTATACACACTCTTAACATCATACGACATATATGATTCACTACCTCACCAAGGGAATATCAACTGCAATAAACCCCAATGCCAAGTCTGTAGACATGTCATCACTGGCACTCACATAGTATTCAAACCAACAGCTCTGAATTGTGACAGTTCAGATCTTATATGTTTGCTTTCCTACCACAAATTCAAAAAAGGGAATTATGTTAGAGAAACTGGAATGGAATTCTGTCTTCGGTTCAATAACTATAAAAAATCATCAGGGACAACAACAATTTATCTGTTGCTGCACACTTCAGCCAACCATTTCATAGCATTGATGACATCAGATGTGTGCTTTTAGTGTCTTCATTCAACAGCTGACAAGGACACAGATCATAGTTGAATTTTATTTTCAAAATAAATTCACAAGGATTTGGGTTTACTCAGTGAGTAATTTCCACAGGGAAACAATATTCCTCTGAAGTCCCACTTTGTTTATTCCTCATATCATTGAATACAGGCATGTCTGAAAATTCTGACATTAAATTCATGCTTCCACTCAGTCAAAAGGTTAATATACTTACGTTTTGGGGAATAAAAGAAAGTTGCCCTCATATTATGAACATTTACTTAATATCTCAATGCTACTGAGAGGGGATCATGAGTAAAAAAAAAAAAAAAAATTTCAAAATTTGATTTGATTGTAGATTTTTTTTTTTTTTTTTTTTTTTATAAATGTCCATGTTCTTTTACTGTCTGTTCTTGTATATTTGAAACTTTTAAATGACCAATTGAAATTTACTTTCTTGATATTCATAATAAGTGTGATGTTCTTTGCTTTTCAGGGCCCTGTATTTTTTTGCCTATGCCAATATGAAGTCAAAACTCAATGCAATATTGGCACCTGACACACCATTGGTCCACATCTTCTCTGCTCTTGCCGCAGGTATATATGACTTATTTTTGCATGTGTGAAATGTGAAACTCCGAAATATTTCAAACACAAATTTTAGTGTGTTTGTGAATTTTCTCAGAATAATGTGTGGCTGGTGTAACAGATATTATTGCAGAAAGTGGATATCTACAAGCTGAATTCAAATTCTGTTGCATTCACTTTCACAAATGACTTTGGGTAAAAGATGAATCTGTCTCATCCACTCCTCCAGCTATGGGTTAAATAATGGGTAGACCGGACTCTCTAGTGGTAAAGTCTAGAAGGAAAATTCTGACTTCCAAACCAACAAGAAGACAATGGGAACCACTCCAAGAAGAATTCACAGATAAAGAAAAGGCATCTATGTAGTCATGTTTGCCTATATCCTAAATGGACATGGCAATTTTACCTTACTTGGAATAAAATGGATCTTCCTGCTCTATGTTTGATAAGCAATCATTTCAAATGAGCTTCAAACTAGATATTCAATCATATTTTTAACCACAGTAAACATAATGCTATTTTGTTTTTTCTTTATGCTACATCCCTTCAGGGCATAGACAATCCTGACCACAGAAATTCTTTATCTGTGAATTTCTATGAGATCTTAGGAGATATACTGGAGTGGTTTTCCCTTGCCTTCTCCAATGTTATTACTTATTTTAAATAGGAATGTTAAAATTTGAATGCGCAAATGGCATAGATGCAACCAGCAGGTTAAGCAGACTAAAAAATCTGCATCTTCCTGGTCAGAGAGAATTGTCATTAGATCCAATGTGCTTTAATCGACTTGGCCATAGAGAACCCTTGCTGATCAAGCAAGGCTGAACAATGCTTTTAAGTGAAATCCTTCAGTCATAGATTCTCAAATTTTCATATCTGCTCAGTTTCGTATCCTAACATAAAGAAAGCAATTTCTAAAGTAATGGATTTTTTATTTATTAATCCAACAGATTTTACCACTTCAAACATGGCTGAGTCGGTTAAAGTATCTTGGATCTAACAATTGTTCCCTCTGACCAGGCGTCACATGTTTGAATCCCACTGGAGTGCACATATTTTTCTTTAATATGATTACTCAAATATTTAGGTCAGTAGATGAAAATAAATATACTGTTTAATAAATTAATGGAGTATCTAGTCAAAAAGGAGTACATGCTAAAAAAAATAAAGTTTAAACTAATAAAATCTGTCAGATTAATAAATAAAAAAAATTCATTATATATATATATATATATATAAGCTTGATCTTCTGCACAAGTGAACGTTGGTCAGTCTCAAAGTTTTTGATCATGCACACTTTATTAATTTTGCCAATACCATGATACAAAACAGTTTGGGGAGAAAAACTGCTTATTGCTGTTTGTAAAATTCAATTTTATTCTAATAAGGATATAGAGTATTTGGCCATGGTTAAATGTAATTGGGAAAATGCCTCAAAATAGAATTGACAAAGAATCCAATAAACAATGAAAGAAATCATATAGTGTATGTAAATTAAGTACAAATATTTGGTATATAGATAAATGCAATCTGTTTGACAATAGCGCAAATTGTGTGTGTATGTATATATATATATATATATATATATATCAAGAAGAAATGTTTTTAACTGTTTCATTAAAAACTCACCCACACCCAACAAATCTTCCTCTCCCTTCTGTCTTCATTTTTACCCATTTCTTTCATTTAGTGCCTCCCACTACCACAAAATTTTCTTTTCTTTTCGTCTTTCTTTTTTTTTTTTTTTCTTTTTTTTTTAACAATTTATTTCCTGTGTTTGGTGCATTTAAACAAGACTGAAGATGCACTATAAACCATCTGTGAAATAAATTTAAGTTTATAGCTAGAAAATTAAAATGTAATGTTTTTGTTTGAAATTTTTCATAATTATATTGTTCTGTATTTGTTATTAGTCTCCTACATTGAGCCCTCTTCTAGGAGTTTTTGCCTGGATATTCATTTCTTAGGAACTCTTCTGGATTATCCACTTTCCAAAGGATCATATATATATATATATATATATATATATATATATATATATATATTATTACTGTGATTAAAAAGAAAAGGCTTCTATTCAAGGTGTAAATATTTTTTTATCACATTCATCAACGAAAGTCTTGTGATATGTAAAATTCTTTATCTTGTCTGCATTAAGGAAAGACAAATCAATAGTAAATAATCAAGAGAGGCACAAAATATATTGGCTACTGACCAACTTTTGACAAGAAAATTAAACCAAACAACTTCACTACAATTTCATAATAATTCAAAGATTTGTGTTGGTTCTAATCTAATAGTGAATGACTGTAAAACACTTTTCCCTTCCCCAATTTACAGACAGAAGCACACGAATGCATGCTGGGATTTATTCCTAGCCAATAAAAGAGGCTGGCTCTTAGTTTGATATGACTCAGACCTGGTCTGTCTGGCCTTGAATTCAAAATGCTATTTTCATTTATCTGAATTTGCACTTATGTCAACCCCAATTTTTACTTTGTGAATTTTTTTGTCTTATTACTGTTGCTTTTTTGTGCATATATTGTTCACTTGCTTTATATTATTTTTGCCCTGTTCTTTTCTTTTTTCTTTTTTATGTTATTGTTTATCATAAACTTTATCAATTCTGTTTGTTAGGCAGTGCTGCCATTTATTTACATGTAACCATGGCCACTCACTCTACAATTTGCAACAGCATTTGCTACTCTAACATTGACTTAACTAAATGCACCAACTTTATTTTATTGTTAATCAAAACTTATTTAACATTTACCTTTGTCAAATAGGTTTCACATCCAGCACTGCCACCAATCCCATTTGGTTTGTCAAAACCCGACTACAACTTGACCAAAAGTAAGTAAACCTATAAAAACCTTCATGACTCATTTCATGTCAAATCATCAAGCGTCTGACCATCACTGATACAGATTTTCTTCCAAATTTTGTACACTTGTAGAAATTGAATGTGCTTATTTTACATCTCTAGTCAGTGTTCATGAGATATGATCCTTTGACCCTTGCCAAAAAGGTGAATTTTGGAAAATAGTCAGTTTAAATATCAATATCTCAGTTGTTTTATTTTTTTCTCCCACAAAGCTAAATTATATATCATTTTAAAGTACTTGAATAGATTTAAACGGTGATCTATTTATCCTTTTCTTTAACAGTCAAATAAGATAATTTGTCCTTGACCATAATCATTGACTTTTAATTTCTCAAAAATTGTATTTTTATTTTTTATTTTTTTTTTTAATTTGGCAACAGATTTGCCTGCCTTATGGCAAGATGTGTACAAAATTTTGTGTTGGACTTTTGACTGTGACCTGAGTTACAAGGTTTTTGGTATTTGATAACATTTTCATATCTCCCAATATGGTCAAGTTGTATATCTTTAAAAAGTTCTTTGAATGCTGATCAATATTCACATAAGATCTATAATCATAAAATCAACAGAATTTGTGTTATTTGTTGTTAAATGTTGACCAATTCAGTGGAAAATAAACAACCTTATTTTTGGTTTTGTTTACATTTTTATTATACAACAAATAGATTTTTATATGAAAAAGTGACATAAAGAAAATAATTATTTAAAAAAAGTGTCATGAATTAATGTTAAGATAACATAAAATGTGAAAATATGCATATAATGAGCTTTGAAGTAATAAAAATAGGTTATTCTGCTTTCACAATTGAATACAACTTTTGTGTATATCCATATTTGTGGAGACATGATTACTAGAGTGGATGATGGGTGTGTTTTATGTTGTAGCTTTGTTGAGGTTATATTTTGGAATACAGTTTGATTTCTTTAAGAAATTGTCAGATATTATATGGATTAATGACATGAAAGTTTTTTCATTTTGGTTTGATTTTATTGGTTTATTTTATAGTGGTATATCAGCCTTTATAGATTATTTAATGCTGAAATCTAAATATTTTGAACAATTTTATGGCTTCAAGTAAATATATTTTAAATGTAATTAAATGTATTCAACTATAGATAAATGTATTGTTGGTCATTCTATAAAATTGTATTTTTATGCTTTCCCAGTGGTTTTTATTTTTTGTTTGTTTTCACTATTTGCCCAAAACAACACTAACAGCAATTAAGAGGTGTTTCCACACTCTCGAAAACTCCAATCTCCTGATCTGAAGCCTTGCTACCAAACGTCTGCACCTATTTAATTGACATCTCCAGTTTTACAATTTTAGTCAGATAATTATCCTAAATCTGATTGTTTACGTTTGTTTTGTTTCTCTCTCATGCCCTCTCTTTGTTCGCTCTCATGCCCTCTCTTTATTCTCTCTCATGCCCTCTCTTTATTCTCTCTTATTCAGAAAAGACAACTCACTCCGGTGCCGAGATTGTGTGCGAAACATTTATCAACAAAATGGCCTCCGTGGATTTTACAAGGGTATTACTGCATCATATTTTGGAATGACAGAGACTGTGATTCATTTTGTGATCTATGAAGCCCTTAAAAGCAGATTCCTTGCTTATAACAATCAGACAAAGAGCGGCAGTTACACCAACAATGAGCGGAAATTGTCAGACTTTTTTTACTGTATGCTTTCAGGTGCAATCTCCAAAACTTGTGCTACTTGTATAGCATATCCACATGGTAAGTAGTAATAATAATAATAATTGTATGAAATCATTTATTTTCATGACATGTCCTGATAGTTGCACAAGAATGTGATCTTCTGTTTACCTTTCTCAGAATTTGTCTGTTATTATTTTATAATTATGTTGACAATCCTCTCCAAATGGACTGATCAAACAAACATATGTATTTGGTTACAACTAAATCTAATAATAAAAATTGGTTGTAGTATACATGTTTTTGAATCAACCTCAGTAATATGGCAACTACCTGTAGATTTGATTTGTTTATTTACTAGTATATCAACTCCTCAATGTTGAAATTTAATTTTGTGGGGAGCTTTGAATTTATAAAAATATGATGTTATTCTGCTTTCAGAATTGAATACATTGTAGATGATATTCAAGATTTGTTTGTGTGGACATAATTAAGAGATAGTGATATATAGATATAGAGATAGTGTTTATATTGTAGTTTTGTTGAAATTATATTTTGGAATACAGTTTGATTTAAGAAATTGTAGCATATTATATGGATTAATGTCATGAAAGATTCTTCCTGTTTGATTTCGTTTAGTAATATATCAGCCTCTATGGATTATTTATTGCCGAAATCTATTTGTAACAATTTTTTGCTTCAAGTAAATATATTTTAAACATAATTGTATACCTTCAACTACAGATAAAATATATCATTAGTCATTTTTCTATAAAATGTATTGGCAATTTTTTTTATATAAAAATGTATTGATGGTAATCTTACTATAAAAATGTATTTTCATCTTTTATTTATGCTTGGGGTTCACTATTTGCCCATAGCTGAGATCCTAACAGGTGCTACCACCCCAGGTCATGGTGGACCTGGGAACACCAGGAATTAAGAGGTGGTTCCACACTTCTTAATGTCCTGGGTATGACAATAAACTACATCCGACAGCAAGTCCTCTGATTGGGAGATTGGAGGTTTTCAGGACTGTGGAACCACCTCTTAATTGCTGTTGTTCCCAGGTTCACCCTGACCTGAGGTGGTAGCACCTGTTAGGGTCCAAGCTATGTCCAAATAGTGAACTCACAAACAAAAATAAAATACATTTTTATATTAAAAACAAATCCCCAACAATAAATTTTGTCTGTAGTTTAAAGACATAAGAATATGTTCAAAATATTTAGATTTCAGCAATAAATAACCCATCACTCAATCAACCAACCACACTCCTCAAAACCTCCAATCTCCTAATCAGAGGCCTTGCTGCTGGATGTAGTTTATCATTATACCCACTTCCTGTAGTATCTGTATGTTTTGAAATTTCTGATTTTTCATCAATGAATGCTCAGGACATTTTCTTGACCAATATTTCTCTTACACCATGCATAAATAAAAACCAGACAAGATATCTCTAAACATTGGGAGCAGAACATGAACAATATAACCTTATAGATTAAATAAAGGGGGTTAGTCTAAAATTCCCTGAAGGTTCAGTCAATTGGGCAATCATGTTTCTTTCAATTCATGACTGACTAGGCAAAAGATTCTCCCTGCAGTAGGTTGCCCTTTCTTTCTGCAGTAGACTAATTGCCAACCAAAGCTATAGGACCCATAAGTTGGATAGCAAGACATACATCTTTCTATTCAACCCATAGCTTGTGGAGAAGAAATGGATTCATACCCTTTCCCAAGGTTTTTTTGCACATAAGTGAATATAACAAACCTGATTGGAATTCAAACTCTGATTTCTCCTTCCAAGCTGGTATCCATTACTCCACCACATACATCAACCCTGAAAGGGTTTACATTTTACCTTTAACTTTAATGACTGATACATTGTGCTTTTAATTTTTGTTCAAAATTTCCTGTGTTATACACAAGAATATACAGTAGAGTTAAAGTCACTGAAATAATTAATGAATAGTGAATATTTCATTCAACATCTTTTACATATATTGTAATTTTCTGATTATGGATTTTTTAGGACATGATCTATGTTAAATGTTAAGATTTCATTAGCAGACCTGATTAATGATGTTATTTTGATATAATACACAGGTACTATATTTATTTAAATAGTCACACACGCACACACATTAGTGAATCTACATAATATCCAGCATCTCAGTTTCATGCAAATATGCAATCTTCAGGTGCAAAATACTTCCTGACTATTAGTGATATGAAATTTGCGTTCTTGTGATGATGATTTAAAATTGCGTGTTAAGGCCTGTTTATTTTATTCTTGTTGCCTATAATATTATAATTGATTATTTATAATTTATATCATTCCAATTCTTAAGTTTTTAAAGATGAAGAATTAAAAAATAAAAATTAAAAATTATTTTAAATAAAAAATTTGAATTTATGGAAACATGTTATGTATCAAGGGGGATAACTCTTTGTTGCATAAAATAGTAAAGTTATATTTACAAATTTAATGAAATTTAAATTTTTATTATTGCATTATTCCAAAATTTTCACACCTCAACAAATAGTTATTAATGTCAACAACTGAGGACAAATAGTTATTAATTAAAAAAAATAGTAATATGTATAATATTATCCATAACTACATGTACAAGAATATCATTTTTTGATAAAAGTTAAAAAGGAATGATAATTAGGTAAAAAATGCGTATCTTGTTGAAAATTCCTTTTTCCACAATATAGCTATTTGTGCTGTTATACTTCTTATTATCTAAACAATAATAATAGAGAATAATTTTTTTTAAACATTAAAGTATATTTAATCACATCTCTCTAATAGCTGCTGTGATCTGTTAAAATAATGTCTTATGGAATAAACGTAGCACTTAAGGTTTGTGTGTAGTCGCATCAACATAAATATCACTTTAGTCCAACAAAGTTCTAAACGACAAAATGTCTTACACATAGGACTTCATTTTTAATGAATATTATTCATGATTTTGTACATTACTGGTATTATTTTGATATTATGCACAAGCAATGCCAAGTAGCTCTGCTAGTAAAGAATAAGCTTCCAGCAAGATTTAAGACTTACAGCCATATCACATTGAAGCACCAGTTCTCATACAATCACTGAAGTTAAGCAATGTCAAGCCTGGTCAGTACCTAGATGGGTTACTGCTTGGGAATACCAAGTGCTATAAGCATGGATGTATGGATGGTGTAATGAATAACAGCTCTGAATTGGAAATTGTTCTGAACTTTTTGTTTGTTGAAGTATGTTTCAGTTTATTTATTTAATGATTAGTTATGAATTAAAACAAATTTCTGTATATGTATTCAAGTTTAAGAATGCAACATATTTTCTATTAGTATTAAATTTGTAAAATTTCTCCATAAAAATAATCCCTGTGAATGTATATATACTAATATGGAAAAGAATGAAGATTCTCAATAATATATGCATACCTGATACATGCTGGAGAAGTTTAAAAAATATCAAACCGCTTTTTTGAAACTTCTCCAGCATGTACCAGGAAACCTTCCCCCAGTACCTCTTTTTTAGGAGGAGACTGGTTTTATTGCCTGGCATTCCCAAAAGGGGAAGTGCTGCAGGGGCTTGGGCAATTTTTCCATGGTATTGCTGTTAAACTCACTCAAAACCTTGACCTTGTGTCATTCTGTAGCAACATGGGTGTGAAGAAAAAAAAAATAGACATTGTTTGGAATGCACTTTTTGAGTTGGACAATCTTGGAAAGATGTGGACAACATTCTGACATGTGGTGAAAAGGGAGTATTGAGCAAAATAGGTTGAACTAAAGCTTTAGACTGTTTCTAATATCATGACCACTTTTCTATTATTTTTTTTTTCTATTGCTTCTTTATGTGGATTGTGTTTTCAAAAGTAGAAATCCTTTTATACACTGATGATAATCTCTTAATCAATGCTTTTGATAACCAATAAAAGGTTTTTCTTAATTATTTTTTATTATAATGCTACTATTTCAACTATAAATTGGTTTTCTCTGCCCAGTACTAAACAATCAGTCATTAGATAACCCAACATTCACATAGCTTAGTGATTGTTGCTAATAACAGGTTACTAGTACTATCATTTAATACCAAACATTTTTATGAATGCAATTGTGTACCGATACTATTTACAACATTTACATTCATATTAATGTCATCTTTGTTGTTACTGTCACATTTCAGCCTTCTTTGGGTGTCTGTTTATCTTCAGAGAATTTCAAACTGAACTCTTTATTGAATTTACAGAGGTTGATTGTCAATGTCTCAGGATATCTTGTCTTATGCTTTTTAGTACTGTTCAGTTATTGCTCACCCTCTTTCCAGAATCTATGTCTGTATAATCCACTCCAGGAATTGAACTCTACTCACAATTACTATACCATCAATTTCATGAACCAGCATTTTAATCCACTACACTAGTGTTTCTCAACCAGTGTGCCCAGGTGCACTAATGCATCTTGAAAAGTAGCCAGATGTATACCAAGTTAACAGAAGAGTAATTTATAAATTATTTTTATATTTAAAAACAATTTGAATTTTAAGTTAGAGACTTACCAAGCACATGGCTTCCATATCTAAGTCAAGTTTTTGTTATTTGATATTTTAAACTCAATGCTAAAGAAGGAGTAGATAATTACTTCCCCTTTTGCCTTCCTCAAGGGGTTTAATTCATTATCAGACTCTTAAAAAAAAATAAAAAATTCTTCATAAATGTTGTGGCCTGTTTAGGGGCCAGAAAGAAAGACACAGAAGATGAAGGTTGAAAAAAGTGTATTGAAGATATATACAAAACAATAGTGTTAGTAATAAGTAGATTAGCACTGCACCTACTACTCCACTCCACTCCACTCCACTTCACACTCTGCGCTCCCGTCTGACTCTCGCAGTTTGTATTTATGAGAGAAGGAAGAGTTCATTATACTGTAAGAGGGTTTACCACAACAATAAATCCCTTTAAATGAAAACTGTACCACTAATCATCTTTGGGAACACTAAACCAAAATTTCATATTTTCAAATTCCCTGACTAAATTTCCTTATTCAAATTTTAATTGCGCTCCAGAGTTAGTTATTCTACAAGTGCACCCAGAATTAAAAAAAGTTGAAGCACTGCACTAGACTGTTGTCTCCTTATTTTTTCATTCACAAACACTTTCACTGTATTAGAGCGCTAAATCACTTGCTCACCTGATATTTAAATATAGTTTTGTCATCATCTTAACAACTTTTCTCTCTATTTTCAGAGGTTGCACGAACGAGATTACGTCAGGAAGGCCAAAAATACCGATCATTTTTCCAGACTTTGATTTTGGTAGCTCATGAAGAAGGTCTCCAGGCCTTGTACAGAGGCCTAGCAACTCAGTTTGTCCGCCAGATTCCCAACACAGCCATTGTGATGTTCACATATGAATTGGTTGTCTACAAGTTGTCTGACCGGTGAGCCATTTGAGCCTCGTAAAAGGACTGCTTTATGAAGACAGGCCAATGGCACGCCAATGGACACTCTCAAAACAAGTCATCACAAGTCAATGCTGTCAACACCCATAGCAGCAATGATGACTTTGTGTGGCTTTTCAGTTTCACTGGCTGTGTTTTTGCGTTCAAGTGGCTAGTTTGTTTCATCTTTCATCATCCCTAGTGTAGGGTTATTTGTCAGCAGACCCTAAATTTACCAGCAAAAACTTTGTTTTTTTTTTTTGTTTGTTTTTTTTTTTTTTTCATACTTTATATGCACGGGTTAATGTTTAAGCAATGAAAGATTCCTTTGCTTTATCTTGTGCACAAAAGTAGGAGACTGAAAACTCCTGTTATTTTTTTGTTTTTTTCCTGCTGTATTTAAGAGTAATGCTAATGAATGGACAGGCAATTTAGTGGAATTTTTAAATCCTCTGTTTAATGATGAGTTTTAATTTGGATGATGAATGATTAGCAGGAGTAATGAACTCCCCCCCCATTCATTGCTCCAGCAGCAGCAACAACAACAACAACAGTCATGAAAAGCAGAAGAAAAATAATCTTGTTTTCTCTGTCATAATTATAAAAAAAAAACCAAAAAATATCCAATTTAGCCTGGAAATAATTGTTTTAAAAAAAATAACAAAAAAAAATTGTTTCTTTTTACAAATGGCAGAAAAAAAAACACCCCTAATGCCAAATCTTAGAGCAGTTAACTTAGGAAACAACTGAACTGCATAAGTTAGAGCCGAGCTCCTCTCCATTTGGAAAACAGACAGCACTTAGTGACCTCATTTTCATTGGTTAAAAAATTTGAATGCCTCAAAAATGTACATATATATATGTAAATATATGTGTGTGCAGGTATGTTTGTCCTTTACAAAGTAAATGTGCGAGTGTTTGTGTACAGTTATGTATATTTATATATTCTATTCATATACGTACTCACCACGTGTATTGGTAGACATGCTAGTGGAGTAAACGTATGTGTGTGTGTGTGTGTATTGTGAGTGAGTAAATGGGTTTTTTAGAAGTTATGGGGCCAGTCTGTGAGCCTGATTACAGATGGCCATACGCTGCTGTGATGACTTCTCAAAAATGCGTACAAAATGTCTGAGCAAATGTGATTACAATGAAATAAAATAAAATCTTTGAAAAAAAAAATTTTAGTGCATTTATTACTTGCTGTTTAAAATTTAATCAAGCGAAAAATGTTTACAGTGATGGTGCAATGATATTACTTACCTTACTCTACTTATCTGCTAACTACACCTAACTACGCCCAATCTGTCACCCTCTGGCCTACTTACATAACTTATTACCTTCTGTGTTGTTTAGATTCCTTAGAAGTTGTTTCTAGTCTTTCTCTCTCCTCGATCTTGAGTAATTCATAACTTGAACATTAACTAATACAGCAAGGGGGATGTATCTTTTATTTTCAACCTCTATCCTCTTAACGTCTATTTAAACTGACACCTTCTTCCCACTCCATATATTCTGACCATTTGGATTAAGGTTCATATTTTCTTGATTTCAGATGAAAACTTGTAAATTTTCCAACATATTTCAGTAAAATTTTCACTTTCCAAAATAATGTTTTATACCATATATATTCACGTGTCATGCAACCTTTGAAGACCTAATTTTGAAGCTAATTTGACTACAGTAAATGGATATATGGTTTGGTCAATGGTATAACCAGGGACAGTAATACATATGCTAATTTTATATCCTATACATGATGCGATCTTCAAAAGTCACATGATACACGAGTATATATTAGATTAGAGGCGGGGGGAAGTGTCAATTTAAACTGATGCCAGGGAGATATGAGTTCAAGACTCAGTACTTATCCAAATATTAAATTTTTGTTAATTTTATAAGCTTTAATTATGATGGCATATCTGATAATCATTTTTTACCTATCTTTTACTGAGATAGTAGCAGCTAGATGAATAAATTCACCAGTTTGCTTTTAAAACATAGTTGCTGATAAATCTGCTGAAATTATATTATTCATGTTATGATAAAGTGAAAGTAGTTAATATTATGTATACCATGGTATGATAAATGGTACTCATTAGTGTCTGTGATAGAACTCTGATTAGGGAGCTAGTCATACAGATAGCTATTGTTGTGAGTTTGTTCCTAACTGTATGCTTTGCAGAGCCAGACTTAATATCTGTAAAAAATAATCTTATCTGATAAAAAATTATAATTTGATAGTGATAGTGTTCTTGGCAATTTTACGTTAGCTTGTAAAAGAAAGCATTCCAGAAAGACATGGTATTTTTAATTCCTAGTAATGGTAAGTTATTTAACCTTTAGCACTGTGTAGGTGACTATTTTAACCAAGCAAAATGTTAGTCCTGCCAATATAATTTGAATTTCTTGGTTGTGTAGTTATATCCTTCTATGGCAACACCTAAAACAGTCTTGACTGAAATTGAGAGCCAGTCTACTAAAATTTAAAATATATAAAACTAATATTTAAAACACTATATTTTGAGGGGATTCCATGAACAGTGAAAGGAAGCAATATTTAAAAATGATGCAGAGTGTTAAGTGTTAAAAAAAAACTGTCACTCAGGAATGTCATTTAAATTCTTAATATCTATATTTGTTTTTATTTTTACTAATATTCAACCAATATATGGCACAAGAGCCACTGCAGGTAGAAAGTTACTGAAAATAGGGTTGGATGGGCATGAGAGGAAAAATTAGGAAGTAAAGGTCACAAAGATATGGTGAATAAATAACTATTGACTTAGAGAGGTTAAGATTGTAGTGTTCAGGGAAGCATCCACATGGGGAGACTTATCCACAAAATAGCAACATCAAATATATTTCACTTTTTTTTTTTTCTTTTTTAAATTTTCAGATTTGATAAGTTAGTTTTGAAAAGTTAAACTCTTTTACCATTGCATTTTCTTTTTTATTTTAATTTGCCTTTTTCTGATTTCTTTGCTTTCTGTTGTGTGTAATGTTTACTAAAAATTGGCTTCTCTCCAATAGCATCCTTATATCTCATATAATCTAGAGTAGCAGAATAATAGCTGAGAATTCAAAAGGTGCCATCCCAAATACAAGTTACCAGTAAACCTTAGAGATAAAAACAATTTTATGTGTCTATTATTTTTACAGTCAAAATAGACTCTGGTATAAATCTGAGATTCCCAAAGTGAGCTGTATTACCCACAATGGAGATAGTGTAATTTTTCATGAGTGGGATCAGTTAGAAAGAGGGCTAGAAAGATATAGTAGCATTAAAACCAAGTAATAATCCCTCAAATTTGTTTTTATGTAAAATCTATGACATAATCTAAGTCACTTATACTTTAAGGAACACATACTTTACAAAAAATAAAATTAACATAAGAGTTATGCATATTTGCTTCTTTTTTTTTTCTTCTTATAGAAATCCAAACATTTGTTTGTAATGCTAATGTTATTTGAACAAGATGTGCTATAAACCAATCTGATTAGATAGACAATATCTGCAGAGACCAATCCTCTTGGTCTACAGGTGTAGTGATATAACCATGGATTTTTGTCTGGTATCAGGTTAATGGTTTTGAATTTGCAGTATAAATTATAAATGTCTTCATATGGGTGTGGCAGGGTCACACTAGGAATGTTACAGCTACAAAAAGTATAGAAATCACTGGTACAAATAATAATCTATTGTAGGTTAATAATTATCTATGATAACACCAGCTGTAGATCTTATTTCCTGATCAGAGTAATTTTCTTAGTTTGGTTAGAATAAAAATTAGTTTTAGGCTAAGGTAAGGGAAGACATTTAATTGTGATCACTTAAATGACAATAACTGGCTGATCACATTAAAGAAGGGATATAAAAATTGGCAGAACTTTGCATTATAAAACTTTTTTTAAATTTTATTTGACATGCCATGGTGCCACAGACTTACCAAATTTACAAATGGTTCTTTGACTTGTACATGTCAAATAGATTTTCTGGGACATGATTTAAACTTGCTCAAGCAATTAACATGCATCTATATTATATATGTTGTATATACATGATGGGGTGCTGAAAAAGTATTGTCCTAATCAATAATTCCAAAAATGTTTCTGTCTGCACATTTGGTCAGTTTCTGGGAAGTGCATTGAGTTAAGAACTTTTCAGTACTTGTGTGTGTGTGTGTGCCTCAGTGATATATAATGCATAATGGAGTAAGGGATTGAGGAATTGGCTAGCCGAGTTCAAATTCCATAACATTCACTTATCTGCTAATACCTTGAGAAAGACAGCAAGACTTCTCCTCACCCAGCTATGGGTAAAATAGCAGGACAAACTGGGTGGCAACTGATTTAGGAGGACTACTCTGAATTCCTGCAGAGGGAGACTTTGCAGCATACTGTGCAACAGTTCTCTGTATTCAACTCTTCCAAAAAAGTGTTTTTTAGCTCTGCATAAACCTTCACCACTATAATCAAATGATATGTGCAGGTAGTCTGACAGACTGTTGGTTCTAAGAACTGAGCTGCTTGAACCTTATGCATCTAAGATGACAGTTGAGTCCAATTATATATATATATATATATTAGTCTGGATGGCACGGTGGAGTAATGGATAGCGGCTTGGATTGAGGAATCGCAGAGCCAAGTTTGAATTCCAGTCAAATCCATTACATTCACTTACGTGCTAATACCCTTGGGAAAGGTATGAATCCTCTTCCTCTCCCTCCAGCTTTGGGTAAAATAGCAGGACAGACTGAGTTCTATAGCCTTGGATGGCAACTGGTCTAGGAGAAGGTCAACTCTAAATTCAAAACCTGCGGATGGTCGTTTGGGAACCTTGTGGCACTCGGTGCACCAGGTCTCTGTATTCGTCCCTTCAAAAAGTGTGGATGGTCCTGCACGAAGCCTTCACCACTATAATCAAATGTCATATGCCGTAGTCGGGCTGTCGGTTTCCTGGAAACTGATCTGCTTGACCCTCATACGTCGAACCTCAACAGGAGAGTCGACTATATAAAGTCTCTCTCTCTCTCTCTCTCTCTCTCTATAAAGTAATTCATTGAGTCTAAAAGAAACCTCAACAGAATGCAGAAAGCACTGGACGGCCGCATTAGAAGCTCTAGAGTCAGCGGCTTCGTGATAGTAGTTGTGGCTCCAGGAAGTACAGTCCTATGGTTACAGAGAACTCAGTAAGAGTTCTACCACGGAATATGTGAGCGAGTGGTGCTATATTGGGTCTGATTTGCAATCTCTTCATCACCGAGGCCTGGTGGAACAGTTGGTATGATGTTTGTTTGACAACCTGTCAGGGTTTCATTGTCACTGCTGATGAGTCCCAAATATAGGATGAAACGGCCATCCAGTGCTTTCTGCATTCTGTTGAGGTTTCTTTCAGACTCGATGAATTACTTAAATATAATTATCAAATCCTCCTCATATATATACACACATGGAGATAGAAATAGATAGTGGACATAGGAATCAACTCTACATGGTGACTTTCAGTTTTACACTTCAATTTTCAGACCAAGGTCACATTGAAGCCTGAAACCATACAGCATTGACTCGTATATCCACACTACCTATAAACACTATTTTTGATATTAACCCCGTAAATATGGAAAATTTTAAATGAGTTAAAAATATGGATTAATTCTGACAATGATAAAATAAGGAAAAAGTAAGAATTCTTTAGAAATTTGATATGTTTTGGTATTTATTTTGTTTCATTAGAAATTTTGTAATTGATATATAACTGAATCATTCCACTCTCCAAATTTCTGATGAACCTAAATAAATTGCAAAACTTTATCAAGATTATCTACTTGTTTCTTATTTTTTTACTTCAGTGAATAATAGTGAAAATGTAATGGAACATTCATTGCTAATTATGCACTAAATTATTTGGATGTAAACACAATATTACAAGCTTTCCATCGACCAGCCAATAATTACTCCATGTTAAATTCCGATTCTAGATATGAAATGGTGGAACCACTCAACAGACCAGTCTTGCCTCCTACCATGGGTGGACCAGAACTCTCCCCATCCCAAGCATGATTGTTAATATAGACCAACATCCGGATATACACTATTTCCAGTTTTGTTGCCACTTGATCACCAAAAATCCCTCATACTCCCTTTTACTTCCTATTCCTCTTTGGTTAACTGCTTAGAAGACTGAACTTCAAAAAGAGCCATTCGCTTGTCTATCAAACAAACATTTGTAATCGGGATAAAACCATCTCTTCTCTTGTTTCTGAGACTTGATGATATGAACACATCACAGAACTTAGATTTACTTTTTAAGCCTACTTAAATTTTATCTAAATAGATATTTTCTCCTATACAATTTTAGTTCACAATTGTCCAGTAGTTATAATCTTAGTTACAAATAATTTCCTTAATGTATGAATGTTTTTGCATGGAGAGTGCCTAAGGTTGCTGCAATGGTTAGCAGCTAGTTTCATAGATCCTTAGAGAATTTGATCTTCACTGAGTGTCTATGTTTGTACGAAAACTTAGTAAATAATAGCTTGAAAGTATTTGCATGTAAATACAAGAGAACTAAAATGTAATCTAAAGTCTTTTCTAATCCATTCACTTTTCTCCTTCCTCTTTGTAACATGTGACAAGTGGAAATGCAGAAAATAGCAATTTCTTATTGAAGACTTGCCTCCTACCATGGGTGGACCAGAATTCTCCCCATCCCAAGCAATTTCTTATTGAAGACTTCCAGATAGATACAAACCTGAATTTTATTTACCTTTACTGATTGACTTTGAAACAAATACTGTTTTGTTTTGTTTTGTTTTGTTTTTGTTTTTTGGTTTTTAATTTTTTTAAAACCTGTGTGTGTGAATTTTCGCTAGTTTTGTTTTTGTTCTTTTTGAGTATATATATATATATATATATTTTTATAAAAGGACCTTCATGATACCAAACATAGTAAAAACCAATATATGGTTTCTTTAGGAAAAACAGATCCATCATTTAAACTGAGGTTAATATGAATCTATTCAAAGTGAATATTTGCTATGCAAAGTAATTTGTATAAAAGCCATCTGGTGCAAGAAACAATTTCAAATCATCAAAATGACCCTCTTTTAAACAGGAGTAGCTAAAAAAAGAAATCCTGTTATAAAATTAAACAAGCAAGTGTCTGAGAAAATTTTGTTTCCTCAAATGTGCATTTTTATATTTTAATTAACCTCTGTAAATCTTGTAGGCAGGTGATTTTAATGGACACTTAATTACTGCAACAATTGACCTACAAATAGTTTAAAAGATATGGCTTCAGTTTGGATCTTTTTTTTTTTCTTTTTCCCATTTCTTTTATTTCTTTACAAATTTTTTAAATTTTATGGCAGATGTTCAACCAAACCATATAATTAAATGTCACCTTTCTCTTATTTTGCTCACGATACATACTTTGACGCTATAATAACACTTCATAATGAAATTAAGTATGTGCATAGACATGAAATATTGTAAATTTACCATGCAACTTGACATATATTGGTGACCTAACTAAACACTTAAGACACATGAGTCTTCTTGCAAATTTTTTGAGACATTTAATGAATTAAATTTAAATAATTTATATTATAAATCTAACTTAATTGGTTCAAGAAACTGATAACTTTATAAGAGAAAATTTTAGAAGCAATATAGGTATAGATTTAGCTAATCTGTCAAGTGAAGAAGGCTTTAAAGATATGACTGTGAATCTGGGTTTAAAATATTAAACCGGTCTAAAGGATTCTGTGTGAACATCTGTATGTGATTTTACAAGCACGCAGCTTGGAGTATGCTGACAGTCTTAGGTGTTAATGGTCTTTGTAAAATAAGGAATAAATTTTGGTAAGCCATAAGTGATCTGTAAAACAAAACTCATTTTCAAGAGACCTAGAGTTCAATTTCAGATCCAGGAAATGAGACTTTATCAACAGAGGCCAGTAACTCGACCAGCAGAACAGATGATTCCAAACAGGATGGATGAACTTTTTAAATAAAACACTTCAAGATGAAAACCGCTGTAGTAATCTCCCCACAACACAATTATAGAAATGTTTGACTTCATTCAGAGGTTGTGGAGGGCAATAATCTCCTTACTAACGTCTTTGATTGAAAGTGGCGTATACTTAAAAGGTACGATAGATGGACGTTCGGTGTTGATTCTTTCATCTCGCGTGCTGAACACTCACCTTGTCAGGATTGAACACAACCTTTAAGCTTCTTGTGTTCATTAGAGAAAAAAATAAATAAAAAGAGATGTGTCCATTGTCCGTTTTGAATTATGGACACATGCCCACCAGTGTGGTCCAGTTTCCACGTGCGACTGACCCACACGAAACATTCTTGGACTGAAGTAAGGGAAAATCTCCCCTAGCTCAAACAATAGTCAAACGTTAGACTTCTAAAAAAAAAAAAAGTGTTTCGGGAGATAAGCTTCAGTGGTTAGGGTATTTTACATGGTTCAAAGATCAGTTTCCTGCATAAGTTAGTGTTGTTAATTAACATCACTAATACGAAAGACGTCTTTTTTCTCTTTTTTTTTTTTTTTTTTTTTTAATCCAGCGTTTTGCAGTAGAGCTTTGGTCTAACGTTCACGAAATCCATCTTCTACCAACTTGTGATCGACTGCAACGTAAGAGCTGTGTCAATTGCTGTCTGCTTATCATACGAGTACTCCGGTCGATAAGTGTTCCAGATACTTAAAACAGATTTCAATACTTAAACTTCGAGCAGTCCCATTTCATGTTAAATATGATCTGGTTTAAAAATCACTTGTCTTTAAGCCTGTCTTATTGCTATATATATCGCAAGACATTGTTGATGAATACGGTAGTATCGTATGCAAATTAGATAGTCGTATAACTAGTGAACATAAGGGGGCTATGCCTAGCAAATCCGGTTGCTAGTTAGGACACGGAGAACTGTACTACGACTACTAATACGCAGAGAGATATGCAAAACATAACTTATTGGGTTGTACATGAATATTTACTTCTGGTTCAGTTTGGGTAGTGTAATATATGTAATAAGCTGTACAGAAATATTGCAAGTTAAATAATCTATATATTTTTCTACAGAATTCAAGTCAACTTTTGGTTTGGTTTCTAATTATTGCCATGTATTTATTCGCGGGCCATGGCGAATATCTTTCTTAGCGATTATGCTTAATGTTTATCTTTAATGACCCTTGTACTTAAGGCCGTTTTTAGTGGATTACTCGTTATTTATGATAAAAACTGTTGTAGCATACCTACGGACGCTAATGGATATGTCCCCATTCACATAAATACAATAGTAAATACTGTATGTTGGTCTGCAGTTGGACATTCGTCTCCAGCTGTGTTGGTCAAACTCTCTGCCTCCGGGCGGAGAGGATCCCCAGATGAGGCTATGCCAGAGGGCAGAGTCTCGTCACGGGAAATAGCTACCCGACCCCATTTTATACGGGGAATTTTTGGCCGAGTATACGGGTTCAGATACCCCATATTAAATTCGGCTTTGTGCCACATCAGACCGCGTGGGGCGATTGATATCCTGCAGTTGGAGATTCATTGTGGAATTCACTTGACTCACTTCTAGCAGTTGACTACTACTTCTACGCGCCGCTGGCGAATCTTATATGTGTTCTTCGTGTCCTAAGTATTAACGTTCATTACCAACGTTCGTTTGATTATTCTATTCAGTAACCTTCCCTAGGTTGCAACAAAAACATTTCGAGCAAATAGAAAAATCTTATATATATATATATATAATTTGGAGTAGATAGGTTCGCCTAATGTCAGGTTCAAACTCCTCTCTAGTAATTTGAACAGGAGATGTTTATCCCTTGTTTCCTGCTTAGGATTGGGTTTCTGGTTCCTTCTAAAGTCAACTTCGACTCTGTACTTCTGATGCCTCCACCTAAAGTTTGAATTTTTTTTTCCTTAATAGGAATAGATAGGTTTCCCTCTCGTCTGGTTCATACTCCTTCACGGGCATTCGAACAGGGGGTTACAATATAGGATATATAATAACAAATGTGATATAATCACAAACAACAAGGGGGAACTAAATGAAATCAGCTAGACTATATACCTAAAACATTTTTAAATCAAAATGTTCATCGTCTCCTCTCCTTCATGCGCATGTGTAGTTGCATCAACGTAAACATCACTTTAGTCTGATGAAGTCTTAAATAATGAAACTCATTACACGAAAACTTTTTCTACTTTATCTAAAAATATATCTGATAAAATAGTTTTAAGGTATAAAAGTGCTTAATTCCTAAATATACGCGGTGTGGGCTCAGAATTCAACACCGAATGGCCTGAAGATTGCAATCAAACATGAAACAGACTCGCTATTCAATGTTGAACACTGTTCACATTGCTTATATATAGTTTAAGTCTTTAATGAACTAACAATACTATTGATTTTTCAGGTCGTAATCATGAAATTCAAAATTCTACATTTCGTCAAAACATGGAATCCGAGTATTTTTTTATTCAGTGTAATTTTGCAACATTGTAAAAGAATTACATGAAATTCCATTTAAAACACGTATGTATATAATTATAATGTATATGAATAAAGACGAAAGGAAAATGTATCTTTCCTTTTGTCCTTTTTGACAGATATACTCTATCTGCAATTTTTACATGTATACACATACTTATCTCATCTGTTCGACTCAAATCCTAAACGCAGCCATCTTCAGTTCAGCTAAAAATTTAAACAAATGAAAGCGTTAATTACTAAATTCAGTCTAGTCTGACTCAAGGCTACCGACTCTTATACCTTATTTTCCAAGCAGAGAAAGTAGATGTTTTCTGAGCTTGAACTCCAACCAGCCACTAAACCGGCTTTAGAAAGAATTACATGCATGTTTGCAAAAAAAAAAGATTGTAAGAATATTTTTCCTTACACGCCCACAAATTTTCATGGAGATCAGTCGATCGAGCGAAACTTTGCTATTTATTTACAAGAATAATTTTATATTTACAACATTCTTAGAACTAATGCAATGTTTATCATTTACCAATTTATAAAGAAATAAATACGAAAATAATATTTTATTCATTAATTTATAAACATTTACTAAATTTTTAAAATATGTGAACCAATTATAAGGAAATCCTTATTTTATAAAATTTGAAATTTGAATCAATTGGCAATTAGCCATTAAATAATGTAAATAAACAATCTAATAAATAGCGTTTGTTATTTTCGTTGTCAATTCTCAAGAACAAAGAAAATTATAAATTCACTTTCATATATTTAGGTTTTATTCCAATTCTAATCACTTTTTAAAACAATAAGCATTAGTGAAGGTAGTTAAAATTTAAGCAGCGTCAACGGAAAAACCGCCCTTTTTACACTACGTCTTATTACGAGCACTAAGTCCATGTTTGACAATTTTCTTTTAGTTTTGGTTTTCCATTAATTTTCACATTGTTAGACCACGAATGAACTGTGAACGAACATTTTGTATCCATTTATTTTATATCTGCATATGCTTGTAAAATCAGTACTTCCCAATAGAAATATGCGATTGTAATTGCCACAACTAATTGAAAATTGCATTGTAACTACTGCAGCCGATACAAAATAAAGTCAGATGTTAAGTTATAAAGCTTCCTGAATCTATATATACATATGGTTTTTATTAATCTGATCTCATATAGGGAATATGTTTTTAGTTCCAGTTTCTTAGTAAACATTCATTTAAATTTTATTTTATTTATTTTTGCTTTTCGTTTGCATTCGAATGACATTTCTAGATTTTCTCCGGATATAAATATTATATAAAACTTTTGGAAGCTAATGTTTCGGGATAAGGGGAGATGAATCTTTAGGGTTTATTCTGAAAATTAGCGCAGTAAAGATTTTAGACAAATGATACATCTCAGCTCAACAGTGACATTGAACTGAGAGAGTTTTCTGTTGAAATTGATGCGAAAGATAAATCTAGTCTTCTGTTTCATTTTTAATTCCAGCAATAAATAAGTGAAAGGCTGGCACCCCCTCTCCCCAGTCCTCCCTATAACGCCGTAGATGTGTAGAAACTGAAGCTTACTACATTATTTACATCTTAATTAAGTGATCACTTACAAATGGATTACGGCTTCAAAGAAAATAGCTGATAAATCACCGATGTCAAAATTTGCTTCAGACAATCAAGATAAAATACAACATCAAGCTACAGAAAAAATGATGGAATATCAGTTCCAGATTAACCTAGTAGTGTTGCTGCTGCTGCTGCTGCTGCTAAATTTCATGCCATGAAGGCGTTGAGCCTCCAACAACCACCTTATCCCTCCGGCTCTCATGGTCTTGGCAAAACGTCGGAACATCCTCCAGTGCTAGATTAATCTGATGCTGGTCGTGACGGATGACATTTTTCCCGCGGCTGCGTGGTCTACCGCGATGTTGTTTCCAGTTTGCAGATGGCGAGACGAACTGGTAAATGACTGGTAGAGGTGATCATCAGGACATGACCGAACTAGCGAACACGACACTGATTGACGGTGCGAAAGATGTTCGGTCCTTCGGCAGAGTTCCTCATTCGGACCAGTGCACCCACTCGATGGTGCTGAGAGCTCGGGACTCGAATCTACGGACGTGACAGGCAAGGTTCTTAATGAGAGGCCACGTTTCGACGCCATATAGTAACCCAGAGAGAACGGCAGCGTTGTAAACTCGTATCTTGGTGCATTGGGACATGTGGTGACATCGCCATAGTGATCGCCAGAGGTTACTCATGATACCTGCAGCCACCCCACGTCTACTGTTTTTCTCTGCGAGGAGATCACCGGTGTTGAAAAGTTCTGAGCCCAAGTATACGAAAGATGTGAAATGCCCCTGTCCACGCATTAAATATGCTCAAGTTGCATCATACGATCCGGCGATATTAATGTTTACATCTTGGGGTTGCGGCATCTTTAATTATTCATAATTTCAGGTAACATTATATCGAGTCCATTCAATCTGTTCAAATAGCTCGTTGGAATCATTTACCTTGTATTTTTCGGTGGGGTAGTTGTTTACCATATTGACAAAAGTTTAGAATATATACCTGTTTTATAAGTTGAACGGAGGCATGGTGGAGTAATGGATAGCGGCTCGGAGAACCGAGTTCGAATTCCAGTCAAATCCATTACATTACTCTTGGGAAAGGTATGAATCCTCTTCTCCCTCCACCGCCCCAGCTACGGGTAAATAGCAGGACCGACCGGGTTCTATAACCTTAGATGGCAACTGAAAATAAGAAAAAAATGGCAATCTGCTGCGGGAAAAAATCTGCCTCGTCAGTCATGTATCGAAAGATACATGATCGCCTAAGCGTGTATCACGCATAGTCCATAACTGACTTTATAAGTTTTGATAGGACTTACAAGTTCAAGAATTCTGCTCAGAGTTGTTAATCGTTGTATTTCAGACCCTTGCCCTGGCGATGGGCCTGTCCTCTTCCCTGTGAAAATGATATGAACTAATTTTAGTATGCAAATTCTTATTTGCGGCATCACTGACTTAAAACCCACTCCTCAAAACACTATTTTATGCAAGTAAATAATTTATGATTTATGCGTATTTTTTTAAAAATACAGGCCCCCGCACTAGCTTAATGTGATCATGTGTAATATTAATATAGATTTATAAGCAGGGCCGGTCTTGTGGGTCCCCACTGAATCTATGATACGCCCGCCGGATATATAATACCCCTAGTCTTTGATACGTGGCCCGCACCCTACTACATCTGAATTTTCATAAGGTAGTATTCATGTAAAATACAAATTTTATTGTTACCTATAGGATATATAACTATTATATACAATAATGGATCACATGCAATATAGGGGAACAATTAAACTAGACATATTGGAAATAAATACAATGAATCTAAATAGAAATTAGAGACATGTCATAATAAATCATTCCATCTTAAATAAATCAATGTTTTGCGGCCATTTTTAACGTTAACTTGAGATTGTTCTTGTTAAAATGTTAAATAATGTAAGCGTATTCAACATTATAGATGAAAAATAGTGAACATTATTTACATTATTCGGACTATTGTCCTCATCTTTTTCGCCATATCTATCACAATGTTTCGGCCGTTGTACGCTCCGGCCTTCTTCAGGTGGTTGCAATGGGGTAGACTGTTCTCGTTCCATATGCCATGTTTGCCAGTCTACCCCAGTGAGCGAAATAAAGGGTTCGGTTCGACATTGCAACCACCTGAAGAAGGCCGGAGCCTACAACGGCTGAAACATTGTGATAGATATGGCGAAAAAGATGAGGACAATAGCCCGAATAATGTAAATCATGTACATAATACCTCATCTCAGAAATATAAACAGACTCTGAAAAATAGTGAATTTTATATTTTGCATGATCAAAATCAATAGACGGATTTGGACATAAAATATCCCAGAATGATGTCAAAATCCAGGAAATTTTTTCATCCTTTAATAATCAGTTGTGCTCAGTTTCATTTGTAACGTATGTAGGTAGACAAAAAAGCAAATGTTGATGATGGTGAGAGTCACAAAAAACACTACCCGGGACTCCTAACTAGGCTCCTCCACCCAACGTTGGGGGGGGGGTTAGTACGCACCGGCCTTGTTTAAAAAGTATAACGATAAATACTATCTAAGATCAGACCGATTCTGTGTATCGTCCGTCAAGTCGGGTCTCTGACTCTAAGACCACGTGTCATTGCGAAGACAATCAGCATCTATGTTTAATTAACTGCTAATCTCAACTTTCATTTTTTTTTTCTATATATCTCCACTTCTCAAACTGACTCTGTCTATATATCACCGCCAATTTATCTGATCTTTTCTGATGTACACATTAGTGGAAATTTGTTTTTACGTTACATATATCTGGGGTTGTTATAAAAGCCAGCGCGTCCGACGTACTGAAACGAGCATCACATTTTTTTCCTACAGGCGCAAAACGTGCTTGTTCAAGTTGACAAGTACCAGAAATTACTTATAGCAATTGGCTCGTCGGCAAAATGTTTTTAGTCAGTGGAGTCGCGGGTAAGAATTTGCACCCTAAAATTAATTCACGTTATTTTCCCGGGTAGGGGTACAGGCTCTTCCCATAGCGTTCGGGCCTGAAATACCGCGATTAGCAACAAAAAGGAACAAAAATCTCCGGGTAGAATTCTTTAACTATTTTCGTATAATCGAACTATTTTTGAATGGGATTAGTTGTACAAAAATTTATTTCAATGATGATGGCGTTTCTCAAAAGTGTATAGACAATAGAATTCTTAAATGTTAATGATTTTTATTCTCGAAATTATGAATACTCTTTGTTCAACTCTTTTGTTAATTGGGTATCGCAAAATATATGATTGATTTTTTACGGTTTATCAACTTTTACAGTTGATTTAAAGCCAGAAAATATTTTTAGATTGTAAGGATTATTTAGAAATAATAATGATTTACTAGTGCAAGTCTTACTAATTAACCCATAGCTGGGGGAGAAGAGGTGGATTCATACATTTGCCAAGGGCATTTGCGCGTAAGTGAATATAACAAACCTGACTAATATTGGAACTCGGCTCTCCAATTTCCAATTCTGAACCGTTACCCATTACACTACCTGCACATCAAACCTTACAGCACCTGGTATTCCCAAGCGGTCACCCATCTTAGTACTGACCAAGCTCGACGTTACTTAACTTTGATGACCGTACGAGAAGACTTGCAAAAATATGTCCCGAAAAAAGATTATTTAATCATTCATTTTTGTTTATCTGTGTCTATTTTAGCTCACTATTACTCTTTCTCGTTCAATGTATATTTGCCAAGGATTCCATAATAAATCTACCAAATTCTTATTCATTTATGTACCTTGAGCAATCATAGCTCTCAACAACTTCCTATCATTTGTAGCTCTTTGAAATCAATCTTATTTTAAGCTGATCTTATCTGGCACACAATAAATGCAGATACACAAAAACACAATAAGTTACATACACTTTATCGAATTCTACATTTAAGATTACCGTCTAAACACGTCCGTGCGATACATAGTTGTTCAATATGTACAAGGGTGGGATGAAAAGTTCATAATCTGACTACAAAGAAGTGATGCTAGAACTGGGAAATCTTGCATGCATTCATTTCAAATCTTCTTATTACTAACTGCATTGTTTCTTTCCAGGTAAACTGACATCTGACTTTTCAAAGAAGACTGTTCATCATGGTGGTCAAAACGTCATCAACAGCAGATATGACGTCATCATCAGTGTGATATTGGTTTCCGGTGTCTTTTCATGTTGTAAAATTGATGATAGTCAAATCAGAAGAGGACGGAGGATGATCAACCAGTTCAAAGTCCCAGTCACATATAGCAGCCATTGAAACTAATGACTTATATGCTGAAGCATCGTCCTGATGAAACAATACGCCTTTCGTCGGTTTTCCTGTGCGTTTCGTAACTAGCCCAGCCTTATAGTACTTATGGCGTAGCCCTTTTGAAGACAGTAAATAAACATTGATCGAGTTCCCCAAAAATATGAGGTGATCATTTTCCCTGCAGATGAAACGACCATGGCTTTCTTTGGAGCAGGTGAGGTGGGGTGCTTCCACTGCATGAATTGTCTCTTTGTCTCTGGTTCAAAGTAATGAACCTAAAACACTCATCTTAGATTAGGAAACCTACAAGGAAGCTAGCTGGATCTACCTCAAACGTCAGGTTTCCCTGTGATATGATCATTGATCAGCTTGTGCGCTTTTGATCAGATGTTAAAAGACGTAGCACTTACCGAGCAGAAACCTTCGTCATGTCAAGTTCATTGTGCAAACTATTTCCATTTCTCACACGAAATATGCTAATAGCATTGGCTATTTGATTTATAGTCAATCACCTGTCATCCATCACTACGCGGTGAACACTATCAAGGTTTTCCTCAGTGGTGGTAGTCGCAGGACGTCCAGACCTTGTGTTATATTCAAGACTCTCTCTTCCCCTCCTAAATTCAGCTATCCACTTTTGCACTGGAGCGTCGTCCCCTAATGTAACAACCATATGGGCATGAATGTCCTTGGGGGTTAAACCCTTTTTCAGCATGCACTTGATGACACCATGATGCCAAATTTTGTCCATTTCCAAGGGAAGTCGCTAGTTACATTTGAAGTCTTCTTTGAACAATCAGATATCAGTTTACTTGAAAAGAAACAATGAGGTTATTAATAAAAATGAGTTGAAATTAACGCATGCAAGAGTTCACAGCTCTAGCATCACTCCTTCAAAGTCAGCCTATGAAGTTTTCAGCCCACTTTCGTAAATTAAATCTTTAATTTCCACATTGAACTTCTTTTGGATCCCACATAATTCGTAAAAAATTAGACTAATATTACGCCTGGGCAATGCATGAATATATCCTGTATGTCGATATCGGCGAGAAGATTTCTTACAGATTAGTTGCCTGTTGTTATCCTTCGTTATGAGCCACGACATAATATTTGATCAAAATACTTAACTGTTTTCTTGTCCGATTTACCCTTTTCTCCTCCTCTATTAAAAAAATTACCTTTTGTCGGTCGTTTTTTTTTTATTATTCATGTTTTCTCTTTTCCCGTGACCCTCGTTTTTTTTTCAGTAGAGGATGGTAACAATACGTTTGGCCTTCAATTAATTTGCCGAGCGCAATGAGTTTCTGAGCCTAATTACTTGTAAAAAGTGAAACTATTAAAAAAAAATACTCTTAAAATAAAATTACTGTTGAACAAATTTCACGGTTTTATTTCCAAATTTTTAATTAACCATGTTATTTATTTAATAAAAGATTTAAAGATTTAAATATGCATACTAATAAAAAAAAAGAAAGACAACGGATGACCATCGCCAGCAATCTATATATTAAGGTACAGCAGTCTTTCTCAACCATTTTGTACTTCAGAGTGCACTTGTAGAATAACTAAAACTCTGAGGCACACTTTAAATTTTAATATGGAAAAATTAGTCATGAACTTTGAAAATATGAAATTTTGGTTTAGTCTTCCTAAAGAAGATCAGCGGTACAGTTTTCTTTTTTAAATGGATTTTTAAGAAACTGCTATTTTTTTTTTTTTTTTTTTAGAGAGGTTGATAATGATTTATTTAAATCCCTTGAGTTTGTTTTACGGCATATCAATCTCAATGGGTTATTTAATGCCGACAAGATTTTTAGGATAGGTTCGTATGAATAGTATATGTATCAATTTGTAGATCAGGTTTCATTGACGTATTTTTGTTTAGAGGGTTTTTGTTGTGAACCAAATGAATTACTGGTAATATTATTTTTCCAAAAATGTATTGCTTGTATTTTTTAACTTCCATAGTGTTTTGAACCCAGCGTGAGCGTTAACTGCTTGCCCATATCTGTGACCCTAACATGTGCTACCACCCCGGGTCAGGGTAAACTTGGGAACAACAGCAATTAAGAGGTGGTTTCGCGCTCCTCAAAATCTCCCGATCAGAGCCCTTGCTGCCGGGTATAGTTTATCGTCATACCCAGGACGCGATGGCAAAATGATTATTCACTCCTTCTTCAATGGCGGATCTACTATGAAACTAATGGAACCTATTCCCAGAGGGGCTTCTGAAGCAACTTTTTTTAATGAGTTAATTTTTCAACAAAATCGATGTTTTTTTATGTTTGTTATTAGAATAGGGAACCTTTAGTAACAGAATCACAAACCAATGGGTTGAAACAACTAATCCTGCCTTTGTCCATTTCATATGGCCTCAAAATCTGCCTGTAATTGTTCAAATTTCAAAATTTTCTGGTGTGGTTTGCTGTACCAAAACCTCAACTGTATGAGCTCGCCAGAATATATTCATATCCTCATTTTGTCAGTTGGATCCTGCAATTTATTGTTGCTGATTACGAAGAAGGCCCCCATATCTGTTCAATCTTCAGGCCCCCAAAAATGTAGGTCTGCCACTATCCTACTTAACGATTAAGGAAATTAGCATCCAGTTTAAAATATCAAATCATAAAAACTTGATTTAGACATGGAAGCCATGTAAAATAAAAGTCATATAAATATAAAGATAATTCATTAATTACTCTTCTGTTAACCTGGGGCGCAAAGGGATACCTTTCCGAGCGCAAACAGTTATTTTCTAGAAAATTAACCGGTCGCCTGAAAAGCGTTTTACGCCTGCTCTTGTCAAAAGTTATAAAACTATAAACGTACACACTTTATTTTCTTTACTATAGAATAAAAAGTTTATTTCTAACTTTGATGTTAAGTCAGCGTTTCCAAATTTTTTGACCCGAATTAAACTCCAGAGATCTCTTGCATAAAGATTATTATCTATATAATAAATGCAAGTGTCAGTGTGTCACACTTTTTTAACTTTATTCCGAAAGGCCGTAGCCCAACATATGCTACCATTTTGAAATCAGGCTGACCAAGTAAGCAAATTAAAAGCATTCCAGACCGGATCCAGATTTGCAATCCTGAAATTTTGGATTCCCAAGTTTTTATTACTTCGATTGTTTTCGGATTCCGGCTTCTACTGATAAAAACAATTAAAGGGACACAACTCTCTAACTTTCAATAGCTCATGCTCAAATGAAAAGAATTTTTGTTCCCAAATTACAGTGTTTCAAAAAAAAATGTCTGTGTTTTCAACTTTACTCCTAGAGGCCATAGACCATCATATTATATCATACCATTTTGGAATCAGTCCGACTCCGTTAGCAAATTAAAAACATTCAGGATCGGATCCAGACTTGCAATCCAGAAATTTTGGATTCCCAAGTTTTCATTATTGCGATTGTTTTCGACGATTTTTTACTTTTTTTTTTTCGACGATTTTTTTGTATGATTACAATTTTTATAACTTGGAAATAAATTTGCGGATAATCGAAATTAATTGCAAAATTCAGCGAAAGTCACCCATGAAATAATTGTTTGCACGGAAGATAATGATCAACGTACATGAAATTGTCTTTAAATTGAGTGGCAGCAGAGGAATTATGGTTAAATTTTTAAAAGATAAGCTTAAATAGTAATGCAATACTCTATTTTCAGTTCTTCTGTAGTTTTTTTTATTGTTGCCCATCGCATCTACTCCTTCCTAACTGTTGTGATGAATAACCAATCAAGGGACCTCCACAGGAGCTAGATTAAATGCCACCCGATAGGGCGGCTTTTAAGCAAAATTTTAATTTTAAGCTATATCTATAAACATTTTTCTATTTCATAAAGTTAAAATACAGAAGGCAAACATTTATCTGATAAGGTTTTTTTAGCCTGTTTTTATTATTGGGTTTATTGACAATGCAAAAAACACCAAAAACTCAATCTGTTCGTTCAAGAAACGTCCTTAAAGAGGTTTTCATTTGCCCCCGTCCCAAAAAAATAAAAAAAAACAAGAAAGAACAAGCACATCTGTGTAACTCAATCGGACCCCGCCATGACTGAACAAGGGACCCATACAATCAAGTGGAGTGTAAATGGTTTTATCTGGGCCCAATGCAGACAGCGGGTTTTATGTCTACTAACAGTAAAATCTAGACGTGAGCATTTCAAGCAACCACACGCTCTCCATAAGTAAGGAAAAAGGAAATAAATTTGGTATCAAGTAATACTCGGCCGGAAGGTAGGGAATTCTGGTCAGGCCTCATTCTAGATAGTGACCCCCAGAGTGAAGTAGTCGAAACTAGAATCACGGTTATATCTAGATTTAGAGTTGGACGGAAACAGATAAAGATGGAGTTCTCACTGACCGAAAGGAAGATCTGGTCTATTAGTCTGTCGTGAGAGATGACAAAAGTAGCAGCAAAGATGCCACAAATGATTGAATTGTTTTTTAATAGCTTATCAAATTTTGGGAGGTTATTTCAATTCAGAAAATATTTTTAGATTGTTAAGAATTTATTTATTTATTTTATTTAATAATGATTTATTGACATGTCTTAGTAATTAACCCATAATTGGGGCAATAGTTGGATTCATACCTTTCCTATGTGTATTTGTGAAATGAATATAACAAACCCGACTGGAATTGGACCTTGGATCTCCTATTTCCGAGCCGCTATCATTTACACCACTCGCACATCCAAGTTTACAGTATTTTGGTATTGCCAACCAGTTACCCATCTAGGTACAGACTAGACGTTACTTAACTTCGTTAACCGTACAAGAACCTTTGTTTCAATTTGATACGACTGTAAGTCCTATACTGACTTGGAAATAGCACTAAGTGCTACTTAGTTTATAATGTAAACATTAGGGACCGACATGTGATGATGTCCTGAAAACGTATATATACGACGACAGCAGGCAATGTAACTTTCGTAAAGTCGTTTAAATCCGCCCCAAAGAAACGGAAGTGTTAAATAAGAAAAATGCATGTTCACACGAGTAAGAATTTAAGAACTGCACAAATATATTTATTATTTACCTACGATCAGGAGAGTGGTTTTACATAGACATCCAGAACGTGTCCTGCGGCCCGTAGGTGCCCCACACGACTGGTTTAGTACACCCACGAAGTCAAGTAAGACATCAATGATCTTATCGCGTTTGAAGCATGCTGTGTTTTAATAATTACCAGTAAAGTACTCTACAACATGGGATCTTTAAAGCTGCCACCTATTTGACTAGCTGCCAGGAGGAAGAGAGAGAGAGAGAGAGAGAGAAGAAGAAGAAGAAATGGGGCCATGCCTTTCCCAAGGGCATTAGTGCGAATGTGAATGCCATTGACTAAGCTGGAATTTGAACTTGGCTCGGCGGCAACCGTTACACACAGTAGCTATTGGAAACGCGATTTCTTTTTAATATGCAAATTCGTTAATCATTTTTACAATAGTTCTTCCTTGAACAAAAAAACATCTACTTCGATTTAACGGATGTGATGTCATCTAAATCCATTCCAATCCCCCACCACCTCCTTAATGGAAGGTGATGCATCTGGCAGGCCGATGTTTATCCAGAGGCAGTAGACAACATGTACTTGTACAAGTTGACGCTGAAAAGTTCTCGGCCCGATTCATTTCGTAAAAAATGCAATATCAATTAATTACATCGATTAAATTTAATGATCAACTTTTCCAAGTTACGAATAATCCTTCTCAGACAAGAAGAAGTTCCGTCAGAAATAGGACAGTTATGGTAACAAAATGTTAAAGGTTTCTTAAACTTTTTCTTACGTAGACTATATATATATATATATATATATATATATATATATATGGCATCGGTCGATTTCGAGAGACCACGGATCTGCTTCCGAATAGTTATACCTCCTCCAGTTGCCCATGCAGAGCGTTTCCTCACTCCACGCCACCGGTGTTATCCAAGGGTAATGTAGGGACCAATACAGCTTGACACCGGCATGACATCAGACATACTCCGACTCCGGATTTGAATTCAGAGTTATCTTTCTCCTAGTTTGGTTACCTACCATGGTATATATATATATATATATATATATATATATATATATATATATATATATATATATATATATATATATATAATAAGGGTGTTCCAATAACTTGGACTGATTTTAAATGTGAATTAAGTTTAAGCGTCTAATATTTTTTTTCCTTCAGATTTAACAACTTAAGTCTTAAAGATTAACAATCAAACAACGTGTGAAAGTTATCGAAGCCTATTACGAAAATGGGCGTTCAAACAGAAATGCATTTCGCGCACTTCATGAATTTTGATCGACATATTAGATCAACCGAAAGTGCAATTCGAAAACATGTTCGTAAATTCAAACAAACTGGGTCGGTAGCAGATGTGAAAACACCACGGTGTGCTCGTTTACGCCGTTCAGCTGAAAACACTGCTTCAGTGCACGAGTGCACGAGACTGTGGCCGAAAATCCAGACAGCTCTATTCGTCATCGCGCACAGGAATTGAACCTCTTCACAACAACGTTACATCGAATTCTGACAAAAGATTTGTCTCTACACGCTTACAAAATTCAATTGTCACAAAAAGTGAAACCTGCTGACCATTTTCAGCGCCGTACATTCGTCAATTGGATGCACAATGAAGATTTTTCGCAAAAAATCCTCTTTAGTGATGAGGCCCATTTTCATGTTGGTGGATTCGTTAATAAGAAGAATTGTCGCATTTGGGCTGATGGAAATCCAAGGAAGTGTTGAAAAGCCACTGCATCCCCAAAAGGTCACTGTTTGGTGTACATTTTTTGCTAGCGAAGTCATTGGGCCGTATTTCTTCGAAAATTATGCCAGGAATTCTGTTACGGTGACAGGCGATGATAACCAACTTTTTTATGGCCTGAATTGAATGCTATGGATGTTGAAGATTTGTGGTTCCAACAGAACGGCGCCACATGCCACACAGTCAATGCAACAATGGCTATATTGAATGATAAGTTCCTAGGTCGCAACATCTCTCGAAACAGCGAAGTCAATTGGCCAACACGATCGTGCGACTTGACGCATTTAGATTTCTTTCTTTGGGGTCATCTCAAAAGTAAGGTCTATGCCAACAAGCCAACAACAATTCAACAGCTGAAGGATGAGATAATAAGGCATATTGGTGAGATCGAGGAGCAACTATGCAGAGACGTCATCAAATATTTTGACCATCGAATGGAGGTGTGCCGCTGAAGCCTTGGCGGACATTTGGACGATATTATTTTTCACACATAATTGCCATAACTTAAATAAGATGATCCAATAGAGAAATAAATAAATGTTCACCAATAACACTGATTCATTTACTGCTGACTTTGATCCGTCTTAATGAAACACCTTTATATATATATATATATATATATATATATATATATATATATATATATTGGCGGCATGTTTTCATTGAGACATGTTTGTCTGAATAATTTAGAATAGTGTTAGGGATTCCGTGAATGGAATCCTGCACAGATAAATAAACAACGCCAGTGTTTGTCTCCGTATCTCTCAACGTATCTCAACGCATCTCCACGTATCTCAACAGCAGGTATTCTCTCTGTCAGTATAAGTATACTTTGGACGAGTCCATCTTATGTAAAAAGGGGAGAGCCCCACAATAAATAGTTTTGTCTACTTTTTTTCAATTGAATCCTTTCATATTCACAGGAGAGTCTTAAAGTTTTTGAATTTCATCTAACTACAAAACATTTCGCTTTTGTTTACCATCACTTGCTTTAACTATTTTTCGATTGCCATATATATATATATATATATATATATATATATATATATTCATACACGTTTCATTAAATAATATAGACAAGTGTTGTCTATTTATTTTATGTAATTTTTTTTCGTAACGTCTGATAAGTTTAATAACATTATCGTTGAACGAAGAAAGAAATTCACAATATTGATCCATATTTTTATGGATCAATATTGTGCATTTACTGGAGCTGACTGGATTTAACACAAAACTGTCCTGGTAAGCGTGGGCCATATTGCATTTTTCTTCCGAAATGAACTCTGGACAATTTCATTAAAATTAATCAGCAAAAAATGTCTTTTCATTTTTAGTAATATTTACCTTAAATCAGTGATTCTGAATGCAGACCCATAGGCCCAAATGTGCACCTGGAAAGTATTTTAAATGGGCCTGGGGATATCAGGAACAATGTAGACATTAGTCGGGATCTATACTTTCTACTATATTTTGCTTTTGTAAATAAAATTTATTTCCTGTTACGTGGAATTTCTATTTGTGCTTATCTGGGCCTGAAATTTATTGACACCAAAATGGCCGCAAGGAAGAAAAGGCTACAACGTAAATACACAGAATTTTTATTGCAATACACAACACGACCCCATCAGAATTATTCATTCTTAGTTTTCTCTCTTACTACACCGCCAGTGACAACTTTTCTAGTTCCTGTTACCGGGATTGGATCCATAAGTTACCACACTCTCTTCTTTTTTTTAACCTGCTAGCTGGTAGATGACTGTTTACTATATAAGACCATGATGATCGTGATTGGGACGACGACAGGCGTATGTGCTTGACTCAATACTTAATGATTTTAGAAGAGGTCAGTTTTTTTTTTCCGATGAATCGTAGATTTTAGAAATTTTCGGTTCAAAATTCATTTTAAAAGTTGCCTTGAAATAATCTGTTACGTTTTCATGAAAAGAGAAAAGAAAGAAAGTTGGATGTTTTGTCATAAAGAAGTAAATATTTTTATTCGACAACGCAGCGAAATATTCGGTGGAACAATTCCCTTTTCTTTCTTGTGACTTTCATGCGCGAAATCTTCCGGGGGGGGGGGTTGTTTTACGTCGGCAAGCACAGTGATGATGACGTACTTGTTTACAGTCAGGTCGTGTCTCATCTGAAAAGAGAGCCGATCCCACACAGGCATACCAAAAACGATTTCTGTTGACCTGAGCGTCTCGAATTTATTAAGAGCTAGAGTGTGGAATTTAAAAGGCTGCGTATTTGTGTGTATTTTAGGTGTGTACATGTTCACATATAATAAAGAAAAAGTACTCACAATCTTGGGCTTCTACCACGAAATGTTTATTATCATTTTTTATATAAACTGTAGTGAAGCAAATTTCTCAATGTCTCTTGGAATGTCCGTTTTCTTTTTGGTCCAGACGTATAAGTATCGTATTAATGGTCGAGCTCAAGTTAGCTTTGCACTGAGTTGGAACAACTAAAGAAAAAGCTTGACTTACTTCATAGGTGACAGTTTAGGACGCTCCGCACAAACGCCAAGTGGAAAGAGAATCAGCAGTCAGTGGACCGGGGAAACTAACGTTTGCAACGGAAACGTAATCTTGGTGCAAGGAGGAGAATGAGAGTTAGCCAGGAAACTATTATTCTTTTTCTAAATTTAACCAGCGCCGCCTAACAGCGTTTGACGAAATTAACTGGGATAATCATATTGCCGGTTCCTTCACTTTTAGTATCATGAGAAAATGTATTTCTTTTTCTTCTGTGTACTGGTGTCTGTGCATTTTAGTTATATTTATTTTAAGGTTGCATATGATAGAGGAAGAAAGTCACTTCGTTTTATGACAAACAAGATGCCGAAAAGAGGAAATGGACGTCTTGACTCTTTAAAGGTCGGTCCCGAAGAGAATGGGTTCGGTGATTTAGGCGCGAAAAATCCGTTTCTCAGACAGGAAAGGTTTCCGTTGCATGCTGGAAGAACTTTCATTATTTTTGTTTTTATTTATTTTATTTTAAACAAAGTTTTAATGTTATTTGTTTTATTTTATTTTATTTATGATATTTATTATTATTATTATTATTATTATTGTAGTTTCTCCCCAAGGCGATAATGCTATTGAGAGGCAAGGGATTACTGAGAGTAAAAAAAGATGAGAAAATGTTAGTGAGCAGAAAAGGACAATAAAAGAAGAGACTTCATAAATAATTCAACAAATAGATACTACTACTACTAATAATAATAACAATCCGACCCATAACCTGATGTGGTTGTGTGGGGTTTACGTGGCGGTTTACAGGTGGTTATCTTCGGATGACGTCCTTACTCCCAATATACACCAATGTTTGGTCTATTAAAATGAATGCAAATATAATTAATACATGGACTGATAAAATTTTATATTTCTTAAAATAAAATATACAATATTCAAAGAGTTCATAGGTTCATATCAGAAAGTTATTTTCTTGTTGGACGGGTAAGTTCTTTAGCATATTATATATATATATATATATATATATATATATATATATATATATATATATAGCGAGAGAGAGAGTCCTTGTAAATGTGTGTGTATGTATGTATGTATGTATGTCTTTGATGTAGGCATGGAAGAATAGAGGGAAATTATTTCACTGACTCTCTGGCTCCTTTGCCTGGTCGTATCCGTGTGTTTATCCCTTTTTCGAAACAAAAGAATTCATTTCAGAATTATCTCTTGTTTCCTGATTGGTTCACAGGTGTGACTCATTTGACAATCCCTTTTTCTTCGCCTACATTTAGAAATGATAACCTTTTGGCCTCTTTTATTCATTTTTTTCTTATTTTTTCGTTTTTATTTCTTTATGACAAACCAAAAGGGTTTGCAAACTTTATCTTTTTTTTTTTTAATAGTGAACTTTTTTATTTTTACTATCACTACAGTTGTACTGAGTACTTGATCAGTTCCCACCACATATCTGACTTGAAAACCGCCGTTTTGTAATAATAAGAATTAGTTTTACTTTTAAGCCATAAAGAATGTGTAACGGTTTTCTTATTTGGATTTTCTGATAAATCTTAATTCTTAGCGAGTTCTACGACAATTTGTAGAAATTCCGCTATCGTATTACTAAATATGTGAGTTTAAAAACTTTAACAAAATATTAGAATAACAATCATGAATGTGAATGCTGGTCGTTATTTTATGAAGTGGGTAGAAATGAAGAGATTTGAAATTCACAACTTTTCCATTTCACTGAAACAGTCGTTTAAATTCTATCATACCTTCTTTCTTTCTTTCTTTCTTTCAACCATTTTCTCACAGTAGTGCGAAACGGTATAATCCATTATTCATGGGGTATTGACAGGATACGTTAACCTTCTGTTTCCCCTTCACAACAAGAATATGGAGATTTCCTAAGTGTAGCTTTAGATGTGACACAAGGCCGAAAGCAATGGTCACCCAAGGAAGATCGAACTCACTACCCAGTTGTGATGGCTCTCTAGCGATACAAGCTTGCTAACCATTACACCACGTAGAGGTGCCCTTGATTTTGTGAGCGTAGCTTAAATAGGCCACAAGGCCGAAAGTATGGGAACCCTAATGATGATCTAACTCACTACTCACTTATAGTGATTTTCCAAGCGTAGCTTAGATGTGGCACAAGACCGAAAGTTGGGGGGCAACCAGTGAGGATCGAACTCACTACTCAGTTATAATTGATCTAGCGAAACAAGCTTACTAACCAGTACAATGCACAAAATCATAGGATAGATGTACGAGAAAGTAGTCTAGGGGAAGTAACTCAATCAACAAAAACGATCTAAGGGAGATAATCCTATTGATGTATGTAAATTGTATGAATGTAATTTGGAAATAGTCAGCGATGAGTTATTTTATTTTCAAATGTGCGTAAATTCTACTTTTATTTTGGTATTCTAAATTAGGTATCTTCACTAATTCGACGAAAAAGAGCATACTCTGATGAAAAAAGGGTCACAAACTTAACGAAAAACATTTTTATCGTCTAAATGTTTATAAGAGAAAAGTATTTTTTGATTATTTTATTAAAATGCTTTCATCCATTTTAGATTCAAAATTTTTATTAAAAATCTTGTTTTTTTTGTTGTTTTTTTTTAATCAACAGAATACCATTAAAAAGTATGTTCTAACAGCGATAACTTGTTTTATGTATTAACTGACAGTTAAATCGATGTATTGGCAGCTTAGGCCAGGGAAAGTTACCGGACGGAAGAACAGAAGTGACATAATTTTTTCGAATCTTAAGAGAACTAATTTAACTACACAGTAATTTTTAAAAATTAACAAATACTTTCAGCAATCTTATATTTCATTGATTTTTTTAGATACTTTCGCTTGACGTTTAAAGATGATTTCTGAAAAAATAAAATTTAAAATACTAACAATAAAATAAATTTTAAATTTCTTAACTGAGAGTGAGATAAAATTTAATTAATAAGTGATCTACCTAATTTTTACTTATCTCTCATGAAATTTTATGGTATTGTCGAAACATGTTAAGAGGAATGACCATTGTGGATGTTTGTTTATGGCTGCATGAATAACAATTTATATTAAACGTAAAATACCACAAAGCATGAAAAACAAAAGGTTTTAAAACAAACATAACATTGCATTTATATACGTAGAAGTTAAAGAATTGATAGAGTTATGTCTCTTAGACTGGAAATATTTTTACCGGAGCACACGAAGTTGGATTAATTATTAAACTGTAGTTTTAGAAGAATAAAGTTCTTGTTGCATGTTTGGAAATGTTCTGTATGTTTATAATGTATGTTGAAAAAGTTCGTAAGAGTTCGTACGTACGTAAATGCGTGAAATATTATTTAATGTCTGACCGTCATGGTCGAGACGATAATTCTCTGGGACTACATTTTACAGCAAGAAGAGAGAAAAAAGAGAAAAATGCAAACTCATGTTTGCTATTTATAGATAATGTAATCACGTAACAGGATCCAAAGAACTTGGCGGGAAACTTGGCTTAGTCACGCGCTGGAAAAATATATTGTGCGTGGGTGGATTGCAACGATCACTTGTGTGTTTATTGACCAAATAGAAGCTAATATTTCCTGAAAATATTTACTAAGCTAAGAAGACTCTTGGGATCCGATTCTCCCAAAAGTGCACAAAATCGACTACATGAAAATATAGCGATTATAAAATTGTCGCATAGCTGCGATTTATAAATTGTCCATTACACAGTAGTGTTGATTTATTATCCAATGAATGCTTGTTGTTGTATAATTTGAATTTGTGTAAGTATGTATGTATGTGTGTGATAATGATCATTACAGTATTGTTTTTATTTATTATTAATTTTTGTAACTGAAATAATATAAAAATTAATAATTAAAAATAATACCATAAAATTTCATAAATAAGATAGGTACCTAATAATTACAGGTACCTTTTTCATTTTTATGAAATGTTATTTTTTTAATGTGTTAATTTTTAATTTTCCTTATTTTTCTATAATAATTGTTTTGTTTCCGTTGAAACTAAAAAAAATAACTGATAATTGCAGTATGTCTCTCACCAAAAAACAATAAATTAATTATATTTAAAGGATTAAATTAAAATATTTATTGAAATAGGACCTAAAAAAACTTTTGAAAATGCGACGATGGTAGTCAAAGTCAGTCAGAGAACTAACATTTTCTGAGGCCAGTTTATTGCCGTCAGGAGAAACAACTCTTAAAATACGTGACATTAACGTCACTTACGATCATCCATATATTTGGAAAAAAAAATCTATGCAGTTTCAAAAACAGTGTAAAATTCTTTTTTAAAATACATGTGTGTCGCAGATTGTAATAAGCTTTGAAATTTATGATCTGTAAAGATAGATCTTCTTAATAACAGCATTCCCTAATGGGCACGGATTGAAACTTAATTTTAAAATAAATAATATAATAGAGTAACAGATATAAAAATATATTTTTACCATGATTTTCTAAAAAAAACTTGTCTAAAATAATTTCATTCATTTGTGAATAAGTTCTGAAAGTTTCATTAAAATCCGACAATTTGATTTTTGCAATAGAAAAAAATGTTCTTCCGATCTATTAAAATAAACAAATTTTATTTTTCGAATTAACTCTGTTAAGCAAAATATTTACCATTACTTTTTCTCTATTTTTCAGGCAATTTCATGATTACATCCCCATAACATTTAACCTTTCTCAGCAAGAAAATGTCGCGAAATGAATGTTTATTTTTATTTCTTTTTTTAAACGATTTGACCCCAAACAAGGCAATAAAGCCACTAAGATACAAGTGGTTACTGAATGTGAAAGAAGATAAGAAAGAAAAAGAGAGATAACAATAATAAAAGGACAAGAATTAAGAAGGGATTTTATGTCTGTTTACGGCAAGTTGAATATTTGCACTCAAAGCAAGACAATGAAGCCACTAAGACCCAAAGGGTTACTGAATATGAGAATAAAAAATACTGTCACGGAGAGAAAGAGAGAAAAAAAAAACAAGAATCGGGAAGAGACAGAAGATAACGATTGACACTGCATTTAATTTTTTGAAGATCAAAGTTGACTGGGAAGTAAGAAACCTAAAGAGAGTTCCACAAGCGAGAAGTGCGAGAGAAGAAACTGTTAGCATAGAACTTATGGTTATATCTAGCCTGAAATGGCTAGATATAACCATAAGTTCTATGTAAAATGATGAGACCTTGCCACAAATATAGTACTGCATTTAAATTCATAAAGTCTATGTACCATAGAGGAAAGTGATATTTATTCTGTTTTCTACAGAAATGTGGCACAAGGCCGAAAAGGGTATTGGGGAAAGGACGGTCTTCTTCTGTCTTAACTATAACTTAGCTAGCCGCAAACACTGACCCAATCTTACAGAAGAGGAAAGTTCATCTGAACAATTACCATGAAAGTATTTATAGAAAAGACACAGGGAAGTCACGTTACGGTGGTGGGAAAGTGACTGAAACCGGGATGCCAGGTCAGGAGCAATAACATTGCAGATTCTTCTTTGGATTTTATCAAGAATATTTAAATATATAGAACAAGCACCAGACTAGATGTGGCATGAATATTCAATGCATGGACAAATGGCTGATTTATAAATGTGTAAGATAGATTTTGACTAGAAAAATTGCCAAACACGATACAGTGAACCAACTTTCTTAGCAGCAGACCTAGGAATTGATTCAATATAATCACTTCCTGTCATCGGAAAAGTCCAAGAAAGCGTAATGTGTCACTCTCCTGAAGGTTACCATCAGCCATTCTAATGGAATAAAAAAGAGTTCTCTTTAGTGTTACACCTAGAAAGAAAATGGTAAATTTGCAGAAAATGCCCCACTGACCAATTTTTTAAAAATGCATTATTCCTGATGTAAAAAAAAAGCCTGATTATTACAAAAAATAGCAATAAAAATTGAGAAGACTTTACGGTTTAGGAAATATTGCCAATCTTAGTTGGGTCCCGGCCAGGAATCTTTGAAGGCGCTCAGTATGGTGAGAGGTTGACTTCGAGTAGACCGCCAGGCTGTATCCGAGACCCAACTAAGATTAGCAATATCTCCTAAGAGGTAGCCTTTCCTCAATTTTTATTGCTATTTTTATAATAATCATACTTTTTTACAACAAGAATAATGATTTTTTTTTATTTGTCACTGGGGCATTATGAGTGCATTCCATTAGATGGATAAACTTTCGCGCAGTAATGAAGGCCAGTCTGCGCCATGGACCCAACCAAGATTGGCAATATCTACTAAACGGTAGATTTTCCTCAATTGCTATTGCTATTTTTGTAATAATAATGCACAATGTGGTCATATCTAGGGGACATGTCAATCAAAACAATGAAACAGATGCTCTACCGCTACCCTGATGGAATATTTCGCTTAACTAACCAATTCCAGAATAATTTGTCAATGGTTTCCTTCAGTTGGTAATTGGAAACAGTACTTGTCTTAATCAATCGCTTGGTTCTTCGATAGGAATTTTTTGTATAAAATATCCTTAACTCCACCATATACAACTTTATAAAATAACTGTGAGAAAAATGCCACTCTGTGGTACTTACCATTACCTAAAATCGAAGATGTTATTAACCAATGGAGTTTTGGGGTGCGATTTTTCTTAACAGGCCTCGATTTTTAGAAGTAGTTTGTGGTGTTGCTATATCTGGCTCAGGGCAATAAAAATCGAAGGTTCTGGAAAAAAGGATTGAGAATCAAAACTCTTCCTTGGGATTGTTGGCTTGTTATTTTATAACAGCTTTCAAACTCAAGGAGTTGCCAAACATCTATATACAAGATACAAAGGGAAATGAAAAGAGGAGTTCCAAAATACGTTTACCATTTATAATGCAAAACGACAATAAAACATGACATAAACATAGCACTTACAAAAGGTGATAGGGTTAATCTGCAGTAGAATCCCCCAAAACCAATTCTAATGAAAATTTCCCATTGCAGTGTGAAATTGCCTGATTATTTCGAAAATAACAATAAAAGTTTGCGCTCGAATACTATTCAGGAGTTATAATAGTTCTGCCTTATTCGAAGTCGCATCTACAGCCCGGCCGCCATTATTGACATACGTTTGCCTGGTGTAGTAATGCGCGAAAGCTTATTTAATTAACGGCCTTTTTATTGATCTTCTTATCTTCTTACTCATCTTGATTACTGCGTAATTTTCGAGACATTTAATTTAAAATGCGCATCTTTTGCTTAATGCGCGATTTTTTTTTTTTGTAAAAATGAAGCTTTAAATGAATTGCTTTTTTAAATTGGTATAAATTCTTTTTTCTAATTAAATTTTAATTAAATTGGTTAACCAAACAGTTTTGTTTTTTGTAAAAGTGATACTTTAATAAATAATGAATTCTTTTTTTTTTAAATTGGTTTAAATTATTTATAAAAACAATTGAAAGCTTTTCTAAATAAATATAATGTCATGAGTGAACCCTTCTCTCCCCTCCCCCAGAAAAAGAAATAATGATAATGTCTTAAGAATTCTTTTGGTTTAAATTTTGATTAACTTAAGACGTTTAAATTATTTAGAAAAGCAATGGGAAATATTCTTAAAACAACGGAACGTACGCTATTTTTTTTTTCTTCTGGTGAAAAACACATTGTTTAGGAAATTCTTCCAAAAATCAAATAATTGTCAGATTTTAAGGAAACTTTCACGACACAATTTAAAAAAAAGAAAAAAAAAAAAACATCGTTGAAAAAAAGAAAAGCACCATTTTTTTTATCCTTTCAGGTCGCCAACCAAAACTCCGGCCGTCCTGGGTAAGACGATAAACTACTTCCGCGTCCTGGATATGACGATAAACTACTTCCGCGTCCTGGGTAAGACGATAAACTACTTCCGCGTCCTGGGTATGACGATAAACTACTTCCGCGTCCTGGGTAAGACGATAAACTACATCCGACAGCAAGGTGTCTGATCAAGAGATTTTGATGAGCGTGGAACCACCTCTTAATTGCTGGTATTCCCAGTTCCACCCTGACCCGGGGTGGTCCCAAATATGTGGTCTAAATATTTATAAAAGCGTAAAAACAGGTTTTAATACTCACAATACATTTTTGTAAAAATTATCACCAGCAATAAATTTTTGAAGGAAAAAAATATTACCAGCAATACATTTTAAAAAAAAGAAATTACCAGCAATATATTTTTGAAAAAGAATATTACTCGCAATACATTTTTGAAAAAAAAAATTACCAGAAATACATTTTTGAAGAAAAAAATTATTACCAGCAATACATTTTTGAACGAAAATATTACCAGCAATAAAAATCTTGTCGGCATTAAATAAACCATTGAGGTTGATATGCCGTAAAGCAAAATAAACCAAACCAAAACTCCGTCCAAATTGGCTGCTGCCAAAAAATGGCAAACTAGGGATGTGAGTCTACGTAAAGAAATAAAAAAAAACGACCACAACCAATATATATGTAAAAACAAATGATAATATATTAACAATAGGGTTACAAATGACAAATCTGTTTGTGTCAACATCGCCATATAAGCATTTTAGGTTATATACTGGTCTAAGTGGTTTTGTAGCGGGCACTCCGTGCGGCCCCGTATCACAGAAAGGGGTGAACGAGGTCACAAGAGGCCCGCTGACGTTTTTTGAAGACGTTAAATCTGACGGTGAAACAATATAGACGACAGAACGAGGATATGTATGATAAATGCTAATTTATTCAGGGAAAGAAAAAGGAAATAAAGATGGTCGGAACGGTGGAGGTGCAGAAGTTTTAGTGCAGGCATTGATGGTCGAGGTTGGTGTTGGTAGGATCATCGTTGTTGGGGGTTGAAGCTGATGTGGGTTGTTGCCAGGATGATCGATTGGTGGCCGTTGAAGTTGATGTTGGTTGATGCCAAGATGATCGCTGTTGGCTGAGTCGTTGCCGGGGTGCCAACTTGACGTGTTTGTCGTTGCCGGGGTGCCAACTTGTTGCTGTAGTTCGTGTTGCCAACTTGTTGTTTGTCATTGCCGGGATGCCAACTTGACGTGTTGGGAAGGAGAGAGAGAGAGAAAGAAAGAAAGAAAGAAAGAAAGAAAGTTCCCAACTATCGTCAAATTGGCAGACAAAAAAAATGGGAGCGTAACTTAATACACAGCCCGTTGATCGCCGACCGCCTCCTCAGAATCTAGCGAGAAATCACTATCTTGTGACAAGGGAGACCAGCAAGAGAAATTGGCTAAGCTAACCGAAAAGTCTCTATAATAAAATACTACGAGGTTAGCTAAAGAGAACTAAGGTCTAAAAATGACTAGTAGTATATTACAACGAGGTTTGTAATATAACTAAAAAGGGGATTTGCTAGTCCCTCCGACGTGTTAACAGTGTGTAAGGAGCATGAATGAGAGGTCAAGGTCGAAATGACCTGTTCCTCTGCCGGTTCAAGGATAGAAGGAGGAGGTAACTCCGACAGTTTTACAGGCTTCCAGATAACGGAAATATACACCATTAGTTTGTAGGGATAAGTGGTAGTCCGAAGGTGCAAGGTTACGCATGCGCGGCAGGTATAGTAAGGTATCCTAAACAAGTTGTACCATTTTCTGTCGGGTCTACAAAGAGACGTGTGGTCAGGCGTTGTTCTGAGAAAAGATGAAACCGTTCCAATTTGACAATTTCGGTTGATTTTTATTGAATACTGCCTTTAATTAGTCAAACTGGTTACAGTACTTGTCTAAACCAGAGTCTGATTTTGCGGAAGGACATCGTAATACACGATGCCCTTCCTATCTCAATAGATACCCAGAATCATCTTTGGATGCAGACCGACTTATGGAGTAGTTAACGGTCTCACAATTCTTTTTTTCCAGAATCCTTTTTGCTCCCTACTTTTGTAAACAATTCATTTTTCATCATCTGTAATGGTTCTTTTAACAAAAAATAAATCGTTTCTGTTCCGTTAGAGCAGAGAATGTGGTCTATTAATTTTTTCTTTTCGGTTAAATCGTGAGCGATCAACGTATCCAAGTGTTTTCAAATGCCTCACAACGTTTATATGTGATATCCCGTGTCATGTGTTATTGATTATTTTTTATCATTGTTTAGATTTGATCGTCATGAACGACTGAAGGCTTGCTGTTTTATTGTATTTTTTTTTTGGGGGGGGGGTACTGTTTTTACAGCGTTCAATTTAAATGTGTGATACAGTAGCACTGAGTACTTCTTTCGTTCTATATACATGGCCCACCCACAAAGGAGAGATGCCTACTCCAGTAGGTAAGCTTGCTCCAGTACAACAGTTTTGGTAGCTTTGTCTCTGCAGGATATGTCGTAGTTAACGTAGCTTTCCAGGTATTTTTCCTGCCTGGCGTATGTTTTCCTGTCGTAAAGCTGAGTACTAACTACCTGGAATACCTTTAGTTTGGTACGCAAGGCCAGCTAACTGCTGTCCCATAAATGTACACATGTTAATATATTAATAATATATGTGTATTTCTTTTAGTCGTTGTGCACAATATTTTATTTCCTCAATCGAGCTCTTATGAGAGAAAAGGATTAAAACCGGTCGGCTCTTTCTAATATTTTTTGTTTTCATATTGATTTTAATGGCGGCTGTATTTTCTTTTTGTTCAATTTTCTCTTCTATTTTAAATATGTCTCTTGTTCATAACACAGAAAGAAATTGTTTATTTACAATAATTTATGTGAAAAGGAAAATGTGTGTGGTTTCTCAAAATGTTCATAAGAAAGTGGGGACTTATTGAAGTAGTATAAAAGTTCTTGGTAGATAATGTAATGTGTCAGTAAAGTTCACGAAGTGTTGTCAAATTTTGTTGATCAGTTTCAGCGTTGATAGGTCGGCGTTGTAACAGGAACGTCCGTTTACTGAACGGAAGCAGGTGCAGGATGATTGTTGTTTGTGGTAAACCTAAAGAAGTTGGCACAGAGAGTTGTTTTTCATTGTATTACTGGAAGAAACTTCGTCCAGTAGCGTGTTTATCTTAAGTGTTATCCCAAAGTTCTTTGCGGGTCATGGGGTATCACAGAATACAAGGCCTTCTTTTCTCAACTCAATGCTAAGAAGATTAATTGTTCTGCTGACTTCATTAGCCGAGACTACACATGCCGAGCCTAATCGTGATGAATAGTTATAAAACCGGTTATTGGCCTCTCATATTGTGCCGGCTAGCTCAATTTTTAATTTCTATCCTTTTGATTAGTTGAAAATAATCTTGAGAAGGAGTTCTTTACTCGAGCACTTTTTCCAGTGCATCTCCCTCTTTTTAATTCTGAATCAAATATTTGTCGCCTCAGTCAGGCTCAGAAGTATGTCTCATCCGAACACCTCATTGGTTGGAAATATCTTCGCTCTAGGTGGTGGAAGTAAACAGGAGTTCGTGTTTTTTCACAGAATTCTTTTATAATCAAGACGATCCTTTTCCACTATTACGCCGGGAAAGTTAAACAAATGCAATATTTAATAAATTATTATTTACCATGTTATAAAGAAATAACTATGAAAAGAAATTATCTTTAAATTTATAAAAATGTCTGCGAGCAAGAGAAAAAGAATTTAAAAACACACAACGACGAGTAAATGAAATTATAAATTTTAGAACAATACATTTTCCGGTAATTTCTTTCATTTTCTTTCGCCACATAAATTCACAGAAATTGGTTCAGAGCCGAATAATATGAATAAATAAATCCAGTTTCATATGTTTGGGTTTTATTAAAATTATAAAAATAGATTTACAAATAAATAAAAATGGCCCAGAGAATATACAGTAATAGCGGTGTTAAAACAGAAACAGTCCTTTTGAGACACTTTTTTACGAGTATGTTTGTTAAACTTGTCATTACTTTCATTACCTTATTTATTTATTTTTGCAATTTTTGACATCACTGCTTTTTTGCAACACTTTCTTTTTTTATCGTTGTGTTAGCGCGTACAAGTTAAATGATAATTTTAAGTATCTCTATTAATCGGAAATAAATCAAATCGTCTCGCCGTGACCGAAACTTTTTCTAATAGTTCTACCATCAACGAAAAACTCTTGTCATATATAATGAAAAAAAAAAACTCTTTTATAACTAAGGGTTAGGTTTGTACATTTCATGAACCAACCAAAATTAAATCTACGAACCAAATAAATATTTTCTCCAAATATGAACTGTGAGGAGTTAACAGCTTGAATGTTACCCACTATGTTCCATATAATTATTTCTACTTCTTTGCTGTTATAGGAATTAAATCCTATTTATATTTTTCAACCAATAAAATCCCATCAGAAATTTTATTGGCTAAACAATAATTACAAGGGTAAATACCGCCTAAATACTTGCGAACGTAATTGTAGACCTACCATGTGTTATTTTGGGACCATTTAGAAAATAACAATAATAACTCATTTTACCACTCCCGCAAATTAGAAAAAAAGATTTTAGCAAGCCAGTGTGAAATTATTTGCTAACTAATGAAAACTTTGTATTCAAAAAGTTCACACCTCTACGTAGGATTAGATTTTGGATCTCCTTACGGATATAAAAATAGAAGTATACTGCTTCTCGTGGCTCAAAACAATGTCGGAAGCCAGTTTGATATACACGTGCGCACATACACGCACCCACACACACACGCATACATTAGAAGAGAGACAGCGAATAACCGTTGGCTAAGGCCTTCTCTACGCACACAATGGAAGGGATTAAACAACAACCGCCTACTAAGCTTTTGTTTACGAACTCACAAACACATTAGGTTAACCGTCATAAAGTAAGTCTGTTCATACATTTCACACCCGACTGTTGTTCCATTAGTGTACATATGCTAATATGTGTAATTCTTTTACGAACTCTTAATTACTTTCTGAAAGAAACTTCATTGCAAGGAAAACAGAACATTCTAATGTTATTGTATATTTCTGAAAAGAGTAAATGTTATTTCAACTGATGTTCTGCTTCTACTCTTCCTTCAGAGAATAACCTTTTTCATGTTTCATTTAAAAGATGTGTTGTTGTTATCGTTGTTACATTTCATTTTTGGAATCCCGACACTCAGATAGCAACAAAAACCTGGGTAATCGGATCCCCGTTTAGTTCATTCGCTACAAAGAGATCATCTGCTTCTTGCTGTCTGAACTAAAAATGTAACTTTATGCAAAATGAATTAAGTCTCTATCTATATTACTAATGAGCTAAATAACGTAAAATAAATTACGATAGTTATTTGGTGCGGCAAAGTCTAAAAATGGTGAAAAGTTATCTCCCTTACATCATCCCGTTAAATTTATTTTATTTTCGTTTTTTTTCCAAACTTAAACAAGCAATTAACAATAAAAATTTAGGACCCTATATCTACGAGGAACTGCTTAAAAGTTATCGACCCTACCATCTTCCCAAAAAGGTATTATTTCAATAACCAAACACTAGATTAGTGAAAGAAATTTGCCGAGTATTTTTAGCGCCTTACGTATTCCATGCAACCACATATTGACCTTTTAATTGAGATAAACCCATCAAATACCATTGCATATGCACAAACACACACAGATAGATAGATAGATAGATAGATAGATAGATAGATAGATAGAGATATGATGAACAAGTGACACTTTGATAATTTTTTAATCTAATTTCTAGGTAGGCTCACAGACGTCCTAAATATAAAAACCGAAAAAAAAAAAAACGCATTTTTTTAATTAATAAATAGGCACACCAAAATTGATGTGCTTTTTTTTTCTCAAATGAAAGCAAAATATCGCTACACTTGTTTTTTTTATTTTTGTTTTTTCTTTTGTTTTTGTTTTTTTGGGGGGTTTTTTTTTTCTTTTTTTAATATTTGTCAAAACTCAGGAAATTATCCTATTCAAGATTTTCAGTATTTAATTAATGAATGAATTGTATACTGAATTGACTATTACTTAAAAAATAAAAAATAAAAATTGTGGAAATATTTTGAGTCTGTTTTACCTCACCCTCTTTTCGGTATCTTTTGTGTACTTTTTAATTCGTGAGTGTTCGCGAAATGTAATTATATTTTAAAGTAAAAAAAATAATCATTACGTTTACGAAATCCAGTTAATTAATCCTTAAATTTCCTCTTTTTTAATCATTTCACCCTAAGCAAGAATTAAGAAGATAACGATTTGTAGTTTAAATTCGAAAGACTGTCTTAAAATTCCTTAGCAGACGTTAATTCTGAGTGACAAAACGTAGATGTTGTATTTCACGTATTGTTTTGCTGTTTGTAAACTAAATTCCTCTTCTCTCACCGTCTTTCGTACACTCCATCTTATTATTCTCAACTCCCGTCCTATGAACCCCGTGATTCCGCGTTAATTTCTTTAGCCAGCTTAAAATAAACAATATATAGCTTTCACACGAGACTCTTTTTACGTACAGACGCCAATGAGATCATTTTTTTTAACCACACGCCCCCCTGATCTCATGATCACATCTCACGTTATATAATCATCCTTCCATCTGAGCGGGTGTCGCTCTCTTTGCGATTTCCGCAATGTTTGGGGCTGAGCCCCATGAGAACTTCATTCTCTAAATCCTCTTGAATCACTCTTAGGTCAAGAATATGCCTTGGCATACCGTCCACCTCAACATTGTTGCGCGACTGTGCCCCGGTAACCATTCCTCTTGTCCATTTTGTCGTGCAGCGGGCTCCAGTTGGCTTGACCAGAACCTCCTCTCCAATCCGTATAGATTCAGGGCCGTCAGAGCGTGTTAAACATGGTGCAACTCTAGGATGCCTCCATTGGTATATGTAAACTGCTCTGTGCGGGACAGTGTCTTCACGTTGGCCAGATTTAGGCGACATATTATACCAAAATACTGCTTCTGCAGGCGATATCCCTCCTCTCTCGGCAATGACTTTTATAGTTCGGTGGTTTCGTTCTACGATACCATTTCCACTAGGCCTGTACGCTGCTCTATAATATTGCCTAGTGTTCCACTTATCCAACATTGACCGAAAAACTTCCGAACGGAACGCTGCCCCATTGTCCATGAGTACCTCTTCAACTGGTCCACGCTCGAAAAAAATTTCCTCCAGCTCCTTCGCAATGATGTCTGCCGTTGTTGCTCGAATCTCCCTCCAAATGGCGAACCGGCCAGGGCCACAATCAACTATTAGTCAAATACATTTCACCTCTATAATGCGTCACATCGATAGATAATCTGGTCCAATTGGTGTCTACTTGGATCTCTCCTAATTCGTGAACATTTGGCGACGGGTCGATTGATTGACAACGATCGCAGCTTCTAACCACCTTCTGTACAGTATCTATTGACACCTCCAGGTAGACTTTCCGTACTAGATATAGTGTTCTATCCACTCCTACATGATGTAGTCCGTGCAACTCCTTGACCTCATCTCGGCCTGCACGGCACGTCGCTGTAATAGCTTTCTCTACTTTCAGCCAACTCTTTTTCACTCTGGTTAGAGCATTGGCCTTATTTCTGTCAGAGGGCACGAACGTTACACTCAATTTTAAATTAAATTCATCAATCATTTCCCTTAGAATCCCCAAACGTCGCATGATAATTAGCTCTGCCGCTCCTTTTGTACGGATCCTTTTTTCGTCTGTTATCGTAAGACTGGTCCAACTGCGGACAGTAACCGAATCAGTTCGAATTTCAATCTCTTTTAGACCCCATTTCAATGCGAGGTTTACACCCTTTATCGTAGCATCCAACTCAGCAACGTTGATATGGTTGTAGTCATGTTTCTTTCTTAGCCACGCCGCATCTTCGACCTCGCACCATCGATCTCAATACATACACCAGTGGCCATACTGCTTGCGTCGCACCATACAACACACTTTTCCATTTTGGGAATATGCCATCTCCCTCGAACCGGATTGTGGTGTCGAACTTCTTCCACAACTTCCCGTACCATACCGGTTGTTTCACTATCCACTATGTCTTCCCAATCGATTTCTTCTGCTCTTCTCTTCAAATAACTGCAGGTGATTCTAAGCCATCCAGCTATTGGGTAGTGGCCCACCATTTTTCCGCAGGCAGAGAACAGTTCACGTCTGCTCATGCACCTCAGGCAGGTCATTCCCTCTCGCAAATACCAGATCTCCTGCTTTATCTGTATGAAGCCGAAGACCCAACGCTGCTCCTCCTTCTAATGATTCTGGTGGCTTTGCTGTTAAGCCAAAGTTGTTAAGATGATTTACAAGGTCTGCCGCTGGTACCACTGTTTCATCCACTAGTATATCGTCAATATACGAATCTGTGTTTTTTTCCGATGTGTTCCTCATTTTTTAGGATTTTTGACATAATTTTCGGGGCTACATTTAGTCCGAAACCCATCCTCGTTAAACAATAGGTCTGTCCCTCGTATCGAACTAACTGGTAGTTCCACAGATGTCTCACGACATGGATTTGCAAATATGCGGACCTTAGATCAACAATATTTGATGCCGTTGTCATTTTCCTTCACTTCCTCATTGTTTTTCCACAAACGTCAATTGCATCCCCACCAGAATGACACATAATGTATTTATTTAGTTCTCGGTAATCGAGAACTGGCCTGACCTTGTTTTTTGTGGGTTGTTCCACCGCCATTAAGGGTAGCACTCCCATCTGAACATCCTGGTCCCACGGGGTTAAGATTCCTTCCTCAATCCATCGTTTAACTTCACTGTCGAACTCGACCTTCTTCTCCTTACTCAATTTAGCATGATAGTGACTAATGTTGTTTTTTAATATTGGGGGTTCTGAAATCCGTTTCCATTCCACGGTCCACTTCTTTCCATCAATTTTTGCACCAAAGTCCTTATCTAACACTTCGCATTGCATTTTTTTTTGCTACTCTTGCTGTTTGGTTGTATGTTCATAGCACAATCTCCTCCGCTGAACTCCACGTTACCATTTCCGTAGACGGTAACCCCTCCAAGCTGGCGGATAACATCCATGCCCACAATGACATCAACACCATCAATAATCTTGTCCATCACAATTGCCTCGATTCTCAGTAACCGTCCACCAACGTCACTGTGCTGATCCCTCTGCACACAACCTTCCGTCCATCCACTGCTCTTACAGTACTTGTACTCCTACAATCAGTCGAAAGATCCGACCGGATTAATGTTGCGGTGCTGCCAGTATCAATTAAGGCCTTAGCTCTCACTACCAACAATAGAAGCGCTGATAGAAGGCACTTCTATCAGCGCTTCTATTGTTGGTAGTGTTCTGGTTTGCGCCATTGCTGATTTGAAGGGGTAACCGCCGGCGCACCGGTTGCCCCCTGATCTTTTCCCTGTGGGCAGTGTTTTACATAATGTCCCTGCTTGCCGCATCCATAGCAGGTCACCTTGATTGGTTCCCTACAGTCTTTCAACAAGTGAGGACCCTTGCAGTTATAACATTTGCCACTAAACGGTTTGATCATTCTTGGTATTCCATCACGCTGTTTAGGTTCTCGTTCTGCGACCGCAATTACTTCTGGTCTCCGAGTGGCTGTAAGCACCCTGGCACTTGAAATTATTTCACTGAGTTCTAGTTTCTCCACATTTGGCAACTGCTGTAGTGGCACCGAAATACTTTCCGGGAACCTATTGACAAACGTGAGCTTCACGATCTGCTCTTGTCCACTTCCTTCAAACCCTGCTGATTCCGCCAGTCGTTGTATTTTCGTTGCATACACATCAACGGCTTCGCCGCTCCATTGCGTCTTCACTAGTTTTGCATATGCAGAAAAAACTCCGTCCGTAAAGGCTGTTTTTAACTTAGCCTCTATTTTCTTTGCATCCCGTTGATCTTCATCGGTCAATTGGAGATATAAGGCCAGGGCGTCTCCTTCTAAAAACAGAGACATAAAACTTGCGAGGTCGTGGATTTTTTGCAGTCTCGCTACCAATTTCACTTTCGCCAACCAGGCCATCAAATCACCTTCGCCACTAAATGTTTTCACCATATCGACAGTTACTTTTCGATTCCCCCCCATGCCGTCACGGTGCTTTATATGTATAGGCCGAAATAGCTTGTAGTTTAAATTCCTTAGCAGACGTTAATTCTGAGTGACAAAACGTAAATGTTGTATTTCACGTATTGTTTTGCTGTTTGTAAACTAAATTCCTCTTCTCTCACCGTCTTTCGTACACTCCATCTTATTTTTCTCAACTCCCGTTCTATGAACCCCGTGATTCCGCGTTAATTTCTTTTGCCAGCTTAAAATAAACAATATATAGCTTTCACACGAGACTCTTTTTACGTACAGACGCCAATGAGATCATTTTTTTTTAAACACACGATTGACATTGGATTTAAAGTTGACTTCGAAACGCATCTTCAGGACAAATATTGGATTTTTGCGAGATCATTAAATTTGTTGTTTACAATTTTCGTCTATAAAGGCGGTTTGATGAGTGGACGAGTGATTATGCCAATGTTTTAAAAAGGTCTAAAAACTTTATTTACATACGGAAATTAATTTTTCTAATGTATTTAAATTATTTAACATGCGTTTTTCGTGTCTTTTAAGACGTCAGTAGCAGTACCAAATAAATGTCTTCTTTGAAATTAAATTTTAGTTCTATTCGAAAGATAATAGCCTAAAGCTATTTTGTATGGAAAGAAAAATATATTTCCGTGTGCAAATAAATAAAGATTTAAGGCATTTTAAAAACAATCTCACGTTCACTCGTCACTCACTGACGCATTGAGCCGCCATTATGAACGAAAAATATGAACAACAAATTTTAAAATCTCTTTAAAATTCAATATTTGTCTTAAAGATGTGTTTAAAAGTAAATTTGTAAATTTAAGAATTAATTAACTGGATTTTATAAAAAAATAATGGTTACTTTTTGCTGAAAAATGAACGAAAATAACATTTATTTACGTACGGTAGCCTGTGAGCTGTCAACAATAATATTTTTCTACTGTCATTTCAGACTTAAAAACCGCTGAAAAATTAAAAAAGAAAGAAATGCGGAACACTAGCAGTGCAATAATCAAGAAATTGATATTTATGTTTAAAAATGAATTATCTTTAACCTTATATAACTGTTGTAGATTGGTGATCCGTCGGCCTTGTCTGAATGTACTTTTTTATATATATATATATATATATATATATATATATATATATATATATATATATATCAAAAGAAATCAAATACATTTCAGAGAAAAAAAATTGTCTATTTTAAAGAACATATACGTATACAGAGATAAAAAGTTTGTGCTTATCTGTTAGTAGCTACATATGCTGCCGGAAGAATGATCCGGACATCTGCTAAGTTTAGCCATCAAAAATGAAGAAAAAGAAAATTAAATTGTGTTTTAATTGGCGAGAATAACGCCTGTTCTGGTGCAGCATGGAAGGATTCTATATTTAACTATTTTTATATAGTCTCACATTACTTTTTGGGGTTAACTCCTTCTTAATTTTCTAATTGTTCACAAGGGGACTCTCTCCCTACATTGTAAATACTGGGCGATTTCTTGCCTCGTCCTCTTTTTCATTTCTTCATTTTCAGCGAACACATCTACAATGTAAGATCTCGCAGAAGATTGCGTCTCCCCATTTGTGGGAGACGCCATTAACATTATACACACATGCACGAACGTACGAACATTCACCAAAATACAAACTCTTTAAGTTCACACACAAACAGAAATGTCTATGTCCATTTTAAATTTTGTTGTTTAATACATATACTTGTGGTATATACATACCGGTCTTGTTGGTTTTCTTTACACTTCTTTATGGTGGATTCAATCTCTGAGTCCGCCATGTTCTTGTAGTAGACCTTCTTGCAGGAATAAACGCCCATGTTCCTAATTTAACAACGCGTAAACCCACGGTCCGCTACAATTTTCTTTATTGTTAATTATCATTCTTATCTATATTTTTAAAAGTAATTTTATTACTTAACTTTTAATTTTTCTTTTATTATTAATTATTTTGGTTTCATACACCTACATAGTCTAGTAGTAAAGGTTAGAGGTTATTTAGTGATTTATTTGTTGCTACCATTACATAACCAATATTTTTAAAATATAATTTTTTATAAGCTTTTCTGAAACTTAGAATGAATAATTTTATTTTTATACTACGTCAGAAGTATAAAAAGGAATTTAGTAAAAACTAGTGAAATGATACTTTTGAGTTTTATTCATTGCTTTTATTTCCTGATTATTTTCTTAACTGTTCGATGTCATAAATTATTTAATTGTACCCAATAGGCCTTTTTCATGATTCTGAATTTAAGGGTTACTGAATTATCATATATCGTATTTCTCTTCTGATAGGGAAGAGTGATCAGTCAAAGAAGGTAATTAAGTATTATTTCCTTTCTTAACCTACATTTCTGTCCAATCGGAAAGAAAATAACGTGCTTTATTAAATTCTGCAAGTAGCAACTCTCACAATTTTTCTTTATATAACAGTAAAATAAATTCTCCCCCACCACCAAACACATCCGATATCGAAAAGCGGGGATGAAAGTGACTCAAAATAGTTCAACAAAATTTTCTAATCAAATGACTTATACAGTATACAATTAATTCATTCATTAATAAGTACTGAAGATTTCGTTTAAATTAGATCATTCCATTTTTTTAAAATTTGAAGCAACTTTTTGCTTTCATTGCGGTACATAGTAATTTCTATTGTTTCTTCTCGGGGTACAAATTGTTGGTTTAAGAGTATACAGAAATTATCCATAGTTTCGTATCTCAAGAGGTATCAGTTGTTATCTTAGAATTGGAGATTCCAGAAATTGTCTCGTCATTGTCACGTGTTTAAGAAATCATCATGTGATAACCTGATTTTTTTTAGTGTAAAAAGAATGCTAAATGCTTGTCTTAACGAAAAGAAATAGTTTAATTTCACTATTAAGGTTGGTGCTGCATTATAGCATTAGTCTTGAACATTCTTGAATTTTCTTTGGGTACTGGTCCAGCCTAAAGAGAGGGGGAGAAAGAGAGAGGATGAGAAAGAGAAAGGACAGATAGAGAGAGGGGGGATGGAGAGAAAGGGGAAGAGTTAAAAAAGAGGGGCTAGTGGAGAGAGGAGGATAGAAAGATGGAGCGAAAGGGAGAGAAAAAACAGGGAGGCATGGATAGAAAGGAAAAGAAAGAGAGAGAGAGACAGAGAGAGAGAGAGACTGTCCCTGTGGACGAAAATAAACGTTGTAAAATTATGGATGTAATCCACCATTTACCCCGCAGAAATAACACGGCAAACATGATATATCGAAAAGACATCTCTCATGTATTATTTGAGATACCCTTATTTTTAAAATACGAAAGGACCATTAGCTCTCAGCGGATGTGGCCTTCACTCACCGTACCATTGCTGACCCTTTAGGCTGATCAACCCAAATAGCGTTCATCTTTCTCATGTTCATCTTAATTCTGACTTCCAATTGATAAGAAGCCAGACAGACTTCAGCATTATCCGAAACCTCCACTTAAAACATTGTATATTCTGCTGAACAATTAAGTCAAAGTTTGTATGAAACAATATTTAAGTCAAGTGACTAGTCTACTTATATTGCTCTCATTTTGTGTGTTACTGACATCTCCATTAACCACAATTTCCATTAGGTTTATTTGGCACATATTATGTAACACTAGGTTAGGTCGTCATACATTTTATGACTTGCTAAAGATGGGCCCTTAAATAATAGTTGCTCCATATAATTAATTTAAACGTCACTGAATATGGATACGACATACCTCAGTAAATTACCTGCAATTAGTTAGACTCAACAAATACAACTTTTTTAGACAACCCTTGAACGTATGTGGATAGATATATTGGTAAACATGGACGTTCGTGTCTGCAATACGACGGAGTGTCAAAAGGACGGTTTTTCCCGTGACACCGCTTTTAGTTTAACTACTTTCATTCTTCGGCAATGTTGTTTTAAAAAGCGATGATTAGAATTGTAATAAAACCTAAATATATGGTTAAAGTGAATTTATACATTTTTTTTTTTTTTGTTCTTGGCAATTTACAACAAAAATATTAAACATTATTTATTTATCAGATTGTTTATTTACAAGAATAATTTTATATTTACAAAATTCTAAAATCTAATGGAATTGTATTAAAGCTAATGCACTTTTCTCAAGTGGAACTCGTACACAAGATCCCTAGCTAAAGATGCTGGAAAAATGGTCTGTTTCCTGCATTGATCGAGTAAATACCTGATTCTTCCTGCTGTCCTCTGCCTTTACATGAGCCATATCAGGCCGGAAATAGAGTACTGTTGCCATATATGGACAGTAGTCTTTATTTTGCAGTCTCAGTAAAGCCAAAAAAAGCATCTCCGCGACCTTGTGGGTGATTAATTATTTTCCACGCTACACTCTGTAGGCATCTCACTAACTACTCTATCGTTATTTAGATGGAAAGTATTCTGACGAACTATATTCCTTAGTTCCACCAGTTCAAACCTTCATGACTAAGATCCGCTATGACACGCATATTGTAGCGAATTACACTTCGCTATTCCGTTGGTGAGATGTAAGTTCCACTCGAACAGCTTCTTCCAATTAACGGCTCCTTTGTAGAATCGACACCCAAGAGAATGCTTTTCCGATCACTATAATCTTCTTAAAGTCTAGAGTTAACCGTTATCTTCCCCGCATAAACTGAGCCCTTACCACTTATTCTGTTACCCTCTACCTCGAGGAAATCTTAGGCCTTGTACAAGGTGAACATTATTGTAAAAAAAGTTTTCATTTTCTTTTTTGTAGATAGATTGTATTTTGGTACAGATAAAATAGAAAGAAAGAAAGAAAGAAAGAAAGAAAGAAAGAAAGAAAGAAAGAAAGAAAGAAAGAGAAAAAGAATGAGGGAAAGAAAATCTAGATGAAGGAAATAAAATAAAAATAACAGAAAGGAGAATAAAGAAAAATGAAAATGGTAAAAAGGTAGAAGAAAATAAAGAAAGATATAAAAAGATAAACGAGAGAAGAAAAAGAAAGAAAAAGTAGTAGGAAAAAAATAAAAGCAAACAAGAACGAATATAGTAGAAGGAAAAAGAAACAAAAGGAACAGAGAAATCAGAAAGAAAGAGAAAAACAGAGAGAAAGAAAGTAAAACGCTGGATGAAAGTAAGGCGATAAAATGACAGAAGGAAGAAAGGAAAATGAAGAAAAAATTAAAAAAGATGAAAATATATAAGAAAAAAGGAGGAAGAAATAAATGAAAAACGTAAACAGGTGAAGAAGAAAAGAAGGAAAAAAGTAGCAGGAAAAATGAATATAAAATGCTAACAAGTAGAAGGAAAGGAGAAAAGAGATAGAATGAAAAAATAAATCGGAAAGAAAGAAAGAAATTAGACAAAATCAAAGAAAAAAAAAGTAGAAATAAGAAAGAAAATAAAACCCAATGAGAGAGAAAAAAATAGTAAAAGCAAAAGAGAAAAAATAGAATAAAGAAAAGACTGACGAAGGAAGAAAGAAGATAGAAGGAAGATATATAGAAAAAGGAAAAGAAAGAAATATGATATAAGGAAGAAAAACAATGCGTTCATTCAGACTATACAACGGAAATCAAACTCAAATGAAACAGACGAAATAATGCCTTCGTTTTTGACCTCATACCACAGTTAGTCAGTAACTGTCATATGTTTGCAGTTACTGACTATGAAAGTATTTGCAAATTAATATTTTACTGACATTGGAAAAAAGAACTTGTTGTGCAACTTTGAAATTAGAATCTGTTAATCTTGCTAGCATATAGTGAATTTTTCCGTTACTCGACAGATTATCAAATATAAAGAGTAAATTCATATAACTCGCGTTTGGGGATATACGTTGGAATTTCAAACCAAACTCTTTATTTAGTCCACAGGGGAAGATTTTTCTTGTTCCATGTGCCATGCATTTTCTGGATATCTCAGTTTCAGTTATTTATCTTTAGTAACTCAACTCTCATTTTGTTCTCATCTGCTGTGGCCAGGTATTGAACACACAACTCTTTGGTTCAAGTCACTGGATTACTTCAACCAACGCTTTTATGATTTTGGTCTTTCTGAAATTCATGGCTCAGTGTATAAAAACGTTGGTTGAATTAATCCAGTATTAAATATTATTAAAAAAAAACAAATTTATTTACGTTTTGCTTTATTAAAAATAATTAAAAATATTCACTAATTAAGGTTTTAATCCTTAATAAATTACTTTTATTCGATTATAAAAAAAAATAGTTGTTTTTCTGGTGCTGAGTTGTCTCGGTCCTGAGTCGACTGAGTGCTGATTTGTCCTGTCGCTCAGTCGGCGGTGTTGAGTTCAAATGTTCCTCAAAAAAATAAATAAATAAATAAATAAACAGTACAGTTTGGGCAATAAAGTCAATAAAATATCGTAAGAATAACATTAAAATATCACATGAAAAAGAATGTCATGAGAATAGCATAAGTATATGTTTTATTTTTCAGAAGGTCACATTCTTTTATTCTTATTTTTATGACATTTTTGCCATATTTGTGATATTTTAATGCCATTCTTATAATATTTTATTGCCCAATAAAGCCAGTGTTTTTTTTTTATATGAAGAATGTTTCAAAGTCTGTCTATATTTCTGAGATGAGGTATTATAATAATTTACATTATTTACATTGTTCAAACTGTTGTCCTCGTCTTCGTTGCCATATTCACGACGTTTCGGCCGTTGCACGCTCCGGCTTCTTCCTTCAGGTTATTGGAACTTTGAATCAAACCATTTTTTCGCCCACCGGGGTAGATTGTTCTAGTTCCACGTGCCGTGCCTCTTCCAGATGTCTCAGTTATCTTTCTTTAACTCAACCCTCCAAGTTTTTTGTTCAGCACTGTTGTAGAAACATCGTGAGTATGGCAATAAAGAGGAGGTTTGAACAATGTAAATAATGTAAATGTTTCAAAGCTTGTAAAATGTTGACCCAAAACAATAAAGAGAGATTGCATAGGACTAGGCCTATCACATTTTTATCTTTAACGAGATCCACTCAACTGAAGATATCTTAAATCTAGAAGAGACTGGTATCCTACTTCTTGACAGGTTATTTATCATCAATAAACTTCCTGTAAAATATGTCTATTCTTGAAATTTTACTTTACTGATCCTATTTTAGGATGCCCAAATTTCTGTCATTTTAAAAATCGGGATTTTGGAGCATCTTGACAAATTGGTGACTTGTAACATATGTTTTTGTTTTTTTAAGTCGTTAGGCCACATTCTTTTTCTTCTTTATGTGTCGTGTCCTCTCAAGACGCAGGCGATCGTAGCTCTCCACAACTTCCTGTCCTTTGTCGCTCTTAATAAAATTCGTTTTTTTGTTATTTCTCCTAAACCCTGTTCCGCTATCCATTTACAAAAGCTCACTAAGTATGCTATGCGTTGTTTTCCTCTGTCTTATGAGTATCAAATTTTCAAAGCCCTCTTCCCAATTCTAGTTTCCCTAGAAACTCAACTGTCTCTTCCTGGTGTTAATTATAAGTTTCCTTTTTGCTTTCATTTTCTCTGAAACTTGTTGCTCACATGGTATCCTCAGCATCTCTGTTGCTTCAAGTCCCATCTTTTGGAGATTGTCCAGCATCCACTGCCATATAGGAGAACAGATAGACGGTGAAATAGAATTTTTTCTGGGGTATGATATTTTTAAATGATTTTATAACGGGACCTGGAGTAAGGTTTGAAATGTTAATGTTAATTTTTGTAGAATTATATTTCGTCCATCAGAATTCAGACACTAAAACTCTCTCGTGTTTGAAGTCTGAAAAGTGAGACTATTTTTTCTCTCACGTAGCTAATCCTGCAGAGATTAATCATGCCTTTGAATCATTCGCTACAATATTCCGGGTAACAAAAACTTTACACTTAAATAGAAGTTAATCTAGAATAAAGACGTCCAGCGATAGCTGGATTCAGTAGTTGACAAAAGGAATACTTACCCTATATTTATTGCTAAGTTCATGATATAAATATTCACAGAATGTATTATCTGACTTCAGTTCATTAAATGTTATCATTTAATCTTGTAATTTTAGCTGACGGCATCAACTATAACAATCTTTGAATTTGTTTTCCGGTCCAGTTCCACAAATTAGTATAAACTTGAGATAAAAGACTTACCAAATATTGATTCCAAACATTTTCAACACACAACCAATAGTAAAATTACTATAATTGTAATGAAACCTAAACATATGAAGGAAATGAATTCGTATATATATATATATATTTTTGTTCTTGAGAATTTACAACAAAAATATTAAACACTATTTTAAAAAGATTGTTTATTTACAATAATAATTTTATATTTACAACATTCTTAAAACTAATACCATTAAAACTAATACAATGCAATATTTATCATTTACCAGTTTATAAAGAAATATGAAAACATTTTTTTACTAACTTTTTAAAAATATGAACCAACTACAAGGGAATCCTTATTATTTACCATTTTATAAAGTTCGAATTGATTGGCAATTAGCCAATGTTTTGGCAACCATTCCAGTAAACATTATAATAAATAGTGTTTATTATTTTTGGTGTCAATTCTCAAGAACAAAAAAAATGTATGAATTCACTCTCATGTTTAGGTTTTATTACAATTCTAATCGTCGCTTTTTAAAAGAATAAACATTGCTGAGGAGTGAAGGTAGTTAAAATAGTAGCAGTGTCAATAGAAAGCCGTTCTTTTGACACTCCGTTGTTTACAGATGCGACGGTCGAAGTTTGCCAAAAAATGTCGCATTATTTATCTTGTAAAATACTTTTATTACATCCAATATTATAGAGACTTTATCCATAAATGTTTTGTAAGAATTGTATTTTCCTTTCTTAAATAAAAAAAAAGAAGCGAAAATATTGTTTCTTCCATATATTGTTTCTTCCATATATTTAAATAGAGACATCTGCGTGTACATGTTGATGTATAATGAAGAATGGATACTAACAAATACATTCCCATCATCACACGTCACACACTTTTTCTTATCACCCATTTTCATAATTCCCATACTTAAAGAATCTAAGATCCGTTCATATCCGCGGACGATGTGACAAGTCTTTCACTCCTACACCAAATATCCCACCGACCAACTACAAATATCCGGTTATTTATTCATTTATTTATTTATTTGCAGGCACGAAAGTCCAAATTTTAAATAATTTTGGTTGATTAAATTTCAGCTAGAAAACACGTGTAGAGAGCAAAACAAATGAAATAGAAATATATATATGTATTAATATAATTCCTTTCTATATATGAAGATGTTCAGAAAGCAATAAGGTTTTTTACCACTGTGAAATATGAGCCAACCAACCAAGGAAAAACCCGGATTGAATGGGGTAGGAAACTGCATTGAGAATTAGTTTATCATTTCCTCTATGCGATAGTATGTCTTTTATACTGCATTCCAGAGTTTAATAGGGGAACTTGCAAATAAAGAATTTAAGTTCTTCATAGGACGAAAAGAGCAATACTGAGATCCGAAAACGTATTGGGATGGCCAAAGATGTATTCCCAAGCTAAGCAGAGTATTAAGAGACAGGAAAATTGTTGGAAACAAAGAAAAGAGTACTGAAACCGTGTAAGGAAATCACTCAAAATCTATTTACCATAGATAAAATAACATCGTCTGCTGAATTTATTATTATTATTATTATTACGAGAAATGTTCGCAATACAGCGATTTGGCTAGAAAAAAGAAAGAAAGAAAGGAAGGAAGGAAGGAAGGAAGGAAGGAAGGAAGGAAGGAAGGAAGATGGAAGTGTTTAACAGCTGTTTCAGTGAAATGGGAACAGTTGTCAATTTCAGATCTTTTCATTTGTACCCCCCCCTTACTTCTTAAATAACAACCAATATTCATATTTATAATCGTTATTGCAATATTTTGTTAGTTTTTAAGCTCAAATATTTAACGATTTCTATGGATATTTTATTGTTGTAGAACTCGCCATGAGCTTATTCAGTTATTAACGGAAAAATTAAGACTCATCAGAAAATTCAAATAGGAAAACAAGGAAATTTACACAGGTTTTTCTAATTTAAATAAATTTGAGTTACATTTGTTTTTTGTCCTTTCTGGTAAAATGCAATTAACAAAAAATATTTTAATCTTACTTATTATAAAATGCAGATTGTGTGTGTGTGTGTGTGTCTGTAACGTTTATATATTGGATCGGATTTCCTACATTTTTCAACCGATTTCAACAAAACTTCACAGGACTACATAAAATTACCTTGTGGTGGTTCTAACAGCGCCAAAAATTGGAAAAAATATAATTGTTTTTGCAAAAATCAATTTGAAAACACGATTAAAGAGACTCCGTGAAATTGGAAGGGGACAACTCACATCGGGTTGTTTGTGTGTGTGGGGGTTCCTTTAAATATGGGGAGCGGATTTCCTATATTTTTCAGCCGATAAAACAAAACTTCACTTTTTTTTTTTTTTTTTGGCAGGTAGTGTTTCTTATTCTCTTGCACACTTTTTTTTTTTTATTTTTAACATTCAGAATGCTTTAAAAATTCCATTTACAAAGAATTATTTATAATAAAATTCAATCGGGAGACTCATAACGATTGAAAACAATGTTTTTGTTTGAGTTTGGGTTTGACCAATTCGTAAAAAATTTTTAAAAAAATTAGAAAATAATTAAGACATGCGTGTCCGTCAACCTTAAACAATAATCTAACGATCTCTACTGATTGTACGAATACAAACATCGGATAAATTCTTTATCTTTAGGAAAGATAATGAAATCTAAACATACAAAGTCCTAACTAAAATAATAACCGGAACGGGAAACTACTTTAAATACACATGGTGTCCAATTTTTTACTGTATTCAATAAGTAAAAATCATAAATTGTAAAAGATTATTATTACAGAAAGGCTACTAAATGAATAAGATTTGTTAGATCATAATTAATAAACCCAAATAAAGTTAATATTTTTTGTATTAGAAACAACGAGTGGAAAATATATTCAAATCAGAATTCTAATTATGAATCACCACAAGCAAAATATGCAATTTTTTTTACTGTATTCAATAAGTAAAAATCATAAATTGTAAAACTAAAAGATTACAGAAAGGCTACCTACATTTTTCAACCGATTTCAACAAAACTTCACTTTTTTAAAAAAAAAAGAGGCAACAAACATTTAGGGACACGTGGCTGAGTGGTTAGAATGTCCGCATGAGACCTAGGTTCGAATCTCACTGCGGTCGAATTATCAGGAAGGTGACTTAATGTTATCTGCGTGTGGAGGCTTTACCAGCATGCAGTACCTTTGAAAAGTGCCTAAAAACCATACCACAGCTTGATCAAAACCATGTGAACGAAATTGAGTACAGAAAAATATTTAGGAGTTGTTGATGTTTGTCACAAGTCATCGTGAGAGAGGGTTTGAACGTGTTCAGACTGTTGATCACGCCAAATAAATCGCCCAATCTCCTAGAAAATAAGATCCGCTCAGCATAGTCGAAGTATAAACACACAGGTGAGCTCTATAGGTGCTGAAAAAATACAAATGTACCTGAGCACGCATCTGCAACAGAGATTGGCTAAACACCATAATAGACAGGCATACTAGGATATTATTTAATCAATAATTACAGACATTTTAACCAACATGTTTATGCAAGTTAATATAATTATAACTAGCAGTAAATACAAATTAATAAAGTCTAAATGTAAATTAGTTTTACAGTATTTATGAATAATGAAAGTTAGAAGAAAATATAGACTTTTAGTACAAAATAAATTATGACCTGAAAAGTTGAAAACATATTTATGAAATAAGACATGAAGAGAAAAACGAATACTGAAGTTTATAAAATGTGATATGAAAATTAAAATGTTGAGCAAATGTTGCATTAAAAGTTAATACAATGTTTATGAAATACGATATGGGAAATTAATACAATGATTATGAAATAGAATATGAAAAGTTAACACAATGTTTATGAAATACGATATGGAAAATTAATACAATGTTTATGAAACAAGACATGAAAAACTAATACAATGTTTATAAAATAAGAATGTGGGAAATTAATACAATGTTTATGAAATGGGGCATGAAAAATTAATACAATATGATTTGTTGCATGAAAAGTTAATACAATGTTTATGAAACACAATATGGAAAATTAATATAATGTTTATGAAGCGGCACATAAAAAGTTAATACAATATTTATGAACTGTTGCATGAAAAGCTAATACAATGATTATGAAACTCGATATGGAAAATTAATACAATATTTATGAAATGGGAGATGAAAATTTAATACAATATTTATGAAATGATGCATGAAAAGTTAATACTCTGTTTATGAAACTCGATATGGAAAATTAATACAATGTTTATGAAATGCGACATGAAAAGTTAATACAACATTTACGAATTTTTGTATGAAATGTTAATACAATGATTATGAAATGTTGCATGAAAAGTAAACACAATATTTATGAAATTCGATATGGAAAATTAATACAATGTTTATGAAATGGGACATGAAAATTTAATACAATATTTATGAATTACGATATGGAAAATTAATACAAGGTTTATGAAATGGGATATGAAAAGTTAATACTATGTTTATGAAATGTTGCATGAAAAGTTAATACAATGTTTATGTATGCCGATATGGGAAATTAATAAAATGTTTATGAAATGGGACATCAATGTTAACCCAATAAATTATAAAATACGATATGGAAAATAAATACAATGTTTATGAAATGTTGCATGAAAAGTTAATACAATGTTTATGAAATGGGTCGGCAAATCATTCGACCCCCGCTGGCCAGATCGTGTTATAATGACGGGTTGCGGGCCGGACGAAGGCCATTAGTGAAAAATTAAGGAAAATTACATATGCAGACCCCTGTCAACCTAAATATTTAAAACCATAATGAAAATAAACATTAAGAAATCAGAAAAACAAAAAAAAATTCTAAAATTAAAAAACACCTAACAAAAATTACTTTTCCTCAAGGAACGTCAAAATACTTCAAAGTGAAAAAAATCAGCCGAAGTGAAATGGATGAAATTATGACGTGTAGGTTTGAAACTGTTATTGAAAATTTTTCCACAAACAGACCACACACACATTAAACAAAAATGAAGCACATATACCCATACATACGAGTACAAATAGTTGCAAACATATACACTTACGTACGTACACATGCGGTATCATCCACACATTCATGAGGCATGTATGTATGTTTAACTGTCTTTAGATTTCTGCTAACTCGCATGTCAGTCCCTCCCTGGCCTCTTTCAGTTTATCGTTCCTTTCGCTTCTGTTATCTTTTAATGTAGCCAAGGGTCATAACAAATATGTATCCATTATTTGACATTAAACGTAGGCAACGCAACTTGGTAAAATAAGACTCATGAAAGATAACTGGCAGATAGTCTAATATTTTTAGTGCACTGAGATGTGTAGACAGTCTATGGAAAATGACATATAACAAATTTCATTTGAAGGTCGTCTCTTATGTTAAAAATAGAGTCATTGGTAATCAGGCTCGCGGGCCGGTCAAAAGGCCTTCGCGGGCCGGATCCGGCCCGCGGGCCGTAGGTTGCCGACCCTTGATTTATGAAATACAATATGGAAAATTAATACAATGCTTATGAAATGTTGCATGAAAAATTAATACAATGTTTATGAAATGTTGCATGAAATGTAAACACAATGTTTATGAATACGGTGTAGAAAATTAATACAATGTTTATGAAATGGGACATGAAAAGTTAATACAATGTTTATGAAATGTTGCATGAAAAGTTAATACACTGTTTATATAATACGATATTGGAAATTAATACAATTTTTATGAAATGGGACATCAAATGGTAACGCAATGTTTATGAAATACGATATGGAAAATTAATACAATGTTTATGTGATGGGACATGAAAAATTTATGAATTTATGAATTGTTGCATGAAACGTTAATGCAATGCTTATGAAATGGGACATGAAAATTTAATACAGTGTTTATGAAATCGGGCATGAAAAGTTACCGCAATATCTATGAAATACAATATGGAAAATTAATACAATATTTTTGAATGTTGCATGAAAAGTTAATACAATATTTATGAAATACGATCTGGAAAATTAATACAATATTTATGAAATGGGACATGAAAAATAAGTATAATATTTATGAAATGGGACATGAAAAGTTACCACAATGTTTATGAAATACGATATGGAAAATTAATACAATGTTTTTGAAATGTTGCATGAAAAGTTAATACAATGCTTATAAAAAGTTGCATGAAAAGTTAATACAATATTTACGAAATACGATCTGGAAAATTAATACAATATTTATGAAATGGGACATGAAAAGTAAGTATAATATTTATGAAATGGGACATGAAAAGTTACTACAATCTTTATGTAATGTGACATAAAAAGTAATTATAATATTTATGAAATAGGACATGAAAAGTAATTATAATATTTATGAAATGGTACATGAAAAGTAAGTAAAATGTTTATGAAATATGTCATGAAAAGAAAAAACGAATACTATGTTTATGAACAGTGAAAAATATGTGAACCTTGATGAAGTCCTCTAGACGCTTACGTTACATGTAGAAGGGAAAAGAGAATGCTTATTTTCCTTTAAGTAGACATATATGATTTTATTTTCTTAAACAATGAAATTTCAAGTGGACTATATTTATTTCACGGTTAAAAAAATGAAAAACGGATAAAAACTCAAATACGTGTAGCCACTACTAGATATAACACTTTTAGTTATAGGAAATAACGTCGAATTAAAAAAATAATCTATTAATAAAAATTTAAAATATATATGTATGTGTGTGTGTGTGTGTGTGTGTGTGTGTAGGGTCGGTACAAGGTTTTTTTCTATGATAGGCCCCCCTGAATCTATGAGATGGGGTCGTCCACTCTACTACATCTCAATTTTAATAAGGTAGTATTCATATAAAATACAAATTTTATTGTAGCCTAATTATGTACAATAACGAATCATATGCAATATATGTGAACAATTCAACTAGAAAAATTGAAACAATGTACCTAAATTCAAATTAGAGATTATTCCATCTTAAAATAAATCAACAATATTTTACGTCAGTTTTTAACATCAATTTGCGATTTTCCTTGTTAAAAAGTTGAATATTTAACACATTCGGCATTATGGATAAAAAATAGTGTATTTTATATTATATAGTCGGTGGGTTTTTTTTTTTCTGCGAGACACGAACAAAACAAATTTACGGATTTGGATAAAAAAAAAGCCGCAGAATGACGTCAAAATCGGCGAAAATTCTTCATCAGCAGTCAGTTGTGCTCAGTTAAATTTGTAACGCATTGTAGTTACAAAAAATTTTGTTACAAAACACTGCCTGGCACCCCCAATCAGGCTTATCCCCATATTCAGGGGGTTCAGGGGGTAATACGCATCTGCACTGTATATAAGTATGTAGATAGATAGATAGATAGATAGATAGATAGATAGAAAGAATTAAATGGCTTTTTTTAATCGGATATTTTCTTCAAACTTTATCTACTATAATAATCTTTTATAACAGTGTAAGCCGGATATAAGAGACCCGGATATAAGAGAAACCCGGATATAAGAGAGATTTTCTCTGGTCCCAAATTAGAGCCTGTGTTACCTAAACAAAATAGACCAAACCCGGATATAAGAGACACCCGGATATAAGAGACTTCTTCTCCGGTCCCGACAACTCTCTTATATCCGGGTTACTATATATATATATATATATATATATATATATATATATATATATATATATATATATATAATTAAATAAAAATTTTAATGACATCTTCCGACTCGGAGTTTCGCAGAGATGCCCACATGTCAGCGATAGCATAAATAAATCTGTTACTTAATAGCTATTTATTATAATTATATTACATTATAGTATTACCTGTATTAGTTTATTATATGTATATATACGTTTATATCGATTTTAGAATACTCCATATGTTTGTGCATGCGTGTGTGTGTGTATGCGTGTGTGTTTAACTAGTTATGTCTTTCGTTCCAAGGTAGGGTTGTTACGAATCACAATATATTACAGTACACTAAATGATTTTCTATATTGTAAATCATCATAATCGACAAATGATGGTTCTATATTTGTAGGCTTTGTTCAAGTCACCATACTTAAACACACTTAAACCAGTTTTACGCAGGTCATTCAACAAATAAAATATACACAAGAAGTAATTTCCACTCTAAGTGTATGAATAGTTTTTTAATTAAAATAAATTTATTTTAAAAAAAAAATGAACATTTCATTTTATATTTATCTTTTGATAAGAAAAAAGATACAAAATATTCAATTTAAAAGCGGTTAAAACATTATTCAAAAGTGCACTTTTTGTTCCTCATAATGCAGAGACGAATTTCACCAAGCCGACACTCATGACTAACACACATAACTAGTGCTAACCTTGATAAACGATACGAAAGTGCTTCACTGGGCTCTGAATGAAGTAACAATATCTCCAGTAACAATAACATTGACGATTAAAAGTGGAATTTGAAAATTTAACTATAGAAGTTTGTTTTTCGTTATTTTTTTAATCAAAATTTTGATACACAATTTAATTTTTGAATTCATGAAGGAAACTAAAAAAAAAAAGAATTATTATTAATGCAAGCGTTAATGATAGACTTGGTTGGTGCTTATTTGTTTGTTATAATTAAAAAATATTCTATTTATAACATACGATAAGTGTTTTTGTTTTTATCCTTTACGCGCGTGTGTGTATGTGTGCGTGTGTGTTGATTTTTTTAACGTCATCGTTTAAACAAAATTGTTGCTGAAATGTTAGTGATAGGGTGGCGGTGGTGGTGTCCAAATGTAAATAAAAACGTGGATAAGCAAGCAAAACTGACATTGCTGCAACAGTATTGATGTAGTAAACTAACTTGGCTTTCTTAGAAAAAGAAAAACACAACTTTTCTTCAAAGATGACTTCCGTCGAAGAGCTCGTGTTTTATGCAAATGGAAAGAAAGTAAGTGACGTTTTTACCGTTTTACGTTTTGGTTTTAAAAAGGATTTTTTAGTTCTTTGACAATCCTTTGAATTACTTAACTTTTGTTATTTTCTTTTTATTGTATTGTAAAAGTTTCGGATCAGCGAGCAAAGACAGATAAAAATATCTGCGTGAATGCACTCTACCTCCATGTTTTGTTTTTAAAGAAAAGTTGTTTTTTTTTTTATCGAAGTATTGAACAACTTGAGAACAGAACAGTCTAACAAAAAAACGTTGTTAAAAATTGTTTGGGTTCATCATATTTATTTACAATTACTTTTTTTTACTCTTCCGTAAATTCTTCTTAAACACTGTAGTGCAAACTAAAACGCTTTTTCAATGAAGTTATTTCTTAGGTTTTCCAGATGTTGATGGTCGGATTCTCCTCTATCTTACATTGAAAATCATCATAATCGAAAAATGATGGATATACACGACTTGGCCTAGGTTTTATTTCAAGGGACAAGACACAACCTTCAAAGAACAAATCAATTTTTAGCAGATTGTTCAAATAGTGCTTCTTTTCTTTCAACTTAATCTCAACATAACAAGTTTCTTTTTAGTTAGTTGTATCATATCAAAAAATGAATAAATGTACTGCTGAATAATGTTGATTACGTTTAATAATAATAATAATAATAATAATAATAATAATAATAATAAAAACTTAAAGAAATAAAAAAAAAATTGTAATCATAAGTACAGCCTATATACCTTACGAAAGGCTTTATGTGTGATCTTCTTAGGGTTTTGGGGGTTTTTGTTTTTTTCTCAAAAAATGTTCAGTAGAAAAATGTCATGTCATCTCTGAGGTCTCTTGTTGAGACCTGGAATGAAATAAGTATACAGCAGAAATCAAAGGATATATAATAATAATAATAATAATAATAATAATAATAATAATAATAATAATTTTTAATTTACCTATCAAGGACGGCGCATACTACACACACACATCGACTGGGGAAAGCCTGATGTGATGGGGGCGGACAGTGCTTTGTGACCCTCACTATCTTATTAACATTTTATTTACATTCATATACGTTAGAAATTAAACTAAGCACAAGTGACTCTTACTTAATTAAAGGATTTATGGTTGAATTGCATATGATCCATTATAATTATGTTACAATAAAATTTTTATTTTATATAAATACTACCTACTGAGATGTCGTAGAGTAGTGGGATGGAGCATATACAGATTCGCTGGGGTTGGGCTTGAGGTCCTTGCACTAGTCCTGCTTATTGTATTTTTTTAGCTTCAGTATAATTGCATATTATAATCATTGCTTTTCAAAAAAGATTTCAACAAAGTTTTCTTAATATAAACAAAACAGAAATATAAATATAAAATATCTTATAAAAAAGAATATATATATATATATATATATAATTCCAATATATATATATTCATATATATATATATATATATATATATATATATATATATATATATATATATACATTATAAATTTCAAATTATAAAGGTTAATTATAATATAAATGACATTAACAAAATTTTTTTTACTAAAAATACTTTGGAAAAAGTGAAAAGATTATTTTTAAAACAGGGTAAACAATTAATTTTAAAATATTATATTTTATGGTTTATTATTAATTTAAAATTCTTTTAAAACATTTTTAAGTTGTTATTAATCTATAATTATTTTAAGGTATTTAAAATTACTATTTATTTAAAATGTTTTTAAAACATTTAATTCAAAATTATGTACTTGTATAAGTAAATACATAAATATTTTAAAAACGTTTTCTGAAATATTATTATTAAATTATATTGTATTATATTTCTTTTTCATTAATGTTTACAGTATTCATAACCCATTTTTTTTATCCAAATCTTGATTTGTTTAATTTTAGCTTTTCGTTTTTACGACATTTTTATGGGATTCTAGACGTGTCTTCTTCCGTCAGCCATTAACTGGAGAGTTTGTGCCACAATTGCTGTAATTTCGAGCAATAAATCTCGAGTTTATTTAAAACTACTACTGCTAAGACTAGTAGTAATTATTACTAAGTAAATAGTATTATTTAACAATGCAAAATGTCTGATTAAACGTAGCGTAAATATAAATTTAAATATAAATGATGTAGTAAATTATATTTTTTATAAGTTATGAATTTTTCGAAGGTCTGATTATTTTGTATGACTTTTGACGTAACTATAAGGAAGCTATGATTACAGATGTATGCGCTGAATGTAGTATAAACAATGATTTTACGAATCTTTGGTTTCCAGGAATTTTTTAACAATACATTTCTTTCTATAAATTGAGTAAATAGATAGTGGAACAAGGTTTAGGAGAAATAACAAAAAAACAAAATTTATTAAGAGCTACAGAGGACAGGAAATTGTGGAGAGCCATGATCGCCTACATCCAGAAGGAACATGGCACATAAAGTAGAAAATGAGCTTGAGTAAATAGAAAGCGGAACAAGGTTTGGAAAAATAAGAAAAAGACAAAATTTATTAAAATCTAATGAGGACAGTAAATTGTGGAGAGCCACGATCGCTTCTGTCCTGAAGAGACATGACACATAAGAAGAAATATCATCATCCGCCCTTTGAAATGTCTCCTTTTGTTCTTGTCCTTAATCCTGCAGGGTGTATAGCCACTCTCCTCCCCATAACAGCCTGTTGAATGAGTGCGAGAGCAGTATGCCAACCAAACGACGCTGGGGTACAAATATACGAAGCCCATGATGGGTATATACCCACCATGACACCCAGTTTGATCGCAGCCAACCTTGCAGGCGGGACCCAGTTGGAAATACATTCATGTCAGGTAACCTAATCCACTGAAATGGTTTCTGATTAAGCATATTCACATGTATCTGCGTGTGACTCGTCAAAGTAGTCTTGACTTCCTGATCCTTCAAACTTATATGTAACACCTGGCCATGATTCTCTTTCCACTAACACTGCTCATCAACAGAGAAGTACAGTGCGACAGACACTAAACAACAAGCCCATTTTAATTTACCAAGACAAAAACATGTACATATTGACATCTCCAATCATTTAAGATCAGAAGCCATAAGAGCCATGCCTGATGTAGCATCATAGCATTTTATTATTGTTTTTTCACACAAGTTTTTGAATACACAGTATATATTAGGTTACCTGTCAAGTCACAACAAGGACCTCAGATAGACAACACTGTCATTAAAATATGCGCAGTACCCAAAATAGCTGGTTTTTTGGATGAAGTTTGTATTGTATCTCTAGCTGGTCAAGGGAGTCACATAGTTTTAATGAGATTGATCCAAGTGTGCCAATCACCACTGGAATGATCTTGACGTTCTTTTCCTACAATCCAAACAATCTTACTATCTCAACTTTCAAGTAAGAGTAGTTTGCTATTTTCTCAACCACCTTGTTTGCTATATAGGTGTCAATTGGTATGACAACTACCAATAATATGACAGTTCTTGGTGTCTTTATGTAGCATAATAATATCCTGGCGGCCATGGTGTATTACTCTGTCTGAAAATCATAGTCACAGAATATTGAGGGCTTTCCAACTTTTGTCATTTGTTCTACTAGGCACAGGCTCGTACCAATTTTTCTGCAACTTGGTATCCATTCTTTCGACGCAATTATTATTATTATTATTATTATTATTATTATTATTATTATTATAGGTTGAGTACCTTTATCCAAAATTCCAGAATCCGAAAACCTTCAAAATCTGAAAGTTTTTCAGGTGCTGACATGACTTGCCACAAATGTAATATTTCAGAATGCAACATGGCTACCCGTAGCATAATTATTGCGTTACAAATAAAATGCTGACTTTTTCAGTTTTCATTAAATTTAACTGTAATCAGAATCCATGTTTTGTTTTTATACAAATGCTGCACTTGTATGTATTGTAATATTTTAATCAAAACACGACATCGTTGGTAGAGACTGATAGCTAACTGAATTTTACTTCTCCCACTGACAGTGATGTCCTCGATGATCAACCCTCTCCCTCAAGTTTCTCAAACTTGATGTAGAAATAGTGCTTAGTGTTGCATTTATATATTTTTTGTAAGTAGTGATCATGTGTTTTTATACACGTACAAAACATTATTTTTACGTGAAATCTTAATTTCACCATTTAAAATTCCGTGTAAGCATTACATGACTAGCATCATGTATCTGCATATACATAAAATTTATTAAATTTTATTTACAACTACCTTCAGAGTATATGTATTTTATTTTATTTTATTTATTTACAACTACCTTCAGAGTATATGTATAAGTTGTTCTATGAATTGTAAAGGGATATCGTGTTTATGCTTGGGTCTCATTTCCAAGCTGCCCCATTTTTTTTATGTGCCATGTCCTTTCAGAACGTAGGCGATCGTGGCTTTCCACCTCCCTCTACCTCTTGCATCTTTCAACAAGCTCCTTCCCTCTCCTTCCTCGACCAGACCACGTTCTGTCGTCCACCTGCTCAAGTTCGACAGGTATGTCACGCACTGCTTTCCTTTGTCTCTCTTTCCCTCTATTTGACTCGTGAGTATCAGATTCTCCAGGCCCGTCTTCCTCATTAAGTGTCCCAGAAACTTCAGCTGCCTCTTTCTGATGTTAGAGATGCTACATACAAATTAAATAGCCTGTATTTCAAAATCCGAAAAAAATATGAAAACGAAGCACTTCCGATTCCAGGAATTTCGGATAAAGGATTCTCAAACTCTGTTATTATTACTATTATTATTATTTTTATTATTATTATTATTATTATTATTATTATTAGTAGTAGTAGTAGTAGTAGTAGTAGTAGTAGTAGTAATATTTTTTCAGATAATATCTTAATATCTGGCATTTAATGCATGCATATCAGGCCACAACCAACAGCAATCATGCAATTTTACTCTAAATGTTCATCCTTTTTCGGATTATTCGTGAAGAGGCTTCATTTCTGGAACAGTTCCACGAGGCAATCAATAACAATTTTCTTTATCCAGGTCTCTGCCATGTCAGTCACTTTAAGAAGAGCTACAATGACAACTAATATGATCCTGACCTTCTTTCCAAAGCCTTTTTGCGTTCAAATTTCAATGCGTCATAATTGATTACTTTCTCTTCTTCCTTTTGATCTTTTTCTTGTAATCAAAAGAGGACGCCACGTATTAATGATTAACCTTTCTTTTTCTATGTTATCTACCACCAATATGTCTGGTTTGTTGTGCTCCCATTTCTTATCTGTATGTATTGAAATATCAGACAAAATCTTACTTATTTCTGACGAGATTTTCTCAGATTTGTGGTTGTACCCAGAGCCGGTGCTTTGTGATCCACACTATTTTATAAAAAATTGCTTTTTTCTAAATATATTTACATACGTTACAAATTAAACTAAGCTAAAGGATGAAAAGTTTGCACTAATTTTGACGTCTTTCTGTCTTTTTTTGTTCAAATTCATGAATTTGTTTTATTCATGCTAAATTTCGAAAAACACTGTATAAAATTCATTATTTCCTGTACATGATATTGAATGTGTTAAAATTAGTCGACTTTTTAACAAGAAAAATCTCAAGTTGACGCTAAAAATTGCTGCAAAGCATTGTTGATTTATTTAAGATGGAATGATCTATTATGACATGTCTCTAATTTGTATTTAGATACATTATATTTATTTTCAATTTTTCTAGTTGAATTGTTCATTTATATTGCATATGATTCGTTATTGTACATAATTTGGTTGTAATAAAATTTATATTTTATATGAATACTATCTTATGAAAATTGACATATAGTCGAGTGGGGGTCTTGTATCATAGAATCTGTGTCCTCTTGATGATCCATTTACTTTTCATTCTTGACAAAGAGTTTACCCCTCTGCCTGGTCCCAGGTCATAAGACAGTTTTGTCTTTCGTAACAGAAGAGTGAATGGTATTATCATAAAGACATTATTATTATATGTATGGAAGACATTATTATTATTATTGTTGTTGTTGTTGTTGTTGTTTCCTTTGATTTCCTGCTGTCTCAGCCAGAAAAGTAACGTCAGAAATGGCATCATTACATTTTCCACTGAGCATTTTTATCAAAAATAAGAACCTTAAGATCACACACATTTTACATATATAAAGCCCATTATTTACATTATTCGGACTATTGTCCTCATCTTTTCGCCATATCTATCACAACGTTTCGGCCGTTATACGCCGATATATATATATATATTTTAATTAATTTATCGAGTTTGATAGAAACCTCTACAGAATGCAGAAAGCACTGGTCGGCCGTTTCGTTTATATATATATATATATATATATATATATATATATATATATATATATATATGACGAATTGTAGCTTTTGTCTTGTCAGACGTAATTTTAATGAAGAAATGAATTGAATAAACATATATATATTTTTTTCTTTTCTCAATAATTTTGTAGTTTTTAAACTTAATAGTGATTAAATTTGGATTTTTAAAATTGCCAGTTTTTAATTTTAATATTAAATTTTATCATATAAATTTATAATTATTAGTTAGTAAAAATTATTTTTAATATTACACGTATTTAAAGATCTAAATAGCTATAATAGCTGGATTTTGTTGTCAAGCTTTTGAATCTTTCTGTACTTCGGTTTTGATTGGTTATTCTAGCTTTTGTAACAATGCTCCCCCAGTGTAGGATCGTTAATTAATCTGAAACTTTTAAAACCATTTATTTTATTTTCAACACCATCACTTGATAAGACACAGAGTGTGTTGAAAACAAAATGGCTATTTTGTAGTGATTTTATAACATATGTTGTAAATTTTTTTTTTATAAAATAATTATATCTGCTCTACTTTGTATTGAGCACTCTTTTAAGAATAGTAATTGTTGGTTATTGGAATTCATTCCGTGTATACCAATTATACTTTGTTATATATATATATATATATATATATATATATATATATATATATATATATATAAGCAAGTGTAAATGGATATAAATCCGACAGAATGAAGAAATTTTGAAAAAAAACAAAAATCCTTAATGTAGTTAAAATGAAAGAAATGTCATTCTTTCATTTTAACTACATTTAAGGATTTTTGTTTGTTTTTTTCCAAAATTTCTTCATATATATATATATATATATATATATATATTCAAAATTTTACTTTTGGGAGACTTTCTCACAAGTTCTAATGTTTCCAATAACATTTGCTAAGTTTCTATATACTTATTCTATTGTCTTTCTTATCTTTTTGTAGATTACATAATTCTAGCTGATAAACATTTTGTTGTTGCTGCCATATTAAACTAGTTTCACTTTCCCAGGCTAACAAAGTTAATCTCTCACAAGTTTAACTTTTTCTCTCTCCCATAACTATTCACATGAAATTAATCATCTATATAATTACCTGAAATGTACAAATAAAGTGCAACAATGTATTTCCTGGTATGAAACATCACAGTTTTAGTCTTTTATAATCCTTGAAGATAACTTTTTATTTACTTTTTATTATTCATCAGTATGTGAGACTTAGGGGTTAAAATGAACAGTTGATTTATCCACACAAAAAGATTAATGAAGGATGATAATGACGAGAAAACACGCGGCTAATTTTAACAAAACAAAATAAGGAATTTATTCACGAACTTACACGCTTGAAAGTGTCAGTAGCTCGTGTTAGGAAATAAAATCAGAATTCTTAAAGTTCGTAATTTTAACGTACTGTCACGAAGAGGAAATGTTCATACAACAGATAAAATGATCTGACATAAAATAATATTCAAAATAGTTTAAGAAAAAGATAAGAGAGTTCGTTGCTCACCGAAGGCTTATATGGTTTGCATACGTTCAAAATTAAACGTAGAGAGATAGTTTGAAATACTTAGTTTTCTTGGACTGTTGAGATAAAATTCTTTGAAGCACCGCGTACTGGTTTGATATAATTGGCGTGTAATTTTACACTGGCGAGTACTTCAACGATGATCGCGAGCAACTGAAACGAAAGCTCTCACATTACTTCAGACACTCTTCTTATTAATTTAATTTTTCTCCCTATTTTATATTAAAAAAAAGAATTTCGTGTAGGCTCGCTACTTTATTTCTTTCTTCTTCCTCAGTTGTTTTCAGTAAGTGGGTGAGGTAGTTATTATTTTACGCACCTTAGAAATATAATGAAAGAGTTCAAAATTTGGATCAACCAAGTTGAGAAATTTGCTTTCTATTTACTCTCGTTCATCTTTACTGGGAGTGTAGGAACGTGTTCGCTGTCTTGGTTTTGTGGAGCTGTTGATTTTTACGCCTAACACCAAGGATGGTTGGTGACGAAAGAGAGCGGGCATTGTTGCATTAAATTTCAGTTCACTCGAAACCTTTCTGGGGTTTATATATTTATATTTTATATTTTTATTATATTTAGTTAATTTCATGATGGGATATTTTCTGTAATTAATGCTAACTACCCACAAATTAATTACAGAATTTTTCGACTTACATAGACTTTGTTTCCATTGCAAAAATTTGCCCTTTACATGCCTACTTGAAGACCCGAATGTAGAATTCGGACTTATCGTTGTCCAATAAAGTCTATTCTGACGTCACTGTTAAAGCAAGATTGTTGCTGAAATGTCGGTGATAGGCTGGGGACTGATGCCCAAATGTAATTGAAAACGAAGATAAGTTGCCACTTCTGGTATTACTGCAAAAACTTTGATTTGATAATAACTAGGCTATCTTACCTCACCAGAAAAAAAGACAAATTTTCTTCAGAGTAAATTTAAAAGATGGCTTCTAGCTATGAGATTGTGTTTTACGTAAATGGACGGAAAGTAAGTGTCAGATTTATGTTTTAGTTTTAAAAGAATTTAACTGACAACCGCGAAAATTAGTCTTTTTATTAGATTTTAACAGTTTCAGATTTTCTAGAGTTTATTTTTTCTCTTAGATGGGAGGGCCTGAGCTTAATAATTACATATATCCTGGCTGTAAAGTGTTCTCATGAAAATTTTCATTATTTTCATTTGAATGATTTAAAACGGATTTGTTATTTTTAAATACTTCTCTTGTTTACTTCCGTGCTGCAAAATAGTTCTGTGAAGTTTGTCTCTAACAATACATACGAGGGTCGGCTGAAAAGTTCATAGGCTGACCCAGATACTCTAATGGCTTGACCAAAATGAGGTTTATTTATCAACAAAGCCCCCTCCCCTTGTGGTCCACACACTTCGATATTGCGTTGCTTGGGCCCTATTGACAAAGAAGCTTTCATCCTGTTGGTAAAAAAACATCATCAACAGCAGATATGACGTCATCATCACTGCGATGGCCAGGGAAGTGTCTCTCTCTCTAGTCCTCAGGCAACTCTTTCATATGCTTTCGTCTTTCATTATTGCATTCTATCAGCTCTTTTTCTTTATCGTCCCACTCTTCTCAGGATTGCAGTATACTAGACATAATCTCTGACAGTATAGGAAACACTCACTCTCTATCTATCTGTGAACATCTTTGTCTTCGGTGATTTTAATGTGCACCACGACACCTGGCGCAAACATTCTAATGGTACTGATCTTGCCGGTCTCCATTGCCCAATGTATTTCCCTACTCGTTTCCTTAGCAACAGGATTCTCTACTTAATTTATTTCTTATCGCCTCATCTTGGTCTTGCCGAGCTTCGCAACACTGTTCTGTTCGAAACTCGAATCACTCTTCATCATCTATTGATATTTCGTTCCAATCATCTCCCATTCATATGCCATCTCTCCATTACCAGCATTATACTGATTGGGACTCACTCTGTGATTTTCTTCGAGTGGCCCCTTGGACTGACATCTTTAATCTTTAAATTGAGAAGTGTAACACTGAGGTTTCCTCTTGGCCCTATACTGATATCAAGTGGGAGACAGTGTTTGGACCAAGGCCATTCACGGCCGATGTACCAGCAGATTCCTTAAAGGGCGAGTCGATGGAAACGCCGCGCCATGTGAAAGACCTAATACTACGGCACAAATCTTCTGCTTCAGAAGACTTGGGAAAATAGTACGTCATTTGAGATTGACACAGAGACTCTGTTGTTCGTAAGAACAGGTTCAGAAAGTCCGCTTATAGGACCCAAATGATGACAATATCGGAAATGAGGGGCACCGGGAGAACACAGGCGAGGGTGCGACGATTTGATGTGAATTTTAGTAAATAAAAATTCTTTTTATTTGGGAGTGAATTAACAGAAAAGTTCCAATGCAATTTTTTCTTTAATGTAGCATATATATATATATATATATATATATATATATATATATATATATATATATTATATATATATATATTATATTGTTTAGCTAGCTCTCTAGTTTACAACAGTACAATTTCTACACTTGAAAACCCCAATATTAAAGAAATTTACCTTGGAAATACTATGATTAGGTTAAAAAACCGTTGGTATCGACATCTACAGTCTTTCAACAATAGTAATAAAAAATACAAGACTTCGTTGTCCAAGTATTTTGGGAGTTTAAAAGAGAAAAACAAAACACCTACTGTTAAATGAAAATTAAGTAAGATAGCTCGAGCATGTAATTTTCTATATGCCCTTTGTTATCTATGTCTTTTCCTCCGTTCCTTCTTTGAATAATTTTATATTTTAAACTTAATGCAAGGTTAAAATTTAAAATTTGTCATTTTTATTTTTTATTTTATAGTAAAATTAAAAATTAATCAGTTAGAATGATTTCTAAATTGGTCTAACATTAACATTAAGGCATTAATAAATTGTATCTAATGATCGTTGTCAATTTTTTTGAATTATCATATACTTGTATTTTGATTGGTCATTGTAGCTTACGGGACAATGTTACCCTATTGAGGGGAGTTTGATTGGTTTTGAACTTTTTAAAACTTTATTCTGCAACCAACACCATCACTTGACAAGACACCAGAAGTGTTGAAACAAAATGGCTATTTTTGTAGTGATGTTATAACATATTTATGTTATAATTTTTTAATACATACTATATATTTATGATATACTTTATGTTATATATATATATATATATATATATATATATATATATATGACATACTTTATGTCTAGCATGAACCTAAGGACATTCCCAAGTACTTTTTTATTTCTTCACATTGAAGTCTTCTGCAGTGAATGTGCACGTTTAACTTTTCACAGCTTTCAACACTTTACCTAGGTATATGCATCAGGTAATTTATATAAAACTAACGGATACCCGGCGTTGCTCGGAAGATCCCTGAATAATAATTCATTATTTACAATTTATTGATATTTTTCAGCCATCTTATGGAAAATAATTGTTCCAACTTTAAAAAATAGACTTCATTGTTTTTTTGGTTTGTTACAAAATAACTAAATTTAGGAAAATACCACACTACCAATACCACGCTCGAAGGGCTGGGGAGTTAAGGGGCTGAACATCCCCAGATTTTTATTCGAAAAGACACATTCTTTTTCGAATTAAATTATAACATAAATACTCTGTTAATGTTGCTTTCAAACAAATAAAAGTTAGATAAAAATTCCTTAACCTCTTTTCAAATTATTATTAATAAAAAAGTAAATAAACTTAAACTAAGATATATTTAAACATATTAATTTAGTCATTTTTTCAAGCAAAAACTATAGCTAGCCTTACTTCTTCGAAAAATAATTATTTACTATTTATTTTGGAGGAGAATTTAGATTTTTTAAGTAAATAAAGTTTTACTTTTAAACATTAATTACTAACTATGTTCAAATAGAGTAGAAGCAAGATACACTGAGAATTTAGTTTTGAAAAGCGATGATGTTTAAATTTCAAGTAATTGTAAAAGAAAAAATCTCTAGTTAAATAAGAATTAGGAGAGACAGACATTACTTACGGTCAACATTAGTCGTATTGAATATTTCTTTTACGAATTTAACTATATTTTATTTAAATTAATTTTCGAGAAAATAACGCTAGCTATAGTTTTTTGTTTTTTTTTGCTTTAATAGCACTCATTTGAAAATTATTTACATTTTTGTTAGTTACAAACCAAAAAACAATGAAGTTTATTTTTTAAAGATTGAATAAAAAATATTTTCAATAAGATGGTCGAAAAATATTAATAAGTCAATAATATGCCCGCACGCCCCCCCGAGACACACACAGACATACACACAACTGCTCTTTAGGGTGATACTCAGTCTGTATATTTATTTTGTAGCCGAACACACACACACATACACACACGAATATTTGAATAAATAAATATTAAACTTTTTTTTCCAAATAATTATATTTAATATTCTCCTTTTTAATTTACTTTGTTGTTTTAATATTCATTTTTTTTTAAGTTACTCTTTTATTTACTACAGATGAGAAAATAAATTCAAGAAAATAGAAATTTTAAAAATACATGCATGTATAACGCTTAGCAGAATTAAAAAGTAAAAACGAACGCTAATCCTAATCTGGAATAAGAATTATTACCGTTAGTTTTTACTTTTTAATTCTGAGAATTTCGAATGCATTTTATTTTTAAAATATCTTCGTAAATACAAATCATACGATGATAATTTTTTTTACGAAAAGCTGGCTTGGGCGATGATGAGTCTGTATATATATTACTTTGTCATAAATTACTGTAATTTTTTTAGTTTTAGCCGGACACACACACACACACACACACACACACACACACAGAGGCAACATACAGGTAACTGCCCCTTATATATGTATAGATAATGAAAGTGAAAAAATGCCATAGCTTTTTCAAATACAATTTTTCTTTTTGTTTATTTGACACCTATTTTCTTTAATAGTGTATAGAATGAGCAAAAACGTGTATATCACTATACAGTGTATAGTGCTATACATGGTTTTTGATCATTTCTGCTATTAAATTTATAGCGATAACCCTAGTTCAACATTAGCGGTAACAATAGCGGTAACCCTGGTTCAACGTTAGCGGTAACTATAACGGTAACCCTGGTTCAACGTTAGCGGTAACTATGGCGGTAACCCTGGTTCAACGTTAGCGATAACTATAGCGGCACCCCTGATTCAACGTTAGCGGCAAGTATAGCGGTAACGCTGATTTGTGATTTGTGACGATTCGTTTCTGCACGTCACTGCACAAACTGCGATGACATCCAAGGTAGGCTGTATGTGTATACACACGGTTCGTTATGTTCACAGGTGTGTCTCAATACTAGAGCAGTGACCGAATTCAACAAAGAATAACGACAAATTTTTTTCAAAACACTGCTTGCGTAGTAGCAAAACAGTACGATTTCTCACTTAATCGGCAATGTCTTCCTTTGGCTTCGAGAAAGCGAAGTCATGTTATCTTACTAACTTTCAGCACACTGCCTAACCGTCTCACTGACTGGCCGCTACACATACTGCCCGCACTCTCACTGACTGACGATATTCAGTCACCACCACCCCAACCCCACGAGGGCGTCATGTGGTACAAGGCCGGTTTAACGTGGGAACTCTGAGCCCGTGGGCTCGGCCAAAAATATGCCCATTGAACCCGTATAAACGGGTTCAGGGTCGGTTTACCTCCCCGAAAGAAAACCCGCCCTTCGGTGTAGCCTCCTTCGGGTTCCTCCTCGCCCGAAGGCAGGGAGTTCAACCGATCAGCCGGTCGAGACGCGAACGACTGACTGCTGGTCCTTTTACTGACCACGCAATATATAGATACTGGCTGGTGTCCCACCACCCCTATCTATCCACTTGTGTTCCACTTTTTGGAGGTCAGTTTTTTTTTAAAGGACACTACTTTTATGATTACCTAACAACATTTTATGTTTACCAATTCAAAGGCAAATTTCTAAAAAAATCCTGTGCATTAAATGATGATAAGACGGAGATTCCTGAGAATCCCTGGTAATTAAATTGACTTAAAGAAGGGCTAGAGACAAGATTCCTGCGAAACCCTGGTCATTAAATTAACTTAAAAGGAAAAGGAATCTATCACTTCATCTCCTAAGGGTTTGTGATAAATCGTATTTCTACAGATTCAACGTTAGCAGTAACTATAGCGGTAACCCTGGTTCAACGTTAGCGGTAATTATAGCGGTAAACCTGGTTCAACATTTTGCTGCACGAGAATGCCTAATAAGGATTTGAGGCAGAAATTAATTAAGATTAAACTATGAGAAAACTCACAGAACCTAATTAGACATCGGGGATAAAAAAAGAAAGAAAGAACGAATTAAAAATAATTCGAAGCCATAAAATGAGTTTGAAGAAGGTTTGGAAAGATTTCAAGCTGAAATAAAGCAAGTAGAATGCTCTACCTTTTCTTTCTTTTTTTTTTCTTTCTTTCTAGAAACACAGATATAAAGCTTCAACATACTCCAGAGTAAGGCTTTCCGAAAGTGGATAGAGATTTACTCTGTCTTCTGCTGCTATATAAAGAATTTGTAGTCAGGTAAACTGTTACAGGATATAATTCATGTGCAAAAGGAAAAAGTAAAATTATAATTTTTGCATGATAATTTAAATTATACATGTGATGATATAATTATTACGAGAAAGACCGGGGAAAATTTGACGATTTTCTTATTTTGTTTTTCTGGTGAATCTTCTTCATTTGTCGACCGCATACCTTTTGCGGATCTTGAAGGTCCTCTATAAATGGTTTCAGTGTGTATGACTTAACAGAGTCGCGCACAAAAACATGTTTACAAGCGTGCAAAAGCTTCGACATGTACGTGAACTTCAAACTCTGTATAGGTGGAATTGCATGATAAGTTCACAATTTTGGCAACCGGACAATCGATGAAGGAGCCTGGAAGATAAAAAAAAATCTAAGAAGTCAGAGCGGGATTCAATACAGCATTTTGGCAGACAAACATTGAATATCTTCCTTTACAGCGATATGAACCTCTGCTTTGTGGAACTGACGCCCAAGTGGATGCTTCTCCGATCACTACAATCTTAACCGGTTCATGTCTAGGATTAACCGTTATCTTCTCCAAATATCCCCATAAATTGTGCCCCTTACTTCGAGTGGCTCTTGGGGTAAATATTATTGTAAAAAAATACGAAGTCTCAGAAGAGGAAAAAGAAGTTGCGCCTGCAAATTAGATATGTTCAAAATTACTCTCAGAGCTGACTTCTAACTGCGATGAAACTTTCCCACTATACAATTTTCTTCAGAATGATAGTAGTGTAGATTCTCATACCACCGAAATGTTTCATTAACTGACAGAAGAAATCAGATACAAACTGCTAATCTCTGTCTTTAATAACGACAGTTTGGACTTACCAGACGGGCGAATAGATAACTACTTCTTTGGGTTTTTTTTAATCATTTTACTCCAAGCAAAGCGATAATGCCATTAGGATGCAAGAGGTTACTGGGAGAGAAAACTTTAGTGAGAAGGAAGAACAATAAAAGAACATGTTTCAGGAAAATATGACAAAAACTGGCGTTACATTTAAATTTTTTAAAGAACTTAGGTACCAGGGAAACAAGAAATCTGAAGAACTTTTCACAAGAAAGAATAGAACAGACGGTAGTAATTTCAACAGTAAAACGGTAATACCCAGTTGTCAATCTAGTAGCACGCTTAAATTCATTCAGTCTAGTCTTCCTTGCTCATAGTGAGTGAGCTGCTTGATTTTGCTAAGCGGCATGATACAATTGGGCACTCTTATTTTTCTGTTGGGTCCTACTAACATATTTTAATTTTACTTTGAGTGTTTTGTAATTTATTTTCGTTATTGGATTCATCCCCTCCCCGCTCATTTCATGTCATATTTTTATAAGAAAAAAGGGACAAAAAAAAAAGCAATTAGTAGCATCCGTGTGAATATGCGATAATATGGTATGTGTTGGATTGACGTGACGTCTCAGGTATTTCCTCCACCTGATGCGGCGCCTTACATTTTCCACATCTTACCAGACTGACATGTGAGGCAATTCTTACCTTCTTAATTGCCAGACAATTGCACTGTAATATTGAATTACTTGTTTACAAAATATAATTATGTAAGGAACAGAATAAATGGTAATCTGATGTTACAACATCTGTTGTATATAGCGGATGAATGAAAACATCCCAGCACAGATATAGCTATTCTTGCCTGGTCGCTAAATGTGGTCTAATGATAATGGAATATTATGCTCCCTTATATGTTTTTCAACAATCGCTCTCCTTTAATTGGGAACAGTAATTGCACAAATCAATCGTTTAGCTCTCTGGAAGAGGCTCAAATTAGAGATTTTCCAATCCCATCATATAAGCATCACCTTCTTTGAATGAATAGCAGTCTTTGACGTTCCACATTGTTGTAAAGTATCTCCTTTTCTTCGCACTTTGTTGTCGAACTAAAGCATTTAAATACATTACAACTGAAAGTTTTGGGCGGTTTTGTGTGTTTTTTATTTATTTTTATTTTATTTATTTATTTGTTTATATTTACTTTTATTTATTTATTGCTTGTTTTACATGCAATCCACACAAAAAAGTGATTAATATAACTAAGGTAGTTCAAATGATTTCCAATGCTTTATTTTCACTATGTTGGCTATCTTCTGCATTGGTGAGCTGAAAAATTCTCTGTCCAATCCTCTTCCCCAAAATCTGTTTGGTCATTAAAATACTGATTTGGGAAAATGAGTTCGACCGAAAACGTATATTAACACTTTATTTTTTATTTTTTTCTGCATTTTTTCTTTTATTATTTTTTTGTTTTTGTTCTTTTTTTTTATTTTGATTCCTTATGCAACTTTTGTTCTTATTCTGTTTTGATTTTTTTGTTTGTTTGTTTTCACTCATTCTTTTAGTTTTTTTTTTTTTCATTTATTTACATTTTATTTTATTTTATTATCTTTGTTTTCGTTTATTCTCCGTGTTTTTTAGTTTTTTCTAGAATATGAAACTGACATTCATATGCACATAAATAAAATCAACCTTGTTCACTTTTACAGAATTCCACAAATTTGCAAAAAATACAGTAGAGGAGTAAAACTAGTTCAAAATTGGAGAATAATGTGTTTTTGTCTATATTTCTGAGATGAGCTTTTGTAATTATTTACATTGCTCGGATTGTTGTCCTCATCTTTATTTTAATAATCACGACGTTTCGGAATGGCACGTGGAACTAGAACAATCTACGTCGGTGGACGAAATAAAATGTTCAGCTCGAAATTTCAATCACCTGAAGAAGGCCGGGGCATACAACGGTCGAAACGTCGTGAATATGGCAATAAAGATGAGGACAACAGTCCGAACTATGTAAATAATTTGTTTTTATTTAAACATACTTATGACTAATATTTCTTTGTCATTTCAGATCTGTGAAAAGAATGCTGACCCTGAAACAACATTACTAACATATTTAAGAGAAAAATGTATCCACGCTGGATTTGTATTTATTTCATTACGACAGTTTTGTGAGGTGGGGAGATGGGTTTTTATGATTATTATTTTAAGGTTTTCAGTAAAAAAAAAAAAAAAACAGTATTTGTTATTTATTTTCAGTGTTTCTTGGTTTGGCACGAGGCCAAAATATTTGAACACCAAACTCAAATATACTAACAATTTGTTTTTCGGTAATAGTTTCCCAACCTTCGTTTATTGTTTTTCGGGGTAACTCTAAAATTCTCTTAAACAGCTGTGTTGATGTTTAAAATACACGATAACAAAAAATTTAAGAAAAAAATCAAGGAATATGAAGTTTAAAATATGTATGAAAAATGATTTCAATCTTGTATATTGATTCTCGAAAATAGCCTTCAGTCAGTTGTTAACTGGGGCAAGAATTTGCTTGTAAATTTGAACGCCTACAAAACGAAACTGCTACCCTTTAATCCTCATAGAGGATCATTTTGCTCTTAAACAACATGGCTGATGTTAACCATCATGAGAGAAACTCATTGCACCAACTTACATATTATTTGTATTGAGATGAATTGAAGTGATTACATTGAATCAATTTACGGGTCTTCTGCTAAGAAGGTTTGTTCATTGCGTCTCACCAGACCATTTTTCTCACCAGAATCGATCTTGCAAATTTAAAAATCTACCATTCCACCGTGAATGGAATATTGCTGCCATAACTGGTCTGACGCTCCGGTTAAATAACTCGAGATTCTCGATAAAATCTAAAGAAGGATCTGTGACATTATCGGTCCTGACCTTGCATCTCGATTTCAATCACTTTCCCTCTGGCGTGAAGAGGCTTCCCTCTGTCTTTTCTATGACTATTTTTATGCTAGTTGTTATAATGAACTTTCCTCCTTGGTACATTGACCGCGTGAATTTAAGCATTACAACTAGATTGACAACAAGGTCCCATCGTTTTACTGCGAGATATAACAGTAAATTCTATGGTAATAGTTTCTTTTCTCAGTTCTCACCTTGGGAACTCTCTATCGGTTTCTTGAGTCGTTGCCACCTACAATCATCAAAAATATAAATGTAGCATCAATTGCCATCTTCTGTCCTCCTGAAACCTGTTCTTTTATTGTCCTTTCTCCTTACTAAAGTCTCCTCGTTCTCTTCAACGCCCAGTAGACTCCCTTGCATCTTAGTGGCATTCTCGTCTTGCTTGGGGTGAAATTATTTAAAAAAAAGGCTAACCTTCAAGACAAAATCAGATCCTTCTGTGTGACAAAAATCTTCTTTGTATGGCCAAGCAAGGTTAAAGACTCCTATCTATCCTGATATTTACTCATAGCTGGCGGTAAATAGTGAATTCGTATCTTTCTGATGGTTCTTGGAGCGAAATGAATGCAAGCAACCACGACTGAGATTCATATTCGGTTCCTTGATTCTGTCTTAGTAGCTATTATGCCACCTGGCACCTTCATTGTTATTGTACAATAGAAGAATAAACAAACATTCTGATAAAATAATTAACTGATTTCATGTTCTGTGTCCTTAATTCGAGTGTCCAGTACTCCTCAAAGGAACCAAATTAGGATGCGCAGAAGGAGGGTGTGGAGCATGCACAGTCATGGTTTCCCGTTACGACCGCCAAAGACGGAAAATCTTGTATCCTTTTTTTTAAATGGATAGAATAGATAAAAAGAATTTAATTTTTAAAATAACGCCATTTAATAAAACCGGACATTAGATGTTTCTGCCGGAAAGTTTCTGTAAGCCTAACACATGATAGAGAAATATTCAGGTCAACAGGATGAAAATATTCTGGAAAAAAATAGACTAAATTCTTGGTATTCGTATTTATATATATATATATGTGTGTGTGTGTGTGTGTGTGTGTGTGTGTGTGTGTGTGTGTGTGTTGACTGACTGAACTATTTAGCCTTTGCTGGCAACTATTCTAAGAGAAGGACAACTCTGAATTCAAAACGGGTTGGGCGTGGAATAGCAAGTGAAGCAGTAGCGACTCTGGCAGTCGGGTTTGTCGGGCTTAGCATGAGTGAGTCAATATTCAAGTATATCTATTTCAAAGCAACAAAAATCTTTCCTAGTGCGTTGTTTTCATTCTTGACTTCAGCTGGATCCAAAATTAATTGTTTTAATTCTGTGTCTCAAAATATTGACCAAAATACATTTCGTGATATTGTTCATAATAAAGAAGAAAAAAAAAAAAACAAAGAAAGTAAGTAAAAAAGAATGAAATAAAATTAACGTGGCTAGGTAGGACTGCGTAGATGTGAGCCTTTTCAAACTGGAGGTATACTTAATAGGCAATGTATTTCTTACTTTAATTTTATAAATAACACTGGTCAACAACAAAAAATTGAAATGATGTCGAGACACTAGACATCTTTTTTAGCTAATTTGAGAGCGTTGAATCTGAAAATGACCTCATTTTTTTCTTGGTTAGCTACGGTTTTTACTATACAGAAATACCTCATTTTTGGAAAAAAATCATTTTTTTCATTTGTTTTCTGTATATATGATATCGACCGATGGCAATATTTCTCAAAATAAAATCATAGAAACCTCTCAATTCGTATTTAAACCAACAAACATTGGACTGCTTATTGAGAAAGTCTATTTTCGCAATAACAATCAGACCTAAGTCTTTAAAATTAACTCGATTGAATATACCAAGAACAACAAGTATTTTCACCAAATCATTTAATAAACTAACAGCAGAAATAAAACTTTCGTGAACATATGGTAAAAATTTTCTCTTTCTTGATTGTCTGTCATGTTATTTAAATCCCTTTTGATACTCCAGCAGTATCATGCACGATTAAACTATGAAAACAAAATGCTCTCAATGTGCTTGGTTTCTTCCATAGTGAATAAAAGTGATGGGATAAATTTATGAATATCAAACAGATGATTTTAGGGTTTTATTTTTTTTATGTCACCTTAATAATCAGGTTTACTAAAGTGTATTACTGATAAAGTGTATTACTGGAAAAATTCGGTACTTCTATTTAAAAAATTTTAACTCAAAAACACATTTTTATCATAAAAATAGTTTATTTCAGGTGGCTGACATAAACTGCGCGGCCCACCTAAAAATTGATGGGTTTCTACGACCTTTATTAACACCAGACATCATTTTGCCATCAGCCATGATCGTAAATTGATCTTTTTTTCAGTACAGCAAAAATGATAGCTAACTATGAAAAACTAAGGTCATTTTCGGAATTACCACCATCAAATTAGCTAAAAAACGTGTTTTGTTTCCTGACATCAAAAATCGTGTTGACCAGTGTAATCTTTTACAAATCTCCAATGACTTGTATGCCTTGTTTTTCAACGAATACATTTTTACTGTTTTCAAATATCATTTTTAAATAAGTATAAGTTTTTTTATACAATGTGTCAATTGAAAAGGGTCAAATTAAATTTAGCCCGGCTTAAGGTCAAAGAAATTGGCAGCGTTAACTCGTCGACTGGAGGATTAGGGTGAGGAGTGTGATTAGGAGAGTGTTGAGGAAACATATCAGTCAGCAGTCGTGATCATAAACGTACAATAAATTAAACTAAAAATTCACAGACAGAGAGAGATACATAAACCCACTAACTAGACATATATACAAATACACACGTGAGATAGATACATACATTATTTTTCTTACATGTCTGGAAAAATTTTTAAATAAATGTTTATTTTGTAGAATTATTACAATTCATATTAAAATACCAAAATCTGTGTTTTTTAATTTCTTGAGATTTTTAAAATGTATATATTTTAGTCAGAGTAAAGGAATCATTTTAGCATCTAAATTATACCAATAGTATATTTTGTTAAAGATTGTAATGAGCCCAACATTGATGACTTAGAATCGCCACTGAAGTTAAATCAATAGGATTTGAGCGAGTGAGCATATATATATCTCCTAATTTTCTATACTTAAAAGCTCTACATGTTTGTTTGTTGTTGTTTTTTGTTTTTTTTTGTTTGTTTGTTTTTTTTTTTTTTTTTGTCTTTTTATGTGCATTGAGCACTTTTTTAATACTACTGCTTCTTGGTCTAATTCAACTCTCACTATTAACTTTATATATATATATATATATATATATATATATTATGACACCATGACTGGGTTATTCATAAACAAATAAAAATATTTTCATGTTAAAACAATGCGATATCTGGTGTGGGAGGTGAAATTATAAGCTTGGCTGGGATTGGTCATTAGTTACAGTCTTAGGACTGTGTAACTTAAGTTTTCATTTGATAAAGGAATTGTTTGTTGGGATAAAAGGCACAAAGCAAATCTTTCGTGTTGATCGGGGAAATAACACATTTTCAGATAGAATTGACGATGACACATGTGATAATCAGGTCAGATGAAGGCGAGATTCTGAAACATGAAAAATGTTCCACTGAGGGTGGGCGATACAAGGCCACCATTTTTGATTGGCCCGCCTATGAGAGAAGGGTTGGAATGGAACTTCTCGTCTCCCCTCCGATACTTACGACATAAGGCCTGTATTTTGATTAGACCACCACTCATATTGAGATTTTGGAGGCGTATGGCACAAGACCATTGGTCAAGTGTTAATATTGGCTGGTTAACCAGAGCAGGGCAATTGGGGTTTGTACCCCCATAAAAAGTAGTTGCCGAAAGAGCAGAGTAGTAAGATCGGAATGGTCTCGCCGCTCGTAGACCAACACTTTCCCTCTCGTATGACCGTGGTGTCTCAATCAGCTAGTGTCCTGTTCTCTGTGCCACTTTTTGAATTCTCTCGATCAACTGCCTTCATTTAAATAGTTGAATGACTCTGGGCTGTTTAGCCATAACTGCAACCACGAGTCCACCTCTTCCTCCCAGCTTATACGGAGAAACTTGTTCAACTCTCTTTTGTTTACGTATTTATGATTTTAATCATAGTACCATAAATAAAAGTTGCTATTTTTACACTTGTTAATGAGTGTTGTTGAAGTTCATTAAATTTCAAGTCTAACCAGAGCAGAGAGAAGTCAAGTTTGATCTTCAATAGTTCTTCAACCGATATTCCTGCGGATAGTGAAACACAACGGGGGGGAGGGGCATGATTAGTGCAGAACAAGGCAGATTAACAGACACAGACTAGAGTAAGAGTGTCATTCAGCGAAGCACGCGGAACCGGGGTTATTGTATATTTGGTCAGAAACCTTTCTTTTAAACATCTTTCGTTAAATGTGACAGACAAGTAAAATTTAATTAATTTTTAATTTAGTTTTTACAGCGTTCTTACATTATTTTTTTTATTTTTATTTTTATTTTTATTTTTTTTGGTTGGGACTAAGGGGGTACAAAACATTGCCCATTGTACCAAAAGATTTCGGCCATTTTCAAGGTGGTTTGTTTTAGGTGTTGTTAATTTCTCTTCATGTTTTGATTGTTTAAGATGTTTTTTTTTTTTGTTGTTGTTTTGAATACTAGTAGGAGCGTTTATTCCGAGCCTTCGACTGTTGATGGTGGCTGAAATCCGAGTGAGCGACTATCATCTAAAAAATCATCTAAAATGAATCCCCTTGAAAATGACTAAAGAAGTGGCCGAAAGCGCTTGGGACAAAGGATAATATGGAAAATTTTTGTACTCCCTTAGCTCCCCAGAACGTAATTTAAGAACGCTGGAAAAAATAAATAAAAAATGAATTAAATTTTCCTTGTTTGTCATATTTAACGAAAGACCAAATATACATTAATACACACACACACACACATACATATATATATATACTGACTCAAACCCTATAGACTTCACTTGCTATTCTCACACCAAACAGATTTTGACTTCTGAGTTGTCCTCTTAAACTTGTTGCCAGCCAAGCAGTCTGTCCTAATATATATATATATATATATATATATATAGAGAGAGAGAGAGAGAGGGGAGAGAGAGAGGGGGGAGAGAGAGAAACAATCAAGAAAAATCTTTTTACCTCATGTAGGTAATAGACTATATCGGCAGTCGATAAAAGTGATCTGTTGAAAATGCAGGAAGTAAATGTGGATCATTTTAATGTTCTTATATTACTAGGACCCACTATATATATATATATATATATAAATATATATATATATATATATATATATATATATATATATATATATATGACAGTTACACACCTGGCCCAGGGTCGAATCCCTTGGTTACGGCGCCAACTGTGACGTCGTTCCTCCTGGTCTCTCCTCCTGGTTCCAAGCGTGCCGCTCCAACCCCTTGGTTAGATGATCACCAGCCTCGCCTTTCCCAACTCGCCTCCAATACCTGGTTCCTGAAGCAACTGTACTGATCTCCGGTCTGTCTACCCACGCTGTGTTTAGATCTTAGACAGATGGGACCAGCAGGGATTGGGGCCGATACAAGTTGAGTCCGACGGGGGTGGCAAAACACAATTAAAAGAAAAAAAAAAAAAAAACTCACGAGACAAAAAGATTGCTGATAAAAAAAAAAGGTAACAACCTTTTATATCTAATGTCCGTTACATAAAAACAAAATTGTTCTCATTTCCCGACCCGCTCTGTGGACTATGGCACCAAGCTTCTATCACACAACCTAAAGATTTCGAGTTGCCTACTCTTTAGAATTGTGTATGTCGGAGTGTGGTTTAGTTCGACACTGGGGCTAATTTCTATCGATCATTCGCAGTTGATTCTTCTCTTCGACTTGAGTTGTATTTCTTCTTCTTCGTCGACTTAGATAGAACTTCTCTTGTCTTCGACTTGGGCTGGATCTTCTCTGCGGCTTTCGAGTAATCTTCTTCTTCGTCTACTTGGGCTGGAAGTTCTCTTGTCTTCGACTTGGGTGGAAAGGATTTCTTGTTTCGACTTGGGTGGAAGGATTTCTTGCCGCAACTCAGCCGCTACTCTCTGTCGTCCGAGGTGATCTCTTCTCGCTGCCGTCCGGGGCTGAACTCTGCCGTAACTCTGCCACAACTCTCGGCGTCCTTCGAGCAATCTCCTTCTTCGTCTGCTTGGGCTGGAAGTTCTCTTGTCTTCGACTTGGGTGGAAGGATTTCTTGTCTGAGGATTCTCTTGCCCGCAAAGGGGCGAGTGAATCGGGCCTGATGCCCGCGTTCAGGCTCTATCCCTGCCCGCGGTCCAGCTGCAACTCAGCCGCTACTCAACTCAACTCATTTCTGTCGACTGGGGTCCTGCTTTTATTGACGCCGCAGCAAACCGGGGTGGGTCTGTTGGCGTCAGGGGTTTTCTCGATAATTCCAATAGCCGCATTAATTCTGTTTCCCCATTATCGCTATTGTTTTTTCACCCTACTTCCTCACAGTGCCTTTGGTGGGGTGGCGTACACCATCTCTCCCGGTTTCTCGTATGTCAGGTGACCGTTTTTTGACCAATGGTTCCTGATCGAGCATTCTTCCTCTTCTTTCCGCATATCACGTGACCGCTTTCGGCTAATGAGATTGTGGTTGGGCGCCTCCATCTCAAATCGGGCGTGGCTTACATCGTTCTTGTTTTAAAAAACAAAATCTAATTTTGCCCTTTTTTCACGTACGAAAATGACAATCTTGGCTTTTTTTCTCACCTGGGCTCTGTCAAAACAGCCTGCCGCTAATTAGATGTGACTTCAGGAAAGAATATTGGCGCCATCTGTGAGCTGAGACAATCGTTTTTCACCTCTTGTTTTGTCAGACCCGACAGTCAGAAAATCTTAATTATCTACATTGAAAATGTCCCCACTTTATTATCGTGGGTTTCCAATTCTTAACAGGCCAGAATCTGTATACCGTTCCACAGGTCACTCCCTCAACCCAAAAAGACACTTTTTCTCCGATTAAAAAATTTCGTTTCTATTGTTCTAAAAAAAATTTCCCTTTCTCCGAATTGATAATGAGTCTTTCTACGCAAAAGTCGGTCATGTGCTTCGACCGATTTTTTTATTATCAATACACTCTTATCAAGCATTGTCCCTTCCACTCTCTAAATGACTTTCCCTTCTAAATAACAAATCCCATTGTTCTTTCGAAAATCGGCCAAGATGTTGGCCTAATTACCTTTCTGATACGTGTTTTTGTTAATGACCGCTTTTTGTATTTCTCGACCTCTCTTTTTGCTTTTCTCTTTCTTTCTCTTCTTTTCTTTTAGGATCGTCTAAGTACAACTTAGTGAATTATTTTCAACTCAATTATTTTCCGTAAAAAAAAAATCAACAACCTGTTTAATAAACCGAGTAAAAAAAAAATTAAATCATATTTCTATGAATATTTCTAATAATGCAAGGTGCCACAATCCTCCCTAACCGATTTGTCATTTACCCGTAAATGACACCTAAACCCAATTACATCATTTAACATGCACCATGCATTTGTCTCATGCAATTCTATTCTACTTTCTAACATGCAAGGGTAATGTTTTTTCCATTTTCTTTTGTTCTACATGCAATGAAATGTTCTTTTCATTTTCTTTTGTTCTACATGCAATGAAATGTTCTTTTCATTTTCTTTTGTTCTACAGGCAATGTAATGTTCTTTTCATTTTCTTCTGTTCTACATGCAATGAAATGTTCTTTTCATTTTCCTCTGTTCTACATGCAATGAAATGTTCTTTTCATTTTCTTTTGTTCTACATGCAATGAAATGTTCTTTTCATTTTCTTTTGTTCTACAGGCAATGTAATGTTCTTTTCATTTTCTTCTGTTCTACAGGCAATGAAATGTTCTTTTCATTTTCTTCTGTTCTACATGCAATGAAATGTTCTTTTCATTTTCTTTTGTTCTACATGCAATGAAATGTTCTTTTTATTTTCTTTTGTTCTACATGCAATGTAATGTTCTTTTCCTTTTCTTTTGTTCTACATGCAAGGTAATGTTCTTTTCATTTTCTTCTGTTCTACATGCAAGGTAATGTGTGCGTGTGTCTGTAGGTGCAGATGTGTTCACTAGGGTTTGTTCTTCTTGGTCAATGTTTTCCTCTCTGCCGTGGGAGGTTTTCCGCCGCACGTGGTGGTCTCACGCCAGCCTCCTCCATTGGTCTTTCAGCAATTTCTTCGCCAGTCCTGTCTGAGCAAGGAACACTGCTCGGCATCTCCCTCTCGAGTTGTTGCATGCTCACTAGACTGTCGTTCGCTAATCTTCTCTTACTCTTAATCTTCCATATTATTACACCCCCGATGGCTATAACTAGGAATGTACCCATTACTATTGACCAACTTATCGCGATCTGCTCATCGTCTTCCCAAGCTACACCTTCGTCTCCCAACGCACTTAACTTATCCCTTAAGCGATCCATATCGATCTTTTCTATTGGCTTCATTAATACTGGCATCTTATTTAAGGTAACATTAGAGAATCTCTTCACTATCGGCTCCCATAATTCTGTACAATTGACTAAGCCTCTACCAATCATCTCTATGAGTGAATCTTTTTCTTCATACCTTTCTTCCATCTGGTAATAGGGGCAAGGAGATGGACACCCCAACCGCCGAACATCCATGGATAGCGTCACCAGGGATAACGGTGGCCTTATTCTTAATGTCCTTGTGGACTCTCCCCCACATACCCTAGACAGGCTGATATGTTTCTGTGTGGCTACTGCCCACACCCCGTCTGAAACACTGATAGCTTGTGGTAATGCCGAGTTTGTTAATACCTCTACTTGGCAGATTCTTTTGATTCCTTCCCCTCTCCCTTCAAACAATTCTAGTATGCACAGTCTGCGGTTACCAGTTTTATAGATAGGGCTCAACGAGGTACAAGTCCCCAGGGTATCATCTCTACACCTTCTAGCTTCTTCAGCTGATAGCAACATAAATTTCGTTCTCCCCGAATTTAATGCTATGTAGTCTGCTTCCACCTTGTACCTTGCTATCATTCCTGAAAGGTAACAAATTCTCTTGTTGTTATTCTTCACAATCACTTAGTCTCGCTCGACTCATCACTCAATCATTTCATAACTTTTCTCTTAGTTCGGCTCTTCCTCCTCTAACTAACCCCCAGCAGACAGAATGGTCCGGTCAGGTGTGCGTGGCGCCCACTCTAAAGGTCGTACTTCATGACACCACTGGTGATCAATCAACAATGCCAATGATCTTCTTCCGTCCCTTGTGAGGTGCAGCCCGCGACTCCATCCCCTCCACTCACATCTACCATAGTCAGCCAATAGGATTTTGGATGAGCCAGTGTCGTTATCTGTCGACACTAAATGCTTCTATTCTGCACAGCCCTTTTGTTCTACTGAGATTTGGGGTTCTTCTCCCTCCGTGATCTCATCTTCAGAGGTGATTCCTGTTCAACCTCTAACCTTCTTTCTGTGTTTAACTCCCGTCCAGGAGGTTTTTTTTGTCCTCTTCTTCATCCCCTGATTCTTCTTTCTGTTTAGAGTCTTCGCCTTGAATGTCTTCAATACCTCTCGACTCTATGTCTAAACTTCTCCTGTTCCTTATCTTTTCCTTAAGCTGGGAAAGGGGTATTCGATCCTCCTCCTCCCACTCGCTGGGTCCTTCGTCCTGTTCAGGGTGTCTCTTTTTAGAGCCTTCGACTGCTTGATTGGACCTCTTCGTCTTTTTCTTCCTTTTCTTCGGACATGGGGGTGTGTTGGCGATCTCACGGGTTCTTCTCTGCACTGATTCAGCCGACAACTGAACATCGCTAATCCCCGCTGAGGGTTCCAACTCCGTCACTCGGATTGCTTCGTTTATCTGGTCAAGTCGACCTATCTCCTCATCTTCTTCGGAGTCTTCCTCCGTCTCCATTCCTTCCGGTTCAACCAGAGTTACCTTCCTTTTCCTTGTCTTCTTAGGCCTCGGCTCGCTCATTTCCAGGTTAGCTATTTCAGCCTTCTTCAGATCATTGGCATGAACCCTCCTCGCTCGTCCTGCCACTTGATCCCATATTACATATGATACTGGGCCCGTCTGCTCTACTATCCGGTAGTACGGTTCCCATCTCTGGTCCAGTTTTCCTTCTCTCTGGTGGATTTTATAGTAGACAGGGTCTCCAACCTTCAATTCCACCACCTTTCTTTCAGCATTCACCCTCTCATTTCTTTTCTTCTGGGCCCTCTTTATTCTTCTTCTGGCCTGTACGAATATCTTATGTTGCTGTTCCAGCAATAGTTGATGATGATCTTCTCCCATATACCTTCTTCAGGGCTTCAGTAGGTTATCTACAGGCAGGACCACGTCTCTGCCAAACAACAAAAAATAAGGAGAAAATCTGGGTTTCGTTTATCGTAAACCTCACGGCCGCCAGAGCCTGCGTCAAACACAAGTCCCAATTTCCAGTGTTTTCTCTGACCAACTTGGCCAATACATCTCCCAAGGTTCTATGAAACCTTTCCACTTTAGCATTTCCCTGGGGTGATATGGGGATGTTTTATGTGTTCTACATTCAAACCTGTCAAAACTTCTCTCATGATGCTGTTCACATTCTCCGTGCCATTATCTGTTACCAACTGCACAGGGGCACCATACCTAGGGAAGATTTCACTTATTATCAACCCGGCCACAGTTCTGGCCTTCTTGTCTGGTACTGCAAATGCTTCAGGCCAATTTGTTAGCCAATCGACAAAACTCACTATATAATTGTTTCCTTGTGCAGTTTCCCCATATGGTCCTGATACATCCATACTCACCTTCTCGAAGGGAAGTTTGGTACGTCTGTTTCCTCAAGGGTGCCATTTCCTGCCTTCTGCTCTGCGACTGGCACACTACACAACTCCGAACATAGTTAGTGACTTCTCCGTACAGTTTGGGCCAAAAGTACTTTCTTCCTATGAGATCACATGTCCTATCAATTCCCATGTGACCTAACCTTTCGTGGCACTGTTCCAATATCTCTGGTCTTAAACTTTTGGGCACATACAACTTGGGTTTGACTTCTTCATCCCTTCCTGAGAGATAATACAGCCTTTCCTCTATTATGGCATACTTGGTGGTCTCTCCTGCCTTCACCTTCTCTCTCAGAGCAGCTATTTCACTGTCTGCTTGCTCCTTTTCAATTCCCTCTGTCCAGTAGGGATCGGTTATTATCTGGGCGTCCCCTTCTTCGTCCGATTCTAACATAGGGCGATCTTTTAGCTTATTAGAGTTAATTACTCCTATTCTATAGGCTTTATCATCTACTCCCTGTTCTACCTTTACAGATCTTTCTTCCAGTTGCTTCGGTATTCTTGAGAGTAAATCTGCGCACGTGTTTTCCTTTCCTGCCAAATACTCTATCTTACAGTGGTAGCCACTTAACTTAAGTGCCCACTGTTGAATTTTCTTATTATTTGTCCACTCTGCCTGCAATAGGTACTGCAGAGGCTTGTGGTCTGTCTTTATAGTGAAGACCGCACCGTTTAAATAGTAGTCCAGTTTTTTTGGAGAGCATACATGATAGCATATGCTTCCCTCTCTATTACTGGCCACCTCTGTTGTGTCTCTGAGAGCTTATGGGAGAGGAAGTATATCGGTACTTCCTCGGGTATGCCTGGCACTGGTCCTTCCTTATCAGGACACGGCTGGGTAAGTACTGCTCCTACACACTGCTCACTGGCATCCGTGTATAATATCATGGGCTTGCTGAGGTCTGGATACGTCAGCAGTGGAACGGTCGTCAACTGTTCCTTTAGCGAATCAAATGCTCGTTGACAGTCCTCTGTCCACTTGAACCTAGCGTATTTCTTCGTCAGGGCCACTAGCGGTATGGCAATTCTTGAAAATGCCGGGACGAAGCGCCGGTAGTAGCCTATAGCTCCTATAAAACCTCTTACCTGCCTCACTGTCTTAGGCTCTGGCATTTCCCTTATGACCTTTACCTTATCCATGTCGGGTTTAATACCGTCTCCGTTTATGACGAAGCCTAAATACCTAGTTTCTTCCCTCAGAAACTGACACTTTGACAATTTCAATTTTAATCCGTGTTTCCTCAACCTTCCCAACACCTGTCTTAAATGAAAAAGTGTTGTTCCACTGTCTCCGAAAATATCAAGATATCGTCTAAATACGCCATGGCAAAGCTCTCGTATCCTCCTAACACTATTGACATTAGCTGTTGGAAGACTCCCGGGGCATTAGCTAAACCGAATGGCATCACTCTGAACTGAAACAGTCCCAGGTGACACGCGAATGCGGCCTTCTCCTTGGCAGCCTCATCCAGGGCTACCTGCCAATACCCGGACCTCAAGTCCAAAGTAGAGAAGTACTTTGCCTTCCCTAATAATGCCAAAATGTCGTCTATCAATGGCAGTGGCACCGCCAACGGCTTCGATATAGAATTCAGCTTTCTAAAATCTACACAGAAACGGTGGCCGCCATCTTTCTTACCTACTATTACTATTGGGAAGCTCCAAGGAGAGATCGATCTTTCGATCATCCCAGCTTCCAACATTTCCTCTGCCTCTTCTACAAGGGGTCTTTTTATGTATAGGTGTTCGGTAGGGTTTTAATTTCACAGGGGGTGGTCTCCGGTGTCGATTTTCATTTCGACTGTGTGGGTCTGACCTAGCTCCTTGTCTGACTGGGCCACCACATCTCGATTGTTCCTTAACAGACCCCCACCTGGTTCTAAATTGATCCGGTGCTAATATATCCTCATCTAAGATTCCTTTTGTTTGCTCTACTAGCTTCCTTCGTTCCTCCTCGAATCTCACCCGATTCAGAGTTCGTAGGGGAAGCGCTCTCCCTATCTTCTCCCCTCTCCTAACCTTTATAGTCTTTTGGGCCTGGTTCACCATCATTATGGGCACCAACTCGGCTGCCTCCACTACCGTTTCACACAGGGTTACCTCGCTATCTTCTAGGCCCTTTCCTTCTACAGGGACCAACTGCAGAGGTCCTCTCCGTACCTTTTTTTTCTGACATTAGCCTACCCTTTCCCCGACACTGCGGTCCTAGGAGGTAACTTTTACATCTTCCTCCACCACTATGGTTATCTCTTCCTCTGGTGGGCATCCCAATGGCGTTCTCTCGCCGTTCACCACCAACACAGTAGGATTAAACTCGATCTGGGCCTTCTGGCTCCGGAGCCAATCTTCTCCCAAGATTGCCTCTGTACACAGGTCGGGGTTACGTAAAAATTTTGGGTGCTTTTCACCTCCCAATCCTCACCGGGAGCCTCACCATCCCTTTTTATCTCCAGGGGGCTCCATCTGCCTGCGTGATCTCTATGTCCGCTTCCCCTGTAACCTTCTCTTCCATTTCACCCCGCCTGTATGTTTCCTCTCTCATCAATGACACAGATGCTCCTGTGTCCACCAAAGCCCTCATCTCTACCACCTATCTCTGCTCTACAGGATAGTTCTTTCTCCTGCGTTAGCGAAGAGATCACTTGAGCTTTCTTCTTCCTGGGTCCCCACCTTTGGGTTAACCCAGCCATAGGCACCGGTAGTAATAAATCACCTTCATTTTTTTTCATGAGGTGGAGTTCTGCGCCCCCTGCACCTGGGCGACCCCGGCCGGACCTCTCCCGGTCTCCCATGGCCGTTTTAAAAATACAGTTTCTTTTCAGGTGTCCTGGCCTCCTGCAAAACCAGCACCTTCTTGTTGGACAGCTTGCCGCAAAGTGGCCCGCCCGACCACATGTCCAACATTTTGCTCTTTCCCTTTTAACTGGGTTGGCCTTGTGTCTATCCTCAGGGGAACCCGTCTTCTATTCAAGCGGTTCATACCCACTGGTCCAAGTTTTTATTTCTCTCCTTTTTAACTGGGCCACCTCCTCTTAATTCTGGGGTGGCCCGCTGGCTTTTCCCTGGGCCGGTCTCTTGGGCTCAGCCTTCTTTGTTAATATCGGTGGGGCACCCTTCCTCAGCCCGCACCACTTGGCCAGGTGTCCTTTCTTACCACACCTGGTGCATCTGTCCTGATTGAAGTCTGGGGCAACCCCACTTCGTCGGACATTCCGCCGCCCTGTGGTCCTCGTACCCACAGGTCCAGCAGACCAGCCCGTATCGACCCGGCGTGGGCTTATAAAAGCCATGCCTGGTCGACCATGCCCTTCTATTGGGGTCTTCCTCCCATAATTCTGCCCGATCCACCTCTTCCTTAACCCTCTGATTCCACACGGGGTTCTTCCGCCTACCCCCTTCTTCCAGCCTCCTGACTTGGTATCTGCTTCTTCCCACACCTCTTCACTTTATCCCACCCCCCTGGCTCTCCCTGGCCAGCTCTATCGCTGCCGACAGTCTGAGCGGTCCTTCTTTCAATACGTCGTGACGAACACGCTCGTCGCTCAGCGCTTCTACATACAGGTCCGCCAGTTGGGCCTGCATAACCGCATTATCCCTGACCACTTCGGGAATGCCAACGACGATAGCTTCCCCGCTCGGGCCCCTAATTCTCCCGTGGTTTCATCCCGTAGCTGTGTCAGTTTTAAAAGGGCCCTCATGGCCTCTATGGCCGTACCTTCGTCGGCGAATTCTTTGGTTAGCAGTCTTTTATTTCTTCCCAAGACAAGGGGGTTGGTTCTCCAAGAGCCCCTCACGAACTCAGACGCTTTTCCCTTTGTGGCATCGTATGCCAAATACAGGGTTTCTTGGTCCGAAAGCTCGTAGATGGTTCGGCTCTTCTCGAGGATTGCCAGCCAGTTTTTAAACACCTTCCCGCTGCCATCAAATACTGGGACCCTCGGTCCACCCAACAGCTTCCTTAAATCCACTGACAACCCCCCTGCCCTACTTCCTCTTCACCCCCCACCCACTGCTCTATCCGAATCATAGTCAGACATGTCTACAGAGAAAGACAGTCTATGCAGCAACAATCGAGGTTGGGAAATAAAATAAGGTGTCCTACCTTACAGACGATTCTGTTCTTTCTTTTCCTTTTGTCCCGGGTCGTTCTGAGTTCTGTCTGAATTTTCAGCAACGGCGGTCGATAGTGGTCTTCTCAGGGTTGAAATCCCTCGGTCACTGCACCACTTGTGACGTGGTTGTCTCAGGGTTGATCCTGGTCACGGCACCACATGTGACGGTTACACACCTTGCCCAGGGTCGAATCCCTTGGTTACGGCGCCAACTGTGACGTCGTTCCTCCTGGTCGCTCCTCCTGGTTCCAAGCGTGCCGCTCCAACCCCTTGGTTAGATGATCACCAGCCTCGTTTTTCCCAACTCGCCTCCAATACCTGGTTCCTGAAGCAACTGTACTGATCTCCGGTCTGTCTACCCACGCTGTGTTTAGATCTTAGACAGATGGGACCAGCAGGGATTGGGGCCGATACAAGTTGAGTCCGACGGGGGGCAAAACACAAGTAAAAGAAAAAAAAAAAACTCACGAGACAAAAAAGATTGCTGATAAAAAAAAGGTAACAACCTTTTATATCTAATGTCCGTTACATAAAAACAAAATTGTTCTCATTTCCCGACCCGCTCTGTGGACTATGGCACTAAGCTTCTATCACACAAACCTAAAGATTTCGAATTGCCTACTCTTTAGAATTGTGTATGTCGGAGTGTGGTTTAGTTCGACACTGGGGCTAATTTCTATCGATCATTCGCAGTTGATTCTTCTCTTCGACTTGAGTTGTATTTCTTCTTCTTCGTCGACTTAGATAGAACTTCTCTTGTCTTCGACTTGGGCTGGATCTTCTCTGCGGCTTTCGAGTAATCTTCTTCTTCGTCTACTTGGGCTGGAAGTTCTCTTGTCTTCGACTTGGGTGGAAAGGATTTCTTGTTTCGACTTGGGTGGAAGGATTTCTTGCCGCAACTCAGCCGCTACTCTCTGTCGTCCGAGGTGATCTCTTCTCGCTGCCGTCCGGGGCTGAACTCTGCCGTAACTCTGCCACAACTCTCGGCGTCCTTCGAGCAATCTCCTTCTTCGTCTGCTTGGGCTGGAAGTTCTCTTGTCTTCGACTTGGGTGGAAGGATTTCTTGTCTGAGGATTCTCTTGCCCGCAAAGGGGCGAGTGAATCGGGCCTGATGCCCGCGTTCAGGCTCTATCCCTGCCCGCGGTCCAGCTGCAACTCAGCCGCTACTCTCAACTCAACTCATTTCTGTCGACTGGGGTCCTGCTTTTATTGACGCCGCAGCAAACCGGGGTGGGTCTGTTGGCTTCAGGGGTTTCTCGATAATTCCAATAGCCGCATTAATTCTGTTTCCCCATTATCGCTATTGTTTTCACCCTACTTCCTCACAGTGCCTTTGGTGGGGAGGCGTACACCCATCTCTCCCGGTTTCTCGTATGTCAGGTGACCGTTTTTTGACCAATGGTTCCTGATCGAGCATTCTTCCTTTCTTTCCGCATATCACGTGACCGCTTTCGGCTAATGAGATTGTGGTTGGGCGCCTCCATCTCAAATCGGGCGTGGCTTACATCGTTCTTGTTTTTAAAAACAAAATCTAATTTTGCCCTTTTTTCACGTACGAAAATGACAATCTTGGCTTTTTCTCACCTGGGCTCTGTCAAAACAGCCTGCCGCTAATTAGATGTGACTTCAGGAAAGAATATTGGCGCCATCTGTGAGCTGAGACAATCGTTTTTCACCTCTTGTTTTTTGTCAGACCCGACAGTCAGAAAATCTTAATTATCTACATTGAAAATGTCCCCACTTTATTATCGTGGGTTTCCAATTCTTAACAGGCCAGAATCTGTATACCGTTCCACAGGTCACTCCCCTCAACCCAAAAAGACACTTTTCTCCGATTAAAAAAATTTCGTTTCTATTGTTCTAAAAAATTTCCCTTTCTCCGAATTGATAATGAGTCTTTCTACGCAAAAGTCGGTCATGTGCTTCGACCGATTTTTTATTATCAATACACTCTTATCAAGCATTGTCCCTTCCACTCTCTAAATGACTTTCCCTTCTAAATAACAAATCCCATTGTTCTTTCGAAAATCGGCCAAGATGTTGGCCTAATTACCTTTCTGATACGTGTTTTTGTTAATGACCGCTTTTTGTATTTCTCGACCTCTCTCTTTTGCTTTTTCTCTTTATTTCTCTTCTTTTTCTTTTAGGATCGTCTAAGTACAACTTAGTGAATTATTTTCAACTCAATTATTTTCCGTAAAAAAAAAAAAAATCAACAACCTGTTTAATAAACCGAGTAAAAAAAAAATTAAATCATATTTCTATGAATATTTCTAATAATGCAAGGTGCCACATATATATATATATAAGGAAAACGATATACAAATTATTATATATCAGAACAATTTTATGAAAATCTGACAAAATAGAAAATTTGTTTTCATATGACGCATTTTGTTCTTTAAGATTTCATCAGACTAAAATGTTTACGTTGATGCGATTGTACATGTGCATGAAAGAGAAGGAACGTTTAAATTTTTAATTTAATCTAATTTTATTTTTTAGATATGTGTTTGGGGATATAGTCTAGTCTATTTCTTTTTCTATTCGTTAATGTTTTTATCACGTTTGTTGTTAAATATCTTACATTGTGAAAATAGAAGATCTGCGAAGAAAGGTGAAATGTTTTAAGAATCTGGACGTTAATTTACTGTGGGTGATATAACGATCAAAGCGCTTTCTACACACTTTGATCTTAGTTAAATGCTTTGTCTTTTAATTAAATACACACGCGCGCGTGCGCACACACATGCCCTCACGCACATACATATAAGTTAAACAAGCATAAATAGATCCAATTTAAAAAAAAAAAAACAGTTTGATGATCGCAAAAGCGTGAAACTCAAGAGTCACAAACTCATATTCATACAACCAACTTATATAATAAATTACAAGAGGGAAAACCTTTTACGCCAACGCAGTTCGTTCCTTGAAGTACTTTATCAAGGCAAATATAAAAATTTTATTTGGGAAGCTGTAGTTATGGACATAGTAAAAAGTAACGTTGAGAAAAATAGCATAATGCGTTCAGATTTTGCATTAGAGAACGCTCAAAAATATTCAAAAATCTCTCGGCGTTAAGGAAACGAAATTATTTTTCTGAACGTTACTTTTCTATCAGTATAAATACAGGTTCCCTAGCAAAATCTCTATATTTTCGTTGATAAAGTTCCGCAAGGAACAAAACGCATTAGCATAAAGGGTTTTTTCTCTTGTGATTTCTTTTATCAATATTGTGATTGCATATACTTATTTATATCTGAATTTTTGACATAAACACACACACACATATGTGTGTGTTTGTGTGTGCGTATATGTATGTGAATTGAGATCAAATACAGATCAAATATGCATTGGAATCCGTCAAAAATAAGGAACAAATAAGAAACGTTTATAAATTTAACATGTTTCGCTTTTATTAAAGCTTCACAAGAGAATGCAATATGGAGGAAAAAAAGAACGTTTTAGTATTTTTAATTTTTGTGTTGTTTACTTAACCAATGAAAAACAAACAACACAAAAATTTAAAATACCAGAATGTTCTTTTTCTCGTTCATATTTCATTCTCTGGTGAAGCTTTAATAAAAGCGAAACATGTTAGATTTATAAACGTTGATGGGGAAAACGTTGCTGCAAATCGGCGTAGGACCATCCCTAGAGGATCTGTGACGTTCTATCAGAAGGGCCCGGCACGCCCAGCCGCGTCCACCACGAAAACTCCTCTATTTACTCCTGCTCACGACTCTTCAGGAGTAGATTGGGCGTTCACAGCCATCTCCACCACCGTCATGACGATTCGGATGCGAGCGTGTGCCGACGAATAAATGCCTTCTATCTATTCCTTATCCTATCATATATATATATATATATATATATATATATTTGCGTGTGTAGCACTCACTTTTCATAGAGCGCATATCTTAGACAGAAATGACGTGAAGTGACATTTAGATACTAAGTAAATTGACCAAATACTTCGAATCTTGACAGAAGTGCGAATCTGTTGCTAAATAAACCCGTCATTTTAATGGAAATATGTTAGTGTCGTTATGAATGCAATTAATTGCCGTATTATTCATTATTCAAGAAAATTCATAAAAAATGGCTTTGTCTCATCTAGAATTATTAGTAAACAGAAATAAATAAAATGACATGAACAGTGTGGTCTAAATTCAAACTTTTCGAAATCCTTTACATCCCTCTGTACATTCCTCGAGCTCCCAGAATTTACAGGTCTCCCAGAATTTATATGTGCCTTCTTCTTTTTCCCCCGTTGTGCTTTCTTTATCAGTACACACAGGAATTATTCAGCTAACGCATGCTTGATGCCTGTTTGCGCAGCTCATGGTTTGGCAATTACTACTGTAGAAGGCATTGGTAGTATTCAAAATGGACTCCATCCAGTACAGGTAAGTGAACGTTTTTCTTTGTTCAACAATGGATAAATTGTAAGTACACTTAGTCGTGTAAAGTTGGGTTTTTTTTTGTTTTTTTTTTGTTCTTTGTTTTTTGTTGTTGTTTTTTACCATCGGTCATTATGACCTTAGAAAACACATTTTTAAATACAAAAGCAGAAAGATAATAAAAATCTGTTTAAGACATTTTACGTCTAAATAAAATTAATGTAAATACCAACAATCTGAGGTGTCATCTTACTTGAGTGATTTTAGCATTTGTAAAGATTCTTTCTTTCTATATAGTTCTCTCTATCTCTTTGTCTTTCCCTCTATCTCTTTTAACAATTTTGATAACTTCTGTTCAGATATAATTTTTTTATGCAATTTCTATTCATACAATAAAATTTTTAGAGGATCGTTGCGGATTTGAATCAACACACAGCAAAGCAAAGGGCCACAAATGGTTTTTAAATATATAATATTTTTATTTTCGTGTTTTTAAAACTAATTTTTTCTCAGTGTTTATGAGTGTTAAAGAGTTCTTGTGTTGAAGTTCCTGGTTTGTAGATTTTTGTTAAAATGAAAAGAAATGTGATTTTTTCTCGTGAACATATGAGAAAAAAGAAGCAAGGGAGAAAATGAGGAAGAAAATGTGCCACCTATCTTGGTGAGAACATGTATAAATGTCACGTAGCATGGTGAAGAAGAGTGTAAGTGTCAAGTAGCTTGGCGAGGAAAAAGGTTGAATGAGTAAGGGAATCTCTTTGAAGCCGCGCATTGAACAGATGTCACATGTCTCATCTCCTTAATTGTTATGTCCATCTAGAGACTTTGCTTAAATACTCTTCAAATGGGTCACGAAGCATTTTTTTATATCGTTGGTGGGAACGCGACCTGTTGGTTGAAAAATGTTAAATATTTATTTTTAAAGGATTCATTTATTAACCGGGTGGATGCGTGAATTCTCCGACTCAGAAACCTTTTTTCTTTTGTCATTTGATGATTGAATGTCTTGGTGTTTATTTCTGTCTTAGCTCTACAAGGTAAATACGAAATATAAAATCTGTAAAAATTTTCTAAATTTCTTTAATTTTAGGAAAGAATTGCTAAGTCCCACGGTTCGCAGTGTGGGTTTTGTACACCCGGTATTGTTATGTCAATGTATTCACTGATCAGAAACAAGCCAAACCCCACCATGGAAGATATAGAAAATGCGTTTCAAGGTAAGAAATCTTCTAATTCATTTCCAGCACAGAAAACAAAAACTTTCTAAATTATTAGGTTGGGTCACAATTAATTTCCGTTTTGTTTATCAATTTTTTTTATATAAAGTACATATTTTAGTCAATTATATAATCACTGTTATTTGCAATAACTTGTTGCCACATACCAGGCAGCACTCTTCGATAACTTCGGAGTAAATTTCCACAGGTTTTGACGTGAAAAAGTTTTCAAGTAACTTTTAAATTTGATCTTCATTAGAGAAGGTTAGCCGTCCAGATACTTTCTGAGCGACTGATCGGTTCAACTCTCTTCCTACGGGCGGAAAAGGCCCGAAGGAGGCTACGCCGAAGGCGGAGTCTCCTTCGGGAGGTAAAACTGGCCCCTGAACCCGTTTATACGGGTTCAAATGGGTTATTTTTTGCCGAGCCTAATGGCTCCAGGGAATGCCCACGTTAAAAAGGCCTTGTGCCACATGACACCCTCGTGGGGGGGGGGCTAAATATCTTAGAGAAGGTTTCCTGATCCGAAGCGTTTTGCAACAATCTAAAAATACAATAATTGGTTTCTACAAGGTCATGTGAATATGACAAGTGACGGTAGAATAGAGCAACCGAGTTCCAAATCTTTTTCCTGTGTTGTTCTCTCCTATGCAGCCTTGTATTGTCATTCAGCAACATATTTCCTTTAATCCACCGTGTATGCTTTCACTGCCGTGCAAGAACTGAAGTATGTTAGCGTACATCAAATTTATTCTTAAATACTACATATAATTAGTAGTTAGGATGACACATTCGCCATTCCAAATGGACCCCTAAAATGGAAATTATTTATGACTTAACCTTGTTTTATGAATTTTTAAAATCATATTTTGTCAAGTTTTTTTCTTCGATCCGACTTTTTCACAAAAAATTATCTGCATGTTTCTGAATCTTAGAAATGCTCTACATATCATCTCCTTTTATATTCTGTGTCTCTTCAAGACATTACCGGTCATGGCTCTCCACAATTTCCTGTCCTTTATAGTTCTTATTAAATGTCCGTTTGTTATCTCTCCTAAACCCTGGTCTGCTATCAATTTAAAGCTCGCTCGGTCGGTTATGCGTTGTCCTCATCTCTCCCTCTTGCCTTCAATCTGTCCTGTGGGTATCAAATTTTCCAAGCCCTCTTTCTTCATATCTTCCCGATTTTAAGTATAATTGTTCTTTTTGTTTCCACTTTCTCTAAAACTTGGTCGTTGCTCACATGCTCGGTCCATGGTATTTTCAGCATCCTTCTGTGGAAATCCATTTCTGTTGCTTCAAATCTTCATCTCTGAAGAGATTGTCCAGCATTCACTTACATATAGGAGGACTGGCAAATACGTAACAGTTCAATATTCTTTTCTTTGTTGCTAACGAAATTTTCCTGTTTCACAATATTCTTCTTAGCTTCTGGAAGGCATCTTTCGCTGTTCCATTGCGCCTTTGGATATCAGTGTCGCACTATACCACCTGGAAAATTTAAATTTTACGATTATAAGAGGCTAGACGTGATTGGAAAATAACTGTTTTTCTTCTTTAAATCAATGTCGGTTTATTCTTTGTCTGTAAAAGCTTTGAGTTATTTTAATATCACTCATTTTTATTATATTATATATTATATGATAATGCATTACATTAAATCATATTACATTACTCGTAATATATATTTTTAGGTAACTTATGTCGCTGTACTGGTTACAGACCTATCTTGGAAGGATTTTCGACATTTGCCAAGGTAAACATCTATATATACATTTTTAATCATTTCCCCCCAAGCAAGGCGATAATGCCACTAGGACGCAAGCGATTGTTGAGAGTGAAAGAGAATGAGAAGACTTTAGTAAAGAAGAAAGGAGAATAAAAGAACAGGTTTCAGGAAAACGGATGACAACAATTGTCGTTGCATCTTGAAGATGGCAGGAAAGCAAGAAACCGGAAGAGTGTTCCACAGGCGAATAGTGCGAGAAAAGAAACTAATTCGAATAGAACCTAACGATTAAATCTAGCTAGTTCGACAGTAAAATGGTGAGACCTAGTTGCCAATCTAGTAGTACGTTTAAATTTATGCAGTCAAGGCACCAAGGAGGAAAGCTCATGAAACAGAGGAGAACCACGTCCCAGCGATGGGAAAGTAACTGAAGCCGAGATGCCAGATCAGGACCGATAACATTATGCGTGTATGTGTGCGTGTGTATGCGTGCGTGTTTGTGTGTGTGTAATTATATTGTTTATATATATTGCATATATAAAATTATGTTGTTTAAAATGTGCTATACGTATCTGGGTATAGGGCATTTCTATATATAGACATTATGGACATAAAACCCAACATTTTATGGTTATGGTTTCCCGCCTAAAAACCATTTTCAGACCACGAGTCACTGCACTTTGCGCGGGATCCAGGTATAGGCCACCAGCCCTTACTAATTATTATAAATTAATTATTAAATAAATAAAATAAACAAGCAAAAGATCAGGATTGTAAAAAACCTAAAACATTAGCCCACCAAAAAGGACTTATAGGGGCCGGTTTCTGTCTTCTACTTCTCAAGAGCTTGTATTTAGAGCCCGCGCAAGGAGTAGTGACACATGGTCTAAAATGACTTGAATTATGAAGCTGACATTCAATGTTGATTTTTATGTCCACACTCATATGTGTGTGCATGTGCTCATATATACACGTATGTACATACGCCTTTGCGTACATAATGCACTTATGTTGATCGCGCTGTAAGCAGTTCTATTGATATATGAATACTGACAATTTAAAAAAATTTTTATTAAGTACCATTAATGCTTCAATCACATAAAAATTTTATATGAAATGCTAATATGAACGCATATGTCCAATACATTCATATATGATATTCTTTCTTCAGGGCTGCGGAATTAATGGTAAATGCTGTCAACAAAATGGAAATAACTCAGTAGACAATAAAGTAAGCCGAATTTCCATTTTGAAATTCAGAGAATAATCTTTATCTACAACTGCTTCTATTTGCCGTGTCTCTTCAGGACGTTGGTGAATATGGCTGTCCAAAATTTCCTGTCCATTATAGCTCTTAATGAATGTTTTTGCCGTCTATTTAATCAAGACATATTAGTCAAATTTTATAACGGGTATTTAAACACATGACTCCAATTTCGTAAAGTTTTTATTCCAGCTGACATTTGACGCTGCTCTCAATAACCGAGAGTAAATACAATCTTCTTCTAAGTACTGTGTTTCTTCAGGACGTTCACGATCATCACCCTCTACAATTTCTTGTCTTTGCAGATCTTAGTAAATTGTTCTCTCTCCTAAACCCTGTTCTGCCATCCATTTACTCAAGCTCGTTGGGGTGGGTTATGCGTTGTTTTCCTCTCTGTCCCTCCTGTCTTAAACCTGTACTGTGAGTATTAAATTTTCCACTCTCTCTTTTCTCATTATGTACCCCAGAAATTTCAACTGTTTCTTCCTAGTGTTAAGTATAAGTGTCCGTTTTGTTTCCATTTACTCTAAGCTTCTTCGTTGCTCACATGTCCAGTCTATGGTATTCTCAGCATCCTAATATTTTACAAGAAAAATATTCAAAATGTATTCTAAAACTTCGTCTGCGGAATTAATGGTAAATGCTGTCAACATAATGCAATTTAGTAGACAACATATTTAGTGGAATTTCAATTTTGAGAATTTAGAGAATATTCTTTATCTTCATCTAAGTCATCTTTTGCAGGAATTTACTCGAAAAAAATGGCTCTTGCTGCAAGCGGCTAATTTTCTGCGAGTAATCTGGCCCTTTTAATTGGGCAGGCCCGCTGGAGAAGATACAGAAATATGCTTTTCGCTGATGAAAGTGGTTAATAATATGACAGCGTGAAAATCGCGATAAACACTTAAATATGAGTAGATACGTCTGTCCGTTGCCCGGTTCACACTTCTCCCCGGTCTTTTAAACAGGAGTAGATGTTTATCCTTTGATTCCTGTTTAGAATTGGGTTTCCTGTTCTATGGTCTACTTCAGCTCCTCACAATTGAATTGACTGAATGTAATCGTAATTTCTATGCTAACAGTTTCTTTTCTTGCACTTCTCGCTTGTGGAACTCAGTTCTGGCTCCATGCTTTCAAGCCAACTTCGATCTTGAAAAATTCAAATTGCAGTGTCTGTCCTCTTAATTACTCATCTATTGTTCCCGCTTTTTAATAATGTTTTGCTTTTTTTTCTTATTCTTTCACTTTGTGTCTTAGTGGGTTTACTGCCCTGCATGGAGTGATATGATTAAAACAAAAGAAAATAAATTTGGTAAAACAAACAATACTTGAAAAATATCTTTTTCTCCTGTTTGGATGAGCTCTTTTATAATATTCTTACAGGGTTGCGGAGTCAATGGCAAATGTTGTCAACAGCGTAACACTGGTTCACTCCAAAACAACAAAGTAAGTATTTCATTTTTATTCTTCAATGTTCAATAAATTGTTTCTGTTTTCTCATTAATACTTTATGCATAGAATTACGGTATAAACGTCAAACACACAAGTCAAAATCCTAGACTTTTCGTCATGCATATCCTATATCAGTAAACTTAGCCTCATATAAGGAAACGATAATTTAAAACCTTCGGAAAGAATAAACATAAAATGGTTGAAATTAGCCAAATAAATATCATAACTATGATATTGATCATATATATGCGCGTGTAGGTGTATATACACTACAGTTCAAAAGTTTGAGGAAACCCTTTTAAATTTTTAAATTGGTCAAAAAGTAGTTGTTTTGTACTTTAAGTAAGAGACATAGTGAGACATGATTTTCATTAGAAATGTTTTTATGACAAAAGAAAAAAGTATTTTATGATTGAATCTTGCTCTCGTCAAAATATCCTCCTTTAGTCTTGATTACTGCAAGACAAATTTTTGGTATTCTTTGCAAAATTTTCTCAAAGCATAAGTTTGATAATTGATTCCATTCTTTTTTCAATGACTTTAATGACACTTTTTCATTTTTGGATGAAAAAGTTTCACTCTTCTGTCAAGTTCATCCCGTGCTAATTTTGAGGGTTGTTTCACACTTTTAAGCTGTAGTGTATCTGCGTGTGTGTTCTATTATAAGAAACGAACAGATAATGACGACACAGCCTTTTGGTATCGAATTACTCGCTTCATTGTTGGTGAAAAAATCCTTTAAAAAAGTTGGCGAAATTTAATATTCAGATTCAAGTAACTTAGACTATTGTTGGTAGTTTTTTAAGAAAAGAATGTAAAAAGCTCAGAAGTAGACAGTATGACGCTTTTACACTTCATCAATTTAAAGTTTGAAAACAAAAAACAGCCTAAGTTCACTTAGGAAATAGTTTTTGGCAAATATGACTTTAAATTTTTGAAGGCAAATCACTTGTTTTATTAATTTTATTAATAGTGTGTTGTTCGTTTTTGAGAATTGCTAAACACACATACATACACATACATATATATAGATAGATATAACAACTCGTTGGAACAGTATCAAACTCTGTTCCAACGAGTGTTTATACCTATATAGCCACGAAACTCCGAAGTAAACATGAGTTAAGTGAAAAAAAAAATTCATATTAATTCTATTAACGCTCTATCTTCGATTTTGAGCGCTCTACTACAAAGCTTTCTTGCTTTAAATGCCACCTTTATCAGCAAACCACTGAAAAACCAGCAATTTTGGCCCCAAAAAAACAGTATTTCCAATTAACACTATATATATATATATATATATATATATATATATATATATATATATATATATATATATATATATTTATCTAATATATATATATATACAGTGTATCACAATATTTTGAGTTATTTTGAGGGAAAATAAATTAATTCTGTTATATATGCTGCAGACAGGCTACTTTTCATTGTGTCAAAGTGTCATTTTGTCAGTGTTGTCCCATGAAGAGATATACTTAAATATTTGAAGAAATGTGAGGGGTGTACTCACTTTTGTTATATATATATATATACTTGCAGCATGGCCCGGCATTGCCCGTGCTTGATTCAAAAATCGTACAAGTCGTGCGATTTTTGGGTATCATTTGACTTAAAATATTTTTGCCCTTCCTTGCCTTTAAAGGGGTGCCCTTTGCCGTGCTGATGTTGCTACATGCCTTACTTCTTGCCTATCTCACACTGCGAATTTTTTCTAAGCTCTATACTAAACATTAAATCTGTTACGAAAAAAGACTAAAACAAAATGAACACAAAACGGTCAGCTTTAAAAAGGGACTCGTAACTGGAAAAACCGAATGAAAAAAGAATGTTAACAATAAATACTTTTTCACACCCAACCCAGTTCTGCGGAATCAGAATCAACGTTGAGTTTAAGCAAGCGAATGTGCCAATTGGAGTAAAGTGCCATGCAGATTTAAATTTTTCCCACTTGTGACGAATGCAGCTATCGATTTTTATTTATTTATTTTTTTTTTTGCATGCTAGCATGCTAGTTAATATTCGTGTCAGTCAGCTGTTCGCTTTCATGCTGTGCAATAGAATCTTCTTGCCTATTTGTGGCAGCCAGCTCTAGGCTCTCACCCTGGTCAGTACAAAATGGCCGCAAACTACATGAAAACTACCGTAGAAGCATGAAAAAATCTATTATTTCCATTATCGATGGGAGTTGAGAAATGCAAAGTTGGTCTTGGCCTTCCCGCTAACTTGGAGCATGTGCATGCAAATTTTGGTGCAAATCCGTCGAAAATTGCGGCCGTGCATTCGTTACACACACACACACACACACATCCTGCCTTTTATAGATAGAGATTCGCAAAACAAATATTCAACACGACTAATGTTGTCCGTAACTCACGTCTGTCTCTCCTAATTTTAATTTAAGTAAAGTTTTTTTTTCTTTTCAAATACAAATATAACTTGAAATTTAAACATAATCGCTTTTCAAAACTAAATTCTCAATGTATCTTACTTATTCTTTCTTTCAAAATAGTTAGTAATTAAATTCATTTACAGAGAAATGTTTGCTTCTTTCACTTTCTGTAAAAAGAAAATAACCACTAATGTAATGTTTAAAAGTTAAACTTTATTTACTTAAAAAAAACACAAATTCCCCTCCAAAATAAATAATAAATAATTATTTTTCAAAAAAGTAAGGCTCGCTATAGTTTTGGCTTGAAAAATGACTAAATTAAATATGTTTAAATGTATCTTTAAGTTAATTTACTTTTTTATTAATAATAATTTGAAAAACAAGCTAATGAACTTAGATAAATCGATTTGACTTGTTTGAAAAAAAAAACATTAACAGAGTATTTAGTAGTAAATTCGAAAAATAAAGTGTCTTTTTGAATAAAAATATGGGGATGCTCAGCCCCTTATCATCCCCTCCCCTGTGACCTATATATAGAGCCTGTTCACGAAACAGTGATAAAAGGTATGAAGAGCGCTTGTAACATGAAGTTGAAAGTGTTAATTTATATGTCCTCTCCTCTCTCTCTTTCTCTCTCTCACTTTCACTATATATATATATATATATATATATATATATATATATATACATGTGTGTGCATATGTAGGTACATGTGTATGTGCTTGACTTTGTGTACATAATGCTTTTATGTTGACCATATTGTAATTTGGTCTATTGATATATCAATGCTGGCAATTTATTAGTCTTTTTCCCTGATGAAGTCCCATTAATGCTTCGATCTCATGAAGAGTTTTAATATGAAATGCTATTATGAACGCGCATTTTATACATTCATATATGATATTCTTTCTTCAGGGCTGCGGAATTAATGGTAAATGCTGTCAACAAAATGGAAATAACTCAGTAGACAATAAAGTAAGTCGAATTTCCATTTTGAAAATACAGAGAATAATCCTTATCTTCAATTTCTTCTTCTATATGCGTTATACAGTTGGAGCTCTATGCCTTAATAAACGCGTTATAAAGTTTGACGTTTTGGCCTTAAGAAACACATTATACATTTTGACTTAAACATTTATAAACTCCTTATAAAATTTGAGTTATATGCCGTAATAAACATGTTATAAAATTTTACATATATGCTTTCATAAATGCACTGTAGTATTTGACATACGCCTTCATAAACGCGTTATAAAATTTTGGTTATATATCTTAATGAACAAATTATACAATTTGAGTTATTTGACTAAAATACGCGTGTACAATTTGGCATATGCCTTAATAAACGTATAATAAAATTTAGCAAATATATCAGTAAACGCATTATCAAATTTAACTTATATACTTTAATAAACACTTTATGAAATTTGACATATTCTGTTAGGGGAAGCTAATTTACTTCCCCTATAAAGGACGATAACTGAAAATACAATTGAATTACTTCACTTGTCTGGAAGACGAGTGTGGAACTTCTGAATTAAACATGGTGACTAGCTGACATGCACGTGGAATTCATGTTTTCAATCCAAACAGACAGTAAATGGTTAAAAGTTTTATTATATGTGAAAATACACGTGTCTTTTATTTTTATTTGTTTTTGTTTTTTCGTTTGTTTTTTTCGTTTCAACAGCCTGGGATATAACAAATTTCTTTCTAGATGCGCTATAAAATTTAATTCACATGCTTGAATTCGTTTCATAAAGTAATCAGGAGTTGTCTAACATTTGATAGTAACTGCCAAGGTATTCTTTCTTTTTTGCTTTTGAATATTATGGTAATTTACACATTCTCAGAGATATGTTGTATAAGCTGTTGAGTCTGCATTCTTTGCAGGTGAAGAAAGACAGAAATCTGTACCCCATCTTCATTAATAATTTTTATAAATATTTTGTCACTGTTACATTTGTTGATGTTATTCTACATTATATGTTCAAAATATGTATTTTTTAATAATTGATAATTTTAGATCAAATTTGTCACAAGGGAAAAGTTAAAGTAAACATTATATGCTCAAAGTTAAAATAAGTATATGTTTAAAATATGCATTTTTAATCATTCTTAATTTTATATCAAATACATCCCATATGAAATGCTAAAGTAAATATTATACGTTTAAAATATATATTTTTAATAATTGTTAATTTTATATCAAATATATCTTATATGAAATATTAAAATGAACATTTTGATCAAATGCTAAAATAAACATATGTTCAAAATATGTATTTTAATAATTGTTAATTTTATGTCAAAAATATCTTATATGAAATGTTAAAGTAAACATTATACGTTCAAAATATGTATTTTTTAATCATTGTTAATTTTATATCAAATATATTTGTTATAAAGTTCGTATAGTGGTCGCAGTTGTTGGTTAGTAAAACTGCAAGGAAAACACTGGAAACAAAGTGTTGAGTAAAGAAAGGTTTAATCTCATAAGAACAAGGATTAAGAATACAGTAATTCAATGCGATAAGCATACCACTGAAAAGCGCTATGACTTTGCGACCCATTTTTGCCCATGTTCCCTGAGCAGACGTTCTTACTCATAGCGAATGGACAAGTTTCATTAATAGTGTAGAGAAGATTAGTCAGTTTTTCTACACAACAATATCACTTGGGAAAAGTTAAAGTAAGCATTATATGTTCGAAATATGTATTTCTTAATAATTGTTAATTTTATATCAAAATATATCACAAGTGAAAAGTTAAATTAAACATAATCATGGTAAGTATATTAAATAATATTTCGCAAGGGTTCAGTTAATTCTTTTCGACCATAAAACTCAAATTCTATATTAATAAGAGGCACTATCAAAAGATTGTTGTATATGTTACTGGATAAATTAAAAGGGAACTTTTTTTTTCAGGAAGTCGAAAAATTGTTTGATGAAAGCGAATTTTTACCATATGAACCAACGCAAGAACCGATCTTTCCTCCCCAACTTCAGGTGAGACTTTATGGGTATACTCAGTGCTCAATAGCCATGAAAATTATTACAAGAGTAATAAACAGCATATAATTTGTTTTAATTTTTACAACTTTATTTTAATGATTAAATTCTGCTACCGAAAACTGGGTGGTCGGTACCGCACGATACCAAGTTCCATTTTTTTAAGAATCCTTATATTCTCTTTGGTAATGCCTCTGTGTTGCTTTGACCGGAAGCACCTCGCTGAAAAGTCGATGGTCTTCCATAATCGATATTAGACCAGCCCAAAATAGTCATAATTTTGTAGGAAGGTTTTAATACTGAAGATGCTGACATGTTTGCGATGAAGATATTCCACCATACTTTTAAAATAGCGAAAAAACAGCGGTGGGGAAAAGCATTTGATAAGAAAGTTACAGGAGGTGCTGCTATATGACCCAATATATATATATGTGTGTGTGTGTATTTAGGCAGTATATCTTCATTCAAACATGTTTCATTAAATTATATACACATATATTAAAAACTTCAAATTCTCAAGGCCCTCTATATTAAAATCAACAAACCAACACTCAACAAAATTTATTACGAGTGTAGCAGCAACGTATTGAATTACATGTAACAAACAAGTAAGACCATTTTGCATTTCTACCAATTTCCGGCCAGCTACCTTATATTGAAACGCTGGTTTTGCAACAAAAAACAATCCATAACAACGGCAGAAATTTTTAAATAGCTATAACAGAGCGCGCATCGCACGTGTTTTTTTTTTTTAAATCCCCATCACAACGTAATGCAGATTTTATCACAGTTACAATAAGTTTGTCTTTCTAATTTACCCCTTAGAAAAGATCAAAAATTCCAGCAGAGTCAGTTGCATTTACTTTTATGCATCTACCCTTAGAGAGGTATAAATTCATCTCTTCTATAGTCTCGACTGGACAATTCTGAATTCAAAATCGCTTCGATGTGAGACTAGGAAATTCTAGTAAAAACCACTTGTTACAGAAATCGCCGACTGAAACCCTAGCGTGATGCGGCTGTGAGCCTGTACTCCAACAGAGAAGTATATACAATGTTAACAAAGCTTGTTTCTAATTTCTATCATTTTCTTGGAGATCGTTAACAAATGATATCTCAAAGGAATTACAGATGAACAGGACCCTCTTTTCGCATAGCAGCTTAAGGCTATAATTGTCTGAGTGTTACCAGGGATATTTTTATATCGGTCTAATCGACTTTATCAGAGCTGCAACCAATACGGTAAGCACGGCATCAGTTTTCCCTTCAGAAAAGCGAGCTGGTTTCACCAGATGTCTGGTGTGAAATTCTTTCTTTTATGTGGCCGTGTTTCATCAGGACGTAGACGATTATAGCCCTCCACACCCCCTGCCCCTTGTATCTCTTTGTGGTTTAATAATTTCTTTAATTTCATTGAATTTTATAGAACTTTATAGTGAACAATATTTTTTAAGAAAATTTCTTTTTTTCCTTTTTAACAGTGAAGAATAAATTCTAACGGTTTCTTACTCTTGAGCATACAACATATAACTGGCCATACGTAAATATTTATTTCTGGAACCAAATTTCAACTTTTGGCTTTGTGAAGCGTTTGGCCTTCTGATTTGTTTATAGTTCTCGCATACGCGATGCGAACTGGAAACTGGATTCTTGTATATAAAAACTTAAAGAAAAGATAAGCAAAAAACAATATTGCATTTTATTAAATAAAGATTTGTTATTTTAATCATTAAATTGTTTTTAAAATAGTGGGAGTATTTTGTATATTAAATTAAAAAAAACTTTTAATTATTCCAAAAAATAACTAAAATTTATTGTAGTAAGCTATGCAAGTTAGTAATACCAACTGTACTCTGTATCCACTTGCACTTCTTTCCAAAATTTGGTTTTCATCGGTTAATGTATGGCTATTTTAGAGGGTGTGACGGATGGAAGGAAGGACTAATGGAAATCACAGAACTTTATATATAGATTCTAATATATTCCTAGAATTTATTATCATGTTCTCTTGATGCAACTATACAAGGCAACATATTTGCAAAGTTACATTGTAACTTACATGGTAAGTGGCGGTACGTTTTGGGAAGTCTACACAAAAGCGTTTTTACAACCTCTATCTAACGTTGCAGCAGGGTCATTTTGTTACGATCACGAGTCCCGTAACCCCTTAAGGTTGTAGGAGCACCTCTACTGTATCCAGAGTAGCAATGGTATTCTTGGGCAAGACAGCCTGACGGAGCCTAGTTTGGAGAGGGTTGGGCTTCTTCAGACTGTCTTGCCTGACTGGTTCGAAGTCAGAGTTTTTCTTCTCCTAGACCGGTTGCCAATAATCTTACCCATAGATCGAGGAAAGAGATGGAATCATACCTTTCTCAGGGGTAATAGTACGTAGATGAATGTAATCAAGTCGACAGGAATTCGAAATGGGCTCTCCGATTCCTTCATCCGAGCCATTGTCCACCGGAATATACAAAGCCCAATATACTCGTCATAACATCCGATCTGATAAGGTTATACTAAGCACTCTGCTGAGGGTTGTTTCACACTTTTAAACTGTAGTGTATCTGCGTGTGTGTTCTGTAATAAGAAACGAACAGATAATGGTGAAAGGTTTTGATAAAGGGTATAACCTTGGAAATGGGTTACAATTAGAAATACATTCAGGTCGAGTATGCCAGTTCTTACAGACGGTCTCTGATTAAGGGTGTTTTCAAGTATCTAGATATGACTTCTATGTAACTCAGCTTTCAAACACTCCTCTCGACACCTGGCTATAATGTTCCTCCATTACTCCTTATTATGAACAGAGATATACAATGCGTCAGCTTCTCCCAGCGATGAGTCCAACTGGTTATGTTCTTGAAACTGAAAAGCAAATCTGTGATACCGAATGAAATATCTTCTGTAGGCCATCTTAATTCACCAATAGAAAACGTGTACCGCATTTTCTTGTGTATAATACGACTTGAGTATAATACAGTTCCTTGTTTCTGAAGCTAGAAACTAGAAATAAATTACATCCTTGATTATAATACGACTACGTAGTACAGCCATCCCTCAGTATTTTTATATGTTGTACTATATTATCTATTAAAATCTCAATGTTGTACATATATTTCACTAAAACACTTAATTTTTCACGATACTAAAGAATAGAAATGAACCGGATATTTACCCATTGCATGTTTCTTATAATTTACGTTTCAAAACCTATTTTCGGGGAAGGATGTTAACTAGACATACTCAGAAATATATATTAATGTGTTAATTAATATATCATACTTTTCTGTTTTACATGACATTCTTATACTGATATATATTCATAAACTACGAAAATAAAAATACTGATTTTCATTAAGAATGAAGAGAGAAATAAATATGGCCGACATATCAAATACCTTTTGTAAACAATTGTTAACACTCGTCTACTTTGAGTGAACTTACAATCTTGCTGTTTCAAATTATTATTAATGAATAATTACTGTTTATTGTTGAAGCAGTGAAGCTGCTATGAAATAGTTTTAAACCGTAGTAGACAATCCGATACAAAAGCCTCTTATCTGAATATGTCACTTATTTCTATTACTGTTCATTTTCTTATGCAGTTAAGTGATGAATATGACGTGAAAAGTTTAAAATTCATTGGAGAACGAACAATATGGTTTCGTCCTGTGACCCTTTCAGAACTGCTAGAACTAAAACAACAATACCCCCAGGCAAGAATCGTCAACGGCAATACTGAAGTTGGTAAGTGATTAAGCACGATAGACTAATTATATATGCAGCCATCTTTAATTCATGATATTATTACTTCCTTTGGTAGGAAATTGTTTCGTGTTTTATTCTCGGCATTTGACCAGTTCATGTATTTGAAAATACTTATAGGAAATAAATCCTATTTCCAACACAATTGTATACGCACATACATACCATATTAAAACACACCCAAAACATTATTTTCTACCCAATAACAGACAATATTTATAAACATGCCAAAAAGATTCCACAATACAACATACATCGTTTAAATCAAAATATCTATTTGTTAGAAATTAACAGTACCATGCAAAATATTTTCACCAATCAGAGAAAACTAAAACTCTATTTTTCTCGGTTCTACTTGCGTGAAAAACTTATTATAAAACCTCACAGATTTCGACTTTCAGGGGCAGAAATGTGACTCTCCCCAAACCGTTCAAAAACAAGAGAAGACGTGGCTATATATTGTATCAATGCATGCACAAATATGTAAATAAAATGTAATTAAGAAATATTAGAAAAACAGATTGACGGATTAAGCTGTTGTTACGTGGCTTTTTTTTTTTTTTCATCTTATTCAGGTGTGGAAACAAAATTTAAAAATATGTTTTATCCCACACTCATCTACCCTGGTAACGTACCGGAACTAAATATTATTGAAAACATTCCCGACGGAATTATGATCGGAGCTGCTGTCAGTCTTGCCCGTATGGAAGAAATCCTCAAGGAAGAAATCAAAAGACTCCCGGGTAAGATTTCTATTCTGCAACTCTTTGCTAAGATAAATTTCATTCGATTTTTGTCCCTTTCAACTGAACATGTCTTTTAATTTTTCATTAATCTGGCCGAGTGGTTGAAACGTTCGTTTTCCAACCATACGTACAGGGTTTGAATCGACCCACGGTCGATTAATCAGGAAGGTAACTTCTTGTTATCGGTCTGGTGCATATATATATATATATATATATATATATATATATATATATATATATATATATATATATATATATATATATATATATATATATATATATATATATATATATATATAATATTTAGGATCACGTGTCCGAATGTTTGAAACATCCGTTTTCTGACCATGAGACCTGGGTTCGAATTTCACCGCGGTAGATTTGTTAAGAATGTGACATCTTGATGTTATCTGCGTGGGGGTAGGAGCTTTCCCAGCGTTCGGCATCTTTGGAAAGTGCCTGCAAATTATACCACGGGTTGACCCAAGTCTTGTGAGTGAAATATGGTAAATGGAGCTATTTGAGAGCCGTCGATGTTTGTGCTAGCGCGAAGTCACAAATCATCGTGACAGAGGGTTTGAGCGTGCTGGCCTTGTTCAGGTTGTTGTTCACGCCAGATAATGCGCTCTCTCCCATAAACTGTAACTAAGGTCCGCTCAGTATAACTGCAGTATAAACCACAGGCGAGCTCTGTTGGTATTGAACAAACAAAAATGTGTCTAAGCATGCGTCTACAACAGGGATTGGCTAGCTGCCTTGTAGACAGACGTCCTCGGATACGAGTGACCATCCATTAGGTAAGAATCTGGCCAAACAATTTTAACAGCTGGTCTCAAAGTTATCAAAAATATAGTGTGTGACAAAAATACCTCCCAGAAATACCTCCCACATAATGCTAAAACATTATCTGAATTAAAACACCATTGCCCTTTATGTCTTACCCTTATATAAGGGTGTTTCTGGTTGGTTTACGTGGAAGATATTTCTGCCGCACCTTGTAAAAAGCGACATTTTTTTTTATTTCGGATTACCATAACAATCTTACGTGCTACGTACTTTCAGTTTGTAGGCGATCACGGCTCTCTACAACTTCTTTTTTTTTGTTCATTTAAGTAACTTTTGACTTTTTACTATCCCTCTTTGACCTTATCTTGGCATCCATTCGCACAAATTCGGTAATTAGGGTTTTCTCTCTATTTCTCATGCTTCAAATATAACTTGTGAATCTTAAAATCTCCATAGCCTCTTTCCACATTATGCGCCACAAAAATTCCAAATATGTCTTTCAGATTGTAAGTATCAGTTTCATTGCAGTTCCTGTTTTCCTTAAAACTTCTCTGTTGTTCAAGTGTTTGGTCCATGATATTTCCAACATAGAATAATCAAATAGAATTATTTAGTCTTCCCATTCCGAAGTATGTTGTTCGTGTACATAAAATCAGCATTTTCATCAGGTTATCTATTGATATACTGGTACGTTTTCCTAGAGATGAGTCCGAGGTCAGTCTGTCCTCGACTACCGATTTTGCCTCCTCCATTGATACCTCAGTGAACAAATCCATCACATCCGAGACTAAATAAAGGGTTCAGTTCGAAATTCCAATGTATATCACCTGAAGAAGACCGGAGCGTATAATAGCCGAAACGTCGTGAATATGGCAATAAAGACAACAGTCTGAACGATGAAAATAGGGTAAAAAGGAAATGTGTTCTAGAATACTGGAGACTTTCCGAGTTATTCTAATGAAATTGAAACGGAAGAAATAATATAGGCATCATATTAGAATACAAACACACGAATGAAAAGCAAAAAAGAACAAGATAGTGAAACAGCCGACGAGTATAGACTTGGATTGCATAAGGAATTGGTGCACAAAACTCAACTAATAACAGTCTTGATAAGTTTACAAACAACGACTGCAGAAGCATGTATGCAGACGGGAGGAAAAAAGAAAGAGGAGTTGGACAAATATTAGATAAAGATAAGAAGAAATGTGTTATAGGATACTAGCTACTTTCGGCACAGAGTTATTTTAATGAAATTGAAAGGAAGGAATTCAATATAGTCATCATAGTATAAGCACACATGTAAAAAAGCACGAAATGAGAAACAGATATGTTTTATAACAAATTAGATAATACAAATTTAGTGATTTGTTCTCTACGTTTTATCAACACTTTACAGGTTATTTAAAGCCAGAAAATATTTTTAGATTGTAATTATTCTTATCAGATAATAATGGTTTAGTGATACAAGTTTTACTAATTAACTCATAGCTGTGGAGAGAAGCGGTGGATTTGTGCCTATCCCAAGGGTATTTGCGCGTAAGGGAATCTAACGTACTCAACTGGAATTGGAAGTCGGCTCCCTGATTAACAATTCCGAGCAATTATCCATTGCACCATCCGCAAACACAAGCTTACAGCACCTGGTATTCCTAAGCGGTTACCCATCTAAGTACTGACCAGGTTTGACGGTGATCGTACGAGAACAGGTGTTTTAAATTGATATGGCCGTAAGCCTAAATAATGCCAGTGTTCATTGGTACGTAAAGAACGGGGGAATAATAGTCAACACCTGGTTTGAATGACACTCAGGATGTATGTGGACTTGTAAAATCCCTGGAGGAGGCATAGATAACCAGGTAAACTGCCTAAGAATCAGCAAACGATTTCTAAACGCAGTACTACACTCCAAATTATACCCAATCACTGACTGTGGGAACGATCACATCCCAGTGATATACAAAGGATCCCCGTAACGAGTACCGTAACCTGTTAGGGGCGTAGGGACACTAGATGTACTGCAGCCATGGCAGCACTGATGTATCTAAGGCAAGATTGTCTGACGGGGCCCATCCTGGCTGGTTTGGAATTTAAATTAGATGTGCGTGTAGTGTAAAGGTTAGCGAATCGGAAAGTGAAATCGGAGAGCTGAGTTCGAATTCCGACCGAGTTCGTTAGGTTTACTTTCAAATAAATACTTTAGTAAATGCATGAATTCATCTATTCTTCCCTCAGTTATGACTGAAATATTAGGGTTGACTGGGATGTCTTGCTTTCTGCCGGCAACTGATCTATGAGACGGAAACTAAGGATCACATCACAAAAATTAAAGAAATCTTAAGCAACGCCTAAACTACAATCCAGTAAACCATAAATGACTCCGTTTGTATTGTGTAGAAAGACGACCGACCATCGCTAAAATAAGTTGTTGAAAATAGACTCTTTCATTCCCTATAAGACGAAGTCAACTCCTAGGACCAGGAGTTGCAAAATGTGTTGCAAAGTGTGTCGTATACATTGCCGCACTAACTACAGTATTCTCGATTGTATTATTAATTAATCCACGTGATTAAACCCTTTCTTCAATAACCTTTTGTTTCAATGTTTTCTTTAGAACATTATTCACCATAATTACAAGATTATATGAGCATTATAACATTTTGCAAACCTATGGAGGTGAAATTAAGAAAAAATTTTTAAAAATTACAAGAGGTCATTAACTCAAAATGGAACACTTAAAGGGAAGCACTAGTGACAATTGCAAAAGAGATCATCCCAAGAGAAGATAGACAAGAAAAAAAGAAAAGGAAAAAATGTGAATGACAGATGAAATTCTCAGCTAATGAAAAAGGGGGACAGGAGAAATGTCATTGAATGAATGATAATATAGAATGTTAAGTCAAAACATTAGAAATAAAAGCAACTAAACAAAAGATGAATAACTTAACGAGAAGTGTGAAAAGCATAGACATGACATGCATAAAAATAAAAGGATTTGCAAAGCAAAGAAAGTGCTCTTTGACAGGATACATAAAATCTAAAACAGGGACAATAATAGCGAAAAATGTAACGACTACATCGGAGAACACTTCCTTCACAACAAAGTAGAGAAAATTATAATACATAAAACCAGAGAAGGCGCCGTATTATTAAAATTTGAGATAAGATTAGTATTAGCCAAGATGAAGTGAAAGTGATACTTACAGGTGAAGAACAATTTGACGTGACAGAGATATATATAGTTCTACCGACGAAGGCCGGAAATACCACAGAAAGGATATGTGAGGAACGAGAAAAGAGAAGACTGCAATTTCTGTAACACATAATTAGAAAAGAGTATCTAGAGAATATTCCAGTCACAGGGCATTGAGGACAAGAGAAGCAGAGAGTAATAATGAGTAACCTACTATCGTGCGAATGAATGAAAGAAAAGATTGGGTGTAAATGGTTAAAAATATAAAGGGTTATTTAGAGGAACGGAAGACAAGTAGTCATGGAGAGTCATGATCTCTCACATCCCGAAAAGATATGACATATGTACGTATTTAAAAAAAAAAAACTCTTTTAATATTATGCATTTATTAACCTGTTTTGACTTGTTTTCCTCTTATATTACTTTTGATGATTTTTATCGCAATACTCAGATGATTTTAACATTCTACGTTTGGTAAGCAAGTAAACTGAATTGCTCAAATATCTTGAGCACACTTGAGCAAATGCTTTAGGCACTTAAATATGACTTAGTAAAATGCGAATTTTTTTTTTTTTTTTTTTTGCATCGTTGAGAAGAAAATGCTATAAATCCAAATTATCCCGAAGAGACGAAAAACTCTTCATTGTATAGTATAAAACCTTGTCTACGACAAACTAATTTATTTGAACGTATTTCAGCAAGAAAATTTAAGTTAACGACAGAACAAGTGAAATACATAGATATTCAGAGTACTCTTTTTCTTTTTTCTAAGTAAGGTTCACCCTGTACAAGGCCCGGGAGTCACTCGAGTTAGAGGGTTACGTTAGGAGGCAATTTCTGCGGATAGAAGTGGAAGATAACGGTGAACTGGTTAAGATTGCAGTGATCGGAGGGAAATCCCCTTGGAAGTTAATTCCACAGAGCAATGGTTCGCGGGAAGAATTTACTTCTCACCGATGGGATACGGAGGGAATGTGGGAGGTTTGCTACTATATAAGTGGCATGGCGTGTCCTTGCCGTAGAGGTTTGGCGGGACCAGTAATGTGGTTGATCCTATCACTTTCCGTGGAAGTAGCGATAGAGCAGCTAGAGTCTTGCCACATCCCGCCTGTGGGAGTGAAGTTGGAAGGTGGAGAATAATTCGTCATCCGCAAGGGCTTGGAGACGTTTTGGGGCTCTATCAAGGCGGTCTGTGCATCTAAAACTGAATGGGTAGCCCGTCTAGAAAAAAGATTATTCTCTCAGACGAATGTCGAACTAAGCTCTTGCTATGTACGAGAAAATATATGACAATACCATTTAGTCCATGATTTAGGAAAAATATACTGCAAAAATTGTAAAATCTCGGATTGAGGAATCGGAGAGACGAGTTCGAATTCCATTCGAATCCATTATATTCACTTACGTGCTAATACCCTTGGGAAAACTATGAATCCTCCTATTAAGGTTATGGGTAGATAGCAGGACAGACCGGGTTCTATAGCCTTGGATGTCAACTGGTCTACCTCAGAAAGAAATGACAACCTACTGCGGGAAAAATCTGCCTCGTCAGTCATGTATCGAAAGATACACGACCGCCTTAGTGTGTATCATGCATGGCACATGGTACTTAAACAGTACGATAATATAGAAAAATCATTTTAAGCAATGTACACTCGAAAGACTATCATCTACTCGATAAAGACATACCCCAATTATATAAAAACTTGTATATTTTCAACAGGTTAGTGTGAGCTATCTTACTTAAAAGTCAGAAATAAATTATTTAAAAGAAAAAAGCATTTTAAATTCGCAAAAAATATTGGCCAAACCAGTTTCCTGACTTGAATATTATAGAAATGAATGCGAGACTTGAAGCAATAGAAATGTGGTTTTGGAGAAGGATGCTGAGAATACCATACACCGAACATGTGAGCAATAATGAAGTTTTAAAGAATTTGGGAAAAAAAAAAAAAAAAAAAACTTATATTTAACATCGGGAAGTAACACATAATGAGGAAAGAAGACTTAGAAAATTTGATACTCACAAGACAGATTGAAGGCAAGAGTGACAGAAAAAAAACCACAGATAACCTACCTAGCGAGCTTTAGTAAATGGATGGCAATATAAAATTCATTAAACGCTACAAAGGACAGTAAATTATGAAGGGATATGGTACGAAGAAGAAATTGGAATGTACTAAAGAGGAAAGGAAAATAAAAGTAAAAGTCAGGGGTTGATTTGACAGTCTATCGATATTATAAACAGGATCCCCATCCTAAATTGATAACAACGTCATATTTTTCGATTTTGACAAATATTGTGGCAAAAGAAAGGTTTATTGCGGGCCTGTGGAACGCTTCCCAACTGGTTTTGGGCATTAATAACGTCGGTGTTTGAAATTAAGACTAACACGCTGTCTTCTGAAATACCCACAACAAACATGGCGGACTCAGGACGTGAGTCCACGTAAAGAAATAGAAAACAAACGACAAAAACCAATATATATATATATATATATAAACAAATGATACTATATTAATAACAAAGGTATATAAGTGACAAAGGCAATAATGTGTGTAATAAATGAATGTGAAAACCATTTGGTACAAAGTATGTGTAATGAGTGAATTTGGTATATGTACGTGTGTGTGCATATGTTCATGCGCTTGAATGCGTTCTCCGTGAGAGGCAACATGTTGACGGATAAGAGAAGAAGAGAGCGAGAAAAATTATTGTCGTGTATTTATAGTCCTTAGAGCGTCCCCTAGTAGCGGTTTCGAAAATTAAGAGGAGGTAACCCGACAGGAATAAAAAATGCTAATCAACCAAAATTTCACAATTTTTTATGAAGGAACCACTATATTTAAGTAGTTCAGTTCAGATTAATGTGTTTTCCTTATTTGTCGTTTATCTTTGTTTAATTTTTTGATTAAATATCGAATCATAATTTTGTATTATATATAGGCTGTCCCATAATGATAGGACAGAATTTAAATGCAAATACCTTGGATTATAAAAATGACATAGAGTACCAAATATATTTATTACATAATTGATATGGAGGAGTTCAACATATTATCTAAGATTTGAATATTACACACCCCAGAAATGGTTACAATCATGAAGACAACATGCACGAGGTCGGTGTCATATTTCAAACACAGTGCATGGCTATAATCTCTCTACGTATGCTATATTTTTTAGTTTCACAGGTTGTGGGGTGAGATATATATATATATATATATATATATATATATATATATATATATATATATATATATATATATATATATAGTACTATTTAAATTAACAGGTCCTCTCGGGAAATATGTTTTAAATAATCTTTTTGTGGATCACCATTAATTTAACCTTCCTTTACTCACGACATTATTCAAAATCGAAAAATATTATTTATAAGTTTATAAGTGTAGTCCTATTCGTAATATGAGTAGTCACAGTTGATCCCTCATTTATAAAGAGTTATCTGTACTTAGTCTTTATTTACGGACATCAAGTTTAAAGCAATGATTACGTCATTTAACTGTATACTGTTTCGAATTATGTAAAAGTAATTATGTATCAGTAATACGCAGTTATCAGTTATTCATATCATTCGAACGGCTGTTTCTACTGAATAACGCGATGTTAACATTACTGAAAATGTGAACAAATTATCTTTAACATACACGATATTATCCAATAATCTTTCAAACTAATAATATATGGGGTGTCCCATAATAATTAGACAAATTTTAAATGCAAATGTCTTGGATTATAAAAATGACATAGAGTACCAAATATATATATAATACATACAAGAGTTCAACATATTACCTAAGATTTGAATATTATATCCCTGAGATTGTCACCACCACGAAGAGAACATGCACGATCTTGCTCTCTCATTTCAAACACTGACATTATGAGGGTCCACCGTCAGCAAAAAAGATATCAGATACCTGTAGAAAATAGCAAAATCTTAGATAATATGTTGAACTCTTGTATATCAGTTATGTAATAAATATATTTGGTACTCAATGTAATTCTTATAATCCAAGATACTTGTTGAAAGAACGAAAGAAATAAAAAAGAAAGAAACAAACAAACAAATCGTTTGATTTCAGTGAAATAAAGAAACACCCAGTCAATTCCTCATAAATAATGGACTGTTCCGGAAAAGACGCCGTTTGTTTCAAATAAATAAAACAAAATAAAATAAAAGTCCTGAATTTTTCACAGGTACTACTAGTTAGTAGTAGTAGTTATAAATTGCTCAAGGCTGAATACATTAAAAGATCAACAACTTTTTATCTTTTTTATCAGTAAAAGTATGTCTACATGTCTGAAGTCACGCGGCATTTAAATCAACAGCACTGTTATCAAACACTTATCAGTAACACATACAGGTAACTAAGACGATTTTTAAATATTTTTTTTATAATAAACTCTAAGTGTTCAACAGTGCTTTTTCAACAATGAAAGCTTTAAGTATTCGATAATGTACCGTAGTCATTTAGGGCGGTAGCGCAATTCCCATTGAGACGGTACGAATATAGATATATAGATCTGAATACATTAGGAGTCTGAAAATAGGGCATGCTATTTGACGCCCACTGATAAACATTTTAGCATACACATTTTTAAGGTTATGTTTGGTCAATTTACGTTAGAAAAATGTTTAACAACCTTTTTTTTTTAATCAGTATCACACCTTGCAAAGCAGTAAAGCCACTAAGACACAAGGGGATTATTGGGTGGTGGAAGAATTAAAAACAGAAATATTAATAATGATTGGGAAGAGAAAAGCGTAATTAGGAGGACAGTAGATAGCGATTGACACTGCATTTAGAATTTTGAAGATTAAAGCTGGCTGAAAAGCATAGAGCTGAAAGGGAGTTCCACAAGCGAGAAGTGCGAGAAAAGAAATTGTTAGCATAGAATTTACGGTTACATCTACCCAGCTCAACTGTAAATTGATGAGATCTCGACGTCAGTGTAATACTGCGCTTAAGTTAAAAAAACGTCTAGGTACTACAGCGAAGAGCTCATCTAAACAATTTCCATGAAAGTATTTATAGAAAAGACACAGAGAGGCAACCTTACGGCGGTGGTAAATTGATATTTTAGTGTTATTGATTGTTAAGTGAGTTTGAAGATGATAATGAAGATTATAGAAAATGTCAGAAAGAATGAGTCAACGTGAAATCGCCAATGAGCCTAGATTATTGAGACGCTCTCTCCAAGTCACAGAGAAGATGAATGTCAATATTGAAGCGTTTTGTATAGGAAAATAATTTGGTAAATCTTCGAAATTAGATATAAGTCAAGTAATGGATGAAAACAACCTTGCGAAGTGTCAGTTTATACAATAACAGTGATACTACGTCGACATAACGTAAATGGATGAATTGCAACAAAAGAAGCCATTACGAACCGAAATCATTGAACAAAACGAAAAAACTTGGCAAAAAAAACATCTGCTACAAGATAAGAAAAAATGGGTAACTGATATTTACTGACAAAAGAAAAACTGTAACGCATTTTAATGTAAGAAAATGGCGTCCACCGAAGACCAACAAAAAGAAATAAAAATAAAATAAAGGCATAAAACGTAGACCGTAAAATTCAATGGCGGGGACTTTGGGGGCTGCATGAAAACGATGGTGCAAAGAAGTTGATAAAATCGATGGAATACTGAACAGCAAAATATATAATTGGCTTGATTGATTTTATTTAGCGGCATAAAACTCTATGGGTTATTTAATGCCGAAATCTAATATCTTGCATACATTTTTTTTTAACTAAATATATTTTGAACGCAATAGTATGCCATCAACTACATATTTTGTGCATAATTTTATACTTTCAGACTAAACGTATATAGATATATAGTTTGTAGATAAATTATTGTAGATATTAAATATTTTGTCATATACTTATTTCTTTAAGGTAGGACATTTTGTTTACGGTTTCAATATTTTTAAATAGCTTTCTCTTGTTGGTTTTCCTTGTAAAGTTTACGTCTTATAGCTGTTAAGTTCACTTTTATAAGGTTCCGGATGTAGTGAAATGTGAATAGTTTGTGGGAGAAATTAACTAATAAATAAAATAATAATAATAAAAGTAAAGAATTTCATTTTCCCATAATGCAAAAAAAAAAAGCAAAAATGGTTTCCGGTCATGGGAGTATTTTATGATCCCACTTCCGGAAAGGACATGATCGGTCAATTTTCACCTCCCAACCATTGAGTTCGGACGTGTTTGGTAAACGTGCCAACGAAGGAGAGATTCGGCCACCCTCACTTAACCTGACTTGAGGTTGACCATTCTCCGCACATTTGCGATTCATTTTCTTCTCAAGTCTTCATTTTCTTTATTGCGGTCCACCGGCATTCAGAATATGTTAGTGGCACGAGGTCCATTAGCACACTCCACTAGTTCAATATGACGGTGCATTTTTCTATACATTGCATGCAACAAACATGTTTTTCAAAGATGATGACATTGCAGTGTTACAAGATTGGTCTTCCCAATGTTTTGTATTTCTGTATCGCATGTCGAGTTAAGACTGTAGCTCTTACCAATTTGAGAAATGCTAATTTGTTCATTATGAGTTAATGTCCCTATTTAGAAACAGAAACATTTTGTAACAAACACAGAAATAGAACTGAACTGTTATGCAATACTGGTCCTCTTATATGGCAGCGAATTTCACAGATGGATAAGTGACCTGAAGCAATAGAAATGTGGTTCTCATTCCCTTTCTTGAACAAATATAATTTTTTTTATTCCTTGAATGCATTTTGAATCTTTGGTCTTTCTTGTAAAATGCCGAGAATAACATGGACTGAACGTGTGATCAGCAACCAAGTTTTATAGAAAATGGAATCAAAATGGACACATATGCTTAACACGAGGAAGAAAAAGCTAAAATTTCTAGGGCTCATAATGAGGAAAGAAAGATTGGAAAATTTGATACTCACAAGACATGTCGAAAGCAGAAGAGACAGAGATAAACAGCGCATAACTTACCTAACGAGTTTGTGTATATGGATTGTAG